>ML677340.1:20128449-20387820 GCA_007922305.1 Dermatemys mawii
TCCGACGAAGTGGGTATTAGCCCACGAAAGCTTATGCTCTAATACTTTAGTTAGTCTTTAAGGTGCCACAGGACTCTTTGTCACTACTGCAATTCCAGACTAACACGGCTACCCCTCTGATTCCTAAAATACAATAGAATAATGATACAATAAGTATTTGTTTTTAATTCTTTTTGTCAATCAGTTTTGAAACTCCTTGCTAATATCATGCTCTGAAAATGTAAAATAAGATTCTGAAGATCCAAAATACAGAACAAGATGACAAGAACTACAGTAATCATGGTCCTGATTGTGGTAAAGGTCTGAAAAAAAATACCATAAGGAATAAAGTAGTAGAAAAATATTGCCTTTTTCTATGTGTGGTACAAGACTATAGCACACACTGATGGCACTCAGATCATCATCATAATAAAAATAAATGATCTTTGAAATCCACTTCAGATGACCTCTTTACATAGTGCTGTCTAAGATTATGTATTTAATTTGTCACACATTTTTAAGACCCTAGAGTGTCACTGTTCAACAGTCAATATCTATAGAAATGCTTTCCTGAATTTTAATGACTGGGATGCCTGTTCTCACTTTTCTTTTCTTTTTTTTTTTAAGAACTCTTTCCTAATCTAGGGAAGTCCTCTTTTTAGGACAGTGCTTTAATTAGCAAACACTCTTCACTTCATCATCTTCAAAACACTGTCTGAACAACAAGAACAAGCTAAATCTTTATGAAGTAAAATGCAACAACGTCTCCACTTCTGATGGAGAATTTTGCTTGTGGCAAACTGAGGGGCTTTGAGGGGCTTGAGGGGGATTTGTTTGAGGGGCTGATCCCGAACACACTTAATCCCATGAGTACATTTATATCTGAGTTTACTCATGGGAGTGAAATTTGTCACATATGTAAGTGTTTGCAGGAGGTCTTTCTGAATGAGATACTCCGTTTCAACCACAAATTACATGGCTAGATATAGGAATCACTGATTGCAATTCTGTAGCCTGTGTTATGAGGATGTAAGATTAGGTGATCACAATGATCCTTTCTGGCCTTAAAATATGTGGAGCAGGAGTTAGACTACATTGGACAGGCCAAACTGAGGAACATATGAATATGTTTTTTCACATGACAACATTTTCCTTTAATTTTTAACAAACCTCTATCCTTGCTCATAATCACAGTAAGCATTTGGGAAATACTGGAAAAAAACCCTCATTAACTACATCAAACCCCTTGTCTGCCTCTAACCAAGGCTGAAAATTTAGAGAAAAAAAATTTCACTAGCAAGGTGGGATTTAATTAATTTCTAATATAATCTCAAACAAAGTCTGCATATTGTGAATACTCAGGGAGTTCCTAATGCCACAGAACCTAGTTCTTAGCTCTATCATTTTTCTCCAGGGTTTTTTGTTACCTTTGTAAAGAAAAATTAAAACACCCAGAATGCTCAATGGCTCCAAATTATAAATTATTACAGTTTCTATTTATAGATTGAGGGCCTGAGTCTCATCATCCCTTAATGTTTTCTGGGCAGGAATAAACATAATCTTCTGTTTGAGAAAGCTTCCTTTATAGTTTATATTTGTAATTTTTGGCAGAAACATACTTCACCAGATAGATATGTTTAATTACATATGGTTGCAGTGTTTTTTTGCAGCTTTAATGTGTGCTAAGCACTTGCTTGTAAAGAGTTGGGAATTTTTTGAGCCCCTGTGGTACTCACAGGTAGCAAAGATAACAGTTTATGAGTTTATCTATAACCAAGGCCAAGTCCTAGTCCCCAGCATAAGACCTGAATAAACTGGCTGTGCACAGAAAACCCCCTCCTCAGTTTTCTGAAAAGTCATTATAAAGCAAACCTTTAAGACAAGATTTTGAAAATGATACTGTTACTTCTACTAAGAAGTCAATGAACAGTTATGTACCAAATTTGACAATGACATGACAGTAACAAACATGGAAGAGTGCTTGCTGTAGATCTTATTTGTCCTTTCTGAGCCAAAGTTTAGGAATAAACTCCAAAGCTATCTTCCTAATACTGCTACTGAGGGAGAAATGTCATAAAGAGAGGCTGGTAGGAGGTGTTGCCTTGGTGCAGACAAAGGACAGTGAGCACACACAGAAGCACCAATTCCCTATCTCTTACTTCTTCCAGTTTTTTAAATAGCTCTAAACTGTGATTCAGGGATGAGAGGCACAGAACTGATGTTTTTCCTAAGACTAATCCTCTGTTACACTGCTGGTTTTAGCTATGGAAGAAACCCTCTTTAATGATGATAAAATAACAGAAGAATGGCAGTCCTTCTTGTGTGGTTACTCAAGCAAAGATAGTGTTCTGCCTTAACTCTAACTACTATCTGTTCTTAAAATTTGCCTCTTTCTAACATGTATTCAGAATTTATTTCCAGGTCATGACCACTTCTTACTAGCTAATGAGCAAGTTTGAATGCTGAGAATGTGAAATGATCGGCATGCAGATTGTTCAATTTATCCATATGATGCTGCTTTTGCTGCTACACAGGCTGATATACAGTAGGTTTTGACACTGATAGTGATGAGTGGTGCGTAATGTCAGCTCAAGATTAGTTGCTAAAGTGGAGTGGAAAGGACCCATTCTGAAGAAGATTCACACTTAACAGCCTGATTCTACAGATGGCTCTGACTGACTGACTAAAAGGCTAGACCTGCCCATGAATGAAATTATTCTAAAACCACTGAAAGAAAAGATTGACTATTTTCTTTGATCCCTCTTCCCCAATTTGGCCAAGTAAATTTTGGTTAAAGGAATAACAGTGGTTTGATTATAGGAGGAAATGCAGTGGTAACAAAGGTGGTGCAGGAAGGAGGGTTACATTTCTGCCAGTATTAAGAGACATGATAATTATATTGAAGATTAATGGGTAGATGAGCCTACACAATTTGTGTTGTTTCACTGTAGCTCATCCCAATACTGAATGTTATGTCTTAGGTTGTTGAATAACTCCTTAAATCGTGACACTGTGATGCAGTGGTCAGGAACATAAACTATGAACCTTATTGATCATATCCACATAGCACTGAAAGTTCTGTCCCAACATTCGCTGGGCTCATTAGGAAACCTCAGAAAGATTCTCTGGATCAATCTCTTATTAGACTGTTCCAATGTCCTGATCAAAAATCCGAAGAAGATTGTTCCTAAGACACTAAAAAGACCTAAAAAAAATCACTAATATATCCCATGCTTCTACTTTGAGATGATTGGTATCAGTCCCCTGACATCTCCTAGACTGGTTTCAAGAACTAACAACCTTTTTCTTGCTTCCTTCATTTTCTATTTTATTTATTTTTCCATTTTAAAGAATGCACCTGTTGTGACCCTACGCATTTGTGCAAAAATTTGTAAGACCACATCCAAACCTTGATCAATGGACACAGTATCAACTAAAATAATAAAAACTCCCTAACCACAAAAAGTCTTTGGCAATCCTATGTACTTTAACCAATCCATAAGGAAAAGCCCGAGTAAATAGTTAGGCCTTGCAATATTGCCTGAAAGTCAACGAACTCAAGCTCTTTTGGACTGGTGTTGGGGGGAGCATTCTTCTGAGAACACCTGGCTTTGAACCATATAAATCTCAGAACAGTGCTCAAGCTGGTTTCAAATGCTGTGCTGGCCCATGTGTAGAGTGGTGATCCCAAAAGAGAAATGGCTTTATGGAGCAAAACCAGACTTTTGATTTGTACTACAAAACATCTGGAAGCCAATGTTCTTTATCAAGCACAGGTGCAATGTGCTCCATACATAAATCTTTTCTAAGTGAGCAGAAGCATTCTGCATTAGCTGAACTTTCCAAAATGTTTTCAGGAATAGTTATATGCAGATCTCATTGCTGTCTTCCAGTGTAGGGGTGACAAAGCATGGAGTCCTTGGATGAGGTCTGCATCTGTCAAGAAGGGTCTCAATATCACTGACCAAGCATATATTAAAAAGGCACTTGTGACTACTGCTCTCTGGATATCTGGAAGCAGGAGATGACTCAAATGAGTTCCTAGTTCGCTAAAAAGAAGGCATACCTCCTCAACAGGAAGAGTGTTTAAAATCTCTACCATCTATCTCTTGGGTTGCTTCTTCCTGCCATCCAGCATCATAGCTGCCTTATCTGAAGTCAAAATCAATTAGCTTTCATCTTGTCTAGCTACTATGATAGGTAGGATGTTGCGCTGCTTGAATTCAGTGAAAAAGAGACATAGGGAATGTCATCAGCATCTTGATGGCATAACAGGCCAGTTTCATTGTCTCTCCAGAGATTGAACAGGAAGGACGATGAAACAGAATTATATATTGCCCCAAAAGAGTAAGTCCTTTGGGCAAATAAAATGTTCATTCTTCCCCCAGCCCCCTGGTTTTCTATTTATTGTAGTTTTCCATTTAGTTTTTGCTAAGTTTGGGGAGCTTTTTATCCCTGCTGCTCTCATTCCACAAATTCCTCATCTGCAGGTGGATGTGCCTCTAATTCTGTGAACCTTTTCCCCACCTACTAGCATTAATGATTCTTGGATCCTATTATTCATCCAGTTGCTCAGTGGAAAAACTCCAATTACCTCTTTATGGGAGTTACATAAATTCCCATAGGCCTTTTCTCTATGAAAATAGAGAACAATATGGGGCAAATGTTGCCCTCTGATGTCTGTTTGTGGCTCCAGTGACTTCAGTAATAGTGCATGGTAGGAGTGACACTCATTACCCCAAAAGCTGTTTTATTATTATTTCTACACAAATTCCTGATGACCATTAATGCTTCTATGTTTGTCATCAACACTGCAAAAATTGTGCCTTCTCTGTTTTTTCAAAGGAAAATTAATGAGATGACAGTTCTTTTCTAATTCGTTATGAAGTGAGTTGATTGCACAGATGCAGGGGTTGTGTGAAAGAGATGCAAAACAGCTCCTACAAAACCCATCCACTTTCTGTGTGCCCCTTTCTAGACTGATTCTACTTTATAACGGGATTTCTTCTTTACTGCTAACAGAACTAGGAGAACACATCATTCAGCTGTGGTTAGTAGTTCTGTACCTTATTGTTCATTGTAAGGTGTTGCCTAATGTTATCCTTCACTTCCATACTGTCTGCTCTTCTGGAAGAATCACCTTATGCTGGGCCAATGAGACCAATAATGGAAACTCCGTAGTACACAATCAGAGCTCCACTTCTTGATCAATAGTTATTTACTTCTGAGAGGTCAGAGCTTGGCTAATATAGCTAAATAATTTTATTGATAGATAACATAACAATGAAAAATAAAGTTTAAAATAGAAGATGAATGAGTTCAGCAGTTTCTTCAGGCATGAATATTATTATTTGAAAATTTTAAAACCTGGTGGAATGTTGAAAGGGCAGACAACAAAAGCATTGAATAATTGTCCTAGGACTATAATCAGACGTCCATTATTGACCTCTGCTAATATTCTACTGTAACTGTCTGCTAAATTGGTTCCTTAAGGCTTGAAATATACAGTGATGTTATGAGTTCCTATCGTAAATTGCCACACAGAAAAGTAGCAAGTCTCTGAAATAGCGTTGGTCCTAGTTTGATCAATACTCAATTCTAAGCAGTGCAATAGGCAACTGTTGCCATAGAAACATTGATGTCACAGAGGTTGAACAGTGGCTGTTACAACAAATCATTTCCTTTGAACAGTTGTAATTGACTATATGTATAGTTTGCTGTCACCTGAGACTATTTACATCAAGCCAGTAACAGAACCACATTAGTTATTCTAGGAGTAAGAGGGTTAGCTCTTCTTTTTGTGACCTTACAAATACCTAGGAGGATATTGCCATGGTAACCACAGATATAATAGGATGAACATTAAGGGAGCTACATAATGCAGCAGCATTCTTTTGGAACATGAGAGGTAGTTTTAATAAAGTTTATCTAGCCATCACGTAACATAAAAGTTACAGTAAATAACCCCCTGCTACCTATTCTGAGTTCTAGCAATGTCACAGTTTGTCACAGACAAAGCAAGAATGTTCAAGACTTATAGCAGAATTTGAATGCTACAATGGACACTGATTTGAGACCCCTGAAAAAACCTGGTGCTACATGGTTAGGGGATGAGTTTCAGGATGAAGAGCCTGGATCTGCCTTCAGATACTCTGGTACTGGTTGCATTCAGATGTGAATATAAGGGCAGAACTGGGCTCAGAATTTCAGCCTTAATTTTAAAGGTCCTTTTTCAGCTACTTTGGGGCAATTTTTAAGGGCAGTAATGACACTTAGGTTCCTAACTACCACTTAAAAATCGACATTTGTATGTCACAATCTTAAAATTACATATGTACAGGATTTGAAATAAAATGAGCTCCTTTAATGCTTATCTCCATTGTACCTTCCAAAGTATTGTTTTTCTATAACCATTCCACTGAAGCTAGTAGGATAGAATGCCCCTGATATATTCAGCAACTCAGAAGAGGGGTGTAATCAGGATGTAAAGTACCTGAATTATCCAGCCTGAGTCAAACAGAGCAAAATTCTATAGTGCCCAATTTAGATACTCTCTAAATGCAAATCATTGACTTTGCCCTGAAAATATGTATTATAGGAGTTTTTCAATGACTGGTATTTGCTGTGATGTCCCATAATTACAAAAAAGCTACTGTACTCTGTTGTTTAAATATAATTTAGTAATCCATCAATCAAATGAACTGTTAAGCTATATAGAGTACATAGGTAAAGAAGATAACTGTGAATGTACAAATTACCAGATTTCAAAAATACACAACTTGCCCATGGGTGTTTTAGACACATATCATTATTATATTGTAGAAATGCAGAATAAATGTGACATTTATTTTTTCTGAATAAATATAGATATATAAAATACATGATAGCGTTTTGTGGTTAAAAGTTTTAATGGCCCTGTATTACTCAGAAGTGGTGAAGCCTTGAGTAAGCTGTGCAAGTGATCCCAAACTAGTGTCAATGAATCCTTCGTACCTCACCATATAATGTATTTTGCATATGATGCAAAATGTGTGGGGTGTATGTGGTATACTGTTCTTTGTACAATGCATTGTTGACCTGTGGAACATGCAACCACAAGATGTCACTGATGCCAAGAGCTTGGTAGGATTAAATATTTATATGGATAGGAAACATTGAGATATGTTAATACAACATGGCATAAAATGACTTCTAACTGTTTGGAGTTGGGAAGAACCTTCCATTTTGATAAGTTATCCATGATAGACTATTACAGGAGTTCTTGGAACTTTCTCTGAAGTTTCCATCACTACCTATTGTTGTTCTGGTCTTGTTTGGTAGTTCTTAAATTAATATAGCACACAAACATCTTAGATCATAGAAACTGCCCATTCTTTAAGGTGTTCTAGTTTTAAAATTTTCTGCTCTTATAATACACTTGTTTTGTGTGAATGTATTTCTGAAGTGCAAGATGGAATCACAGCCATAAACTAAACAGTATATAAAACTAACTGGAAATGAAGTATGAGCTGACAATTTGATTTGGATGCAATAAAATTAGTTTACAACTAAGCACTGAGAACGAGATGTTCTTTCCTTCCTTCAGACTCAAACACAATGTTCTTTTTAAAAAAGGCCAGACAGTTTTTCTGGGGCAAAGTGAAGCATCTAAGGTGTTATATCATTTTTGTGATCCTGTTGGACAGATGACTGAAAAAGAACATGTCCATGTCCATACATATTTTTCAGTTAAAGCAAATTTCAGCATTCATTCACTGTAAGAATGGAAGAGTTGGCTATGACTCAACTCTCATTTCAATTCTTGGTGATTGAGTCAGCTGTGATCTGGTTCTGACTTTGGTTTGATTATGATTCTGTATTGCTGGGTGGTGGAGGTGATCTGCTTCTCCTTTAGACTCTGATCCTTTTCACACAGGTTCTGATTGACTTTGATTAATTTAGAGGATTTTTTAGTAAGAATGAGTGAATAGCCTGATGATTGAACTCAGATGATAGTCATGTTTGGACATCCTATTATTGAGAAATATTTGGGAATATTTGAGATTCTGAAAAACGTAGAAAAAATAAGGGTGAAATCTGAGCTTTAAAGGGTGCAGCGTGGAAGCAGATTCCTCAGAAAAGTAAGCAGATAGAACTATACTTTCTCAGAATGATGGGTATCCTTCATCAGAGAGTCTCTGTAGTAGCAACAGTGAAAAGCAGTTTGTCTTGGAAGGCACAGCACAGTTTAGGCTGACTGCAACAGCAATAAATATAAATAGCTAGAATATGGAGAGCAGGGTGTGGTCAGCTGGGCAGCAGGAGTGAGTTCAGAACTTATAGAAGCAGCATCACAGCCCAGGTACAGAGGTCATCTGAGATCCACTTTCCTCTTTATCATTTGTTTATATATATAAATATATATATTGTGGCTGTCCATCCAATTCCTTCATTGGCAAATACAATGCTGAGGTGGGAACAGGAAGAAGAGGCGTTTACAAATTAGATGTGCATTCTGTAAGTGAATTACTTAGAACTTGGTCATTCGTGGTGCCACTGCCCTGGTCATTGACAGTTTCTGCAGATTCTTCCCCACAGCAGATTGTTCACACACACACAGTCCCACTCTTATTGCTGCAACTGCTTTTCAAATGACTGCTCCATTCATTCTTGCATTAGTGTTGCATTTAATATACTGTATTTTTTTCCCTTTTGAGACAAAACATGTAGTCCCTAACAGGCAAAGCTCTTGTGGGAGTCAATGGGAATGTTGCATGGGAAAGGGCTGAGTAGAAAATGAGTAAGTAATTCAGGTTTTGACTCTTCATAACGTACGTCTCCCTTGACCCGTCCCTTTCATCCCTCTCTGTTGTCTTCCATTCATCTTATCTTCTCTGAACTAAATTACTCCACACAAAAAATTACTCCATACTCCTACAAAAAGGTAGGGAACTACCATGATACTCACAGAATATCTCATTGTTCATTCTCCTGTTATGGTATATCCTTTCCCCCTACTTTTTGTCTACCTTTCCTATTTCAGTGGTGAGCTCTTCGGAGCAGGATTGTCTGCTACTCTGCTTAGGCTGTGCCTACCACAGTGGGGATACCAATATTGGTTGGTCCTATGACTTAAGGTATTACCATAATAAAACATGATTATTAATAAATCCTCTTGACTCTATTAGATTTTCTCATTCATTATATAATTCAGCTCAGCCAGCACTGGCTCCCAGGAAGTATGGACTGGATGACCTATCTGTCCTTTCACGTCTAATTTCTGTGGTTGAATATTTCACTGACACACATTCTTACTACCTATGCTATATGTGACTGATCTTTATTGATACATAGTAAAACACTGAGGTATTTACCATAATTTATTGTGATCAGTGCTAGTTTCAATACAGAGACAAGATAATATCTTTTCTTGGACCGACTTCTGTTGGTGAGACACAAACAGGGGCGGCTCTACCTTTTTGCCACTCCAAGCAAAAAAAAAAAAAAAAAAAAAAGGGCACCCCAAGATTGACCGGAATACTGCCCTTTACAATGGCCACCCCGGGCAGGTGTTTTCTCGGCTGGTGCCTGGAGCTGGCCCTGGACACAAGCTTTCAAACTACAGAGAGGTCTGTGTAAGCTCAGTAGCTTGTCTTTCTCACCGACAGAAGATGGTCCAATAAAAGATATAACCTCACCCACCTTGCTTCTCTAACAGCCTGGGCCCAACACAGCAACAACACCACTGTATAGTTATAGTAGTACAGATTACACAGACCATATGCTAGTAAAACATGGGCCACATTCATCCCCATTATAACTCCATTGTCTTCATTATAAACTATAGGGTTTTAGTCTAATTTCACACTGGTTTTAATTTTCTCATAGATAAATTTGGCTTATTCTCTTTTTCTAGTGTTGCTATTGCATTTAATTTGTTTTGATTTATTTGTTTCAAATGCATCCTCTCAGAACTCTATTATTCTTAACTGTGATTATTGCAATACAACAATTGATAAGAAGGTGTTGTTTTTTAAAAAAGACTAGCTAGAAATGGTGAGAGGCAAATATAAGAAGAATCTGATTACTATATTCAGACTGTTATTTAAACTTGTTCATCTCCTGGGGAAGCAGCCAAATATAAAGAACTAGGGCTGCTCAAAAATGGCAGAAATTCACAGAAATGTTTGAAAACTTTGTTTTTGCTTTTTAATTTCAAAATGTTTTGACCACTGGTTAAAAAACAGTAACTCTTTGGAGAAAACGTTTGCAAATTTTCCTTGAAAAATGTTAAGTGTTTGACAATTTTCTACCAAACAATTTCCTTTGTTAGGCCTAGAATGATGGATCAAGTCCATATTCTATCTGTTTAGAGTACCTTCTACGGCCTCCATTGCTATAGTACATGAGCAACTCAGAACCTTTATGTATTGATCCTCACAACACCCACTGAGGAAGGGAAGTACTTTTACCTCCATTTTACAGGTGGAGAGCGGAGGCACACAGACACTAACTCAGCCTAAGCTCACAGTAGAGTAGGGAATTTAACTTGGTTCTCCCGAGTCCCAGACTAGCTCCCAAACAGTGGACCATCCTTTCCTTATTAACACATACTACAACAGCCCTCATTTTCACTCTTGTAAATCTCCATTTCTGCTGTAGAGTTTTGCTAAACATCTCCTTGGCATCCAAGTTCTGACAGAGTTCAGTCAGCGAATTTATATATGGTGCTGACGAACGTGAGCACTTTTTATATAGAGAGGCAGTAGGCGTATTTATTGACACTATCCATTTCATGAGAAACCTTTTTTCTTCCAACATTAGGTATATAATGTTATTGTCAGCAGATGATAAATTAATCTTCATATTCAAATTCCTTTTATGTATTTAATATTATTAACATTCATAAAATGTTTTTGGTTGAAGCATGTAAATCTCTGAATGCACTACCCCTGTATCAGAGCTATATAACAGGCTCTATGTCTATACTAAGTGAACCTTCCCCTCCCCAAAATAGGAAATACTGACCTCAGAGCAGTATGAGTTATGGATTTCTTTTCATGGCAATACATGATTGACTTTACCCAAGGCATAGAAAGAAAATGCAGCTGAAATTGTAATGAAAAAAATGCACTCCATTTGTCCTTCATGCAGACAAATGTGGAATTCCTATATTATTATATATTGCATCCATACCAATATCAATATAAGATTATTAGTAGATAATAATATTAGAGTTCATCATGATTAATGTAATTAACAAGCATACAGAAAGCAATAAAGATTTGTCAGTGTTACTGGAAATGCTTTTAGATGCCATTATGCTCTTTACCATTGTGTACCCAATATGAAGATTGCTTTTTCTTTCAGTCGGAAGCTTTCTTCCCCCACAGAAAAGGAGAGGTGGGCTGAATAGTTTGTCTGACATGAAGCACTTCTGTGCTGGAATGCTTGTGCAAAGGAAGAAAGTTGCTCTCTGCTGAGAAAGTGGCAGGACACTATGTATGCTTTCTGAGTGAGGCTGCTTCTGCTATTATATGAAAGTAAGAATGATAATAAAGAAAATAATGAATAATACTCTGCATTTATAGCCACCTTTTATAACCAAATGGCAGACTGGCATAATCATTGACACAGTATGATGGGCTGTATTCATCCCATTAACTTCATTGCATCTCCATCCATTTGGCCCAGGACATTTAAAAAAAGTGAGTCCAGGCCGGGGTTAGTTCCAAGGTCACCAGTTAATCAAATAGCACACATAATGAAGAGGAGCAATTCAAAGTACTAGAGCCTTGGTCAGAAAAGATCTACTCTGAGGCAGAAATGTGCAGAGCTACATTATGGAGATGAAATTAAAGGAATTTATTACAATATTGTAGAAATGGATCCAACTCATAAAGTCCAGATATGGATCAATGTCTAGCTCTGAGCTTTCTTCAAGTTCAGGACATGGTGTTGAATCCTGGTTTTTCAGTTCAGGCCCATTATAAAGATGGAAATTTGATTCTGGATGTGAACTTTCTCAAAAAGGTTCTTGCTTGATTTTACTTTATTGTTAGGAGAATGATGTATTTGCTACAGCATTGGTGGTGTGGCGAGTGAGCCCCCTGCCAGAGGCTGTGATTGAAAAGTAGAGGGCTTCTAATAGAAAGCAGTGGCGTCTTAGAGCTCTGTAGCAAGTAGTGGATGTGTTAGGGGATTTAGTCCCCTTGTCATTTCACTAGCTGGGTCCTGTAGCACTATTGATGAACTATACTTATATATGAGGACCATTTCTCCCAAGATTTAATTGCTGGTTGCTCCCCATCCTCCCAATGAGTGGCATTACACATGATGCTCCTTTCCTGACCACTCAAGCTCTGTGACATTTAAAAGGATCTGTAAGCTTAGGGAGTGTGCTCTTCTAGATTCCACAAAAGGGATAGCTTTGGAAAGGAGAGCCGAAAGCTTAAAAAAAAGAAAAAAAAAGTTAACCCTCTACCTAGCACCGGCAGGCATGCTTTCCTTGCGTTAAAGTGCACCATGACTTTGCTTTGATGCTGTGCATTCATTTACAAAGAAGGCCATGTCATTGGCTTAGCCTGTGGTATGAGAAATGGTGTGTTTTTTGGGAGTACATGTTGGACTGCCTATGCCACAGATTCAGCGAGAAGGAAACTATCTGACAACAAACACAGGGTATATATGTACAAGAATTCAGTTCTTCCTGGAAATTGTATAAGATGTGTTTCTCTGCAGTCGAGAAACTGAAGACTACATAATAATACATAACAGTTAATTACAGAGCACAATTCCCTTTTCTCAGTGTCAGAGATATTAATTAAAGAATGAAATTTATTACAAGCTGTTCTATTATCTCCAGTCACCTTGACAGAGTTTAGGACTACATTCTGCTCTCCTTAATGGAGCTCTGTGTGCACAATTGTAGTAGCTTAGCAAAAGCTTTTTGCATCATTATTCCAGTGCAGGGTGACCATAGACAGAATTATCAGGAGTGCCTAGGGGCAGCCCACTCAGCAGGTGCTCAATAGGGCTGGTGCAGAAAGAGGTGTGTTACTCCTCTCCCCAGCACTTGTTTCCTGGTAAAAATATCCACAGGAGGTTCAGACCACATCCAAAACCACCTTTTGGAGTCAAGGAGTAATACTTGGCATCTGTGCACTGCTATATTTTGCCTGATTCTTGCTCAAATAATCTGGTGGTGGGGAAAGGCTCTTTGTGGCCTCTTCACTCAATCTCCCAGCATACCTGCACAAGGCAAAGCAGAATTTAGCCCCTAATGAGAAGGGATTTCTGGTTAGTTAAATCTGCTCCAACGTATAAAGCATTACAACTGTATTAGTGAATACTATACATAGTGAATACTAGACTGACTCCAATCACATATCAGTGCTTTGTCTATCGAATACTGTGTTTTTCCAATTTATTACAGTCACAGATATTTGTGGTATATAGCTTTGTGCTAATTCACGCTGAACATTTCCACCTTTCTTTAGTATCAAAATGTACATGTACATTACATGGAGAAGAGAAGAAGTAAATGTCATGAGCAGTGTGTTGAACTCTGGTACCTGACTCTAACCTTTACTGGTAATTTTTGAGACCTGCCTTGCAGGAGGTAATCTGAGGATTTCTTATACCTGCCTCCTGTTACCCTATATCAGCGGTTCTCAAACTTTTTTTTCTGGGACCCCCTTTGAAAATATTTCAGGCTGTGATGACTCCTCCCAGAAGTGACAACCCCATACCCCTATCATGCCACCCTTACTGCTGCACTGCTGCTGGTGGTGCACTACCTTTAGAGCTGGGTATCCAACCACTATTCTCCGCTTGCCCAGCTCTGAAGGCAGCACAGAAGTCAGGTGGCTACAATAGGCTTGCGACCCTCTTTTGGGTGGGGAGGCCCAGTTTGAGAAACGCTGCCCTATATCTTTTTCTCTTTTCTTCCTCACTGTACCTTTTTATATTTCAGCACCTGAAAAGGTTCCAAACAGCTGGCTAAATAGGTCAAAGAGTGGAAAGAGTAAGAACACAAATGCAAACATAAAACAGGAAAGAGGCCAAGGTAAAGGATCTTGAGAAAGGTAAGGAGCAATTTGGAATGAGATTGAACAGAGAATACTCTCTTCAGTGACAGAGGGAAGGCAGGACAGGGTTGGTGCAGAGCTAACATTTAGCCAGGATCACTGTGGTTCTCTGATAGCGTCCTTCTGAGCAATTATTTGATGTTCATAGTGATGTGTGCTGGAGAGGGATTGTGGAGCAGACGGACAACTGAACTAAGCTTGAACTTCAAAACACAATATTTGGGTTAAATCTACATAATGTGAAGCATGAAAGTGTAGGCAGCTTTATTTTTTCCCACTCAGGACCTGAACACCGGAACAACCGTGTTCCTATGAGCTCAGGAGAGAAGTCTTTTAAAATGTACTTTACCATTAAGAGTGTAAAAAAGAGAGCCTGAGAGCTTTCCATTACCCTGCTTCTTAGCTAATAGTCACACCCTGAGATATTCTGTTCTGGTTAGCATCTCTTGCTCTTTTCTGAACACTGCTGTGTTAATTACTTCTCTTGCTGTTAGCTTTGATAGGACAGTCTTGCACCCAGTACCCCCTGAAGAGCGAAGGTGAAGTCTAAATTCTGCATTTGCTGCCAGTTCCTCCTTTTTAGTCTTTGCCACAGAGTTCTGGGTTAATATTAGTTTAAATTAATTAGTTTATCCTCAGCCTGGCCTCGGATTTTGTGCCTGTACTTTTGTGGGCTTTTTTATAACACTTAGATGTCTAGTTACCTGATTTGTGGTTAGATGTTAGGGTGTATGATGGAGTCAGACCAGAAGGATATAGGAGAGTGCTGGAAGGCAGGTATATTAGTCTCAGGATGTGCAGGTCCCTGTTCCCTGGATAGCCAAACAAAGGCTATTCCAGGCCAATCAAGACACCTGGGGCCAATTAAGAACCTTCTAAAAAGGAGTAGAAACAGCTAGCCTGATTGGGACACCTGAAGCCAATCAGGGACTGGCTGAAACCAGATAAAAACCTCCCAGTTAGTCAGGTGGGCTGTGGGTGTCAGGAGCTGTGGAAGGAAGTTGTGCTGTTGGTGAGACTGAGTGGTGGACAACATATCATCCTGAAGGAAGGAGGCCCTGAGGTAAGGGTGAAGTGGAGTTTGAAGAAGTGGGGACTGCTGTGGGGAAGTAGCCCAGGGAATTGTATTGTGTTTTGTGGATAAAAGGTCATCCATCTTAGCTGATACTATTGGGGTCCCTGGGCTGGAGTCCGGAGTAGAGGGCAGGCCCAGGCTCCCCCCTTTTTCCATCTTCCATACTGGCCTGTGATGAAGGTAACTGACTAGGCGGTGACTCTTGCCAATTATACTGAGAAAGGGAGGTCACTCTGGGGCCTGGATGAGTTTCTGAGGCCCCTAAATCTGCCAGGAAGCGCAGGACCCACAAGTACAAACTTGGAGCTTTGTCACAGGTGCTATATGGGATGTCCACAATTATTTGCACCTGTAATTAAAAAATCCCAGGTCCTATAAATTGCTATAGTTTATTGTGAGTGACTATGTCATACGCCTTTCGGACACTCAGCTATATTGTGTTTCCTACTTGCCCTATTCATGCCGCATTGTTTCCCTTAAAAAATTCCACCAGATATGACCAACAGGATCTAACAATTGTAATGCCACAAAGTTTCCTTTTTCATTGGCACATTCTGGGTCAGAGCTTCAGCTGGTATTGGGGACTCCCCAGTTTCCCTTTTACCTCTCACTGAAAAGTCATTAAAATTGCAGTTAATCAGCAAATCCAAAATCAAGCACCAGTTTGCCAGATATAAACAGCTGTACTGAATGCACCCCATCTGACCTATCTGCAAATTATACGCCATATGCAGTACCAGTTGCTTAGTTCCTTTGCTTGTGGTGATTTGGGAGAATGCTTTGTTAGATGGAAAATCTACACAGTGCAATTAAAAGATGGAGCTATATTCTTGCTTGGTGTAATTCTCTTGATGTCACTGACGTTACACCAAGGTTGAATTTGGCCAGTGGAATATTTTTAAATGTATTGCTCCCCTTTTTCTAGGAAATGTTACTTCTTCAGTAGTTCCCACTGTAGCCTGTTTCACCATTGACTTTGGTTTGGTTGTGGCCTCTTTGAGTTAGTGATTTCTTTCTTGTTAGTTTTTTCTTTAACAAGAAAAAGAATGAGGGGAAAAAAAAGCTTTCCGGGCTGCCCAGTGTTTTGGAGTCCTTCAGCTTGACTCACCTGGGACATTCCTACAATATGAACTCATCTGAATTTATATTTGTTTTCTTTTAACACAGATCTGGTACTGAGCCACTTTTCCTCCTCTGAAAATGATTATCCTCCAAAGTGTCTGGAATTATGAAACTGAAGTTATAGGAAACCTTTCTAACTTCTTCCAAACCACTGGCGTTTCCTGCTGCACTTTCTTTTGCTCACATGTATTGGCTGGTCTGCCACAAACAGTATTTCATAAACTGTAAGGTAAGATCAGGTTTACTACAATGACAGGTTAAAATGGCACCAAAAATACAGATGGGACTAGAGAACCTAAATTCTAGACAAGCAGTAGAGAGTATTAAAAGAATAGAGGTCAATCTGAACATGAATTACATACTGCATAGTAAAATAAATGGCAAGGCCTAATAATATCTAACATTTACTTTTTGAGCTAGTTTTTACTAGGTTTTGAGAACACAGATATAAAATGACATATTTAGTTGCTGTGTTTAATCACAGGGGATGGCCTTATGGTTAGGGCATTGGCCTGGTACTTACAAGATGTGGGTTCCTGACTTTGTTACAGACTTACTCTGTGACTTTGAGCAAACTGCTTAATCTCCCTGTGCCTCAGTTCCATATTTGTAAAATGGGAATAATAATTCTGTCTATTTAGACTCTTAGCAGTTTGGGTAAGGTCTGTGTCATACTACATATATGTACAGTACTTATCACAACGAGGCCCTGCTGTTCACTGGGTCTCAAAGGGCTATTATAATACCAATTAAATACTAACAACAAAGCCTGATCCTGCAAGGTGTGGAGTGTCTCTTGAGAGGGGATGAGCAACCTTATCTCCCACTGAGTTCAGTGCTCATCATGTCAAAGGGCAAGGGCACAGCTGATAACATTAATGCACAGAAGTTCTCAAAATGTGGTCTGGTGATCCATGGAAAGCTGGCTGGTCACACAATGCTGGCTTTTTCTCTTTATTTCCAGATGCAGAACTGGATGTGAAAGTACACCGCTAACACTGCTCTTCCATGTAAGCAATTGCTGGGTGATTGCCACACAGCTGTTCTATCCTTGTGATAGGATAGGAAGAGGGTGGTAGTCTGCACATTTGTGAATGGGAAGGGAGGCAACCCACATTACAACTTTTGTGTTAAAATGGGGGCTAGACCATGAAAATGTCTGAGATCCCCTGCACTGGCAAATACAAGGGAAAAATAGGCTAAGTCATAGACTGGGCTTGGGGTATTTGTGCATCAGTTGTACTTATATAACATCATAAACTCATGCAAATCCCTAATTTTAAAACCCCTTTAGTCTCTGAGATTGTCATACTTATTCAGATTATGAAATAATCTGCTCAGTTTTGACAATAGTGTGTCCTTCACAGTTGTCTTTAACTGGTAAATAGTTCTTGTCTGAAAATTCATCTTCTAATTCATGCCTGGCCCTTCTAATGCCACATCAGAGTTAGAGACCGCATTGTCCAACAGAGGTTCAGTCTTCACTCCTATCTTTCTGTTTTCATAGAGCTTCTTGACAAAACTCGTTCCATATCAGCACACAGGATATTCTTGTTGTCCTCCATACACAAGTATAGATAAGTAACTACCATTATGACCTCAGCACTTTCTCTGAAATGACATTTGAACTAAGGGGAAGGGCACAGCAAGGTCACAGGCATCTACAGGAGCTTTAAGAAATGAATCAAACTTATGGATGAATTTATAATTTGCCTTGTCATGAGAACACACATCTTAAAAAGGTTTCTGCTTTGGAAAAATAAAATAAAAACCATAAGCAACCACTTAAAGAGGCTGCATAAATAATTTGCCATTTGTGAGCAATATATGCAAAACGATAGGACTGCAAGGACTCAGTTCTGTGGAAAAACTTCTAACCATTTAAACTGCCACGCTAGTGTTTATTACCTGAATCACCTCCGGGAGTCTGATAAACACCTGTGATCTGCTGGTAATTCAGGAAAGGAAGCAGCACTCCACATGACTCGCTTTTTTCTTTCAAGTAGTCATGGTGTAATAAACAGTGTACACTGATTTTGAACATGCAAAGAATATATTGAGGCAAGTAAAGGTTACTGCTGTCATCTTGATGCCCAACAAACAAAGCTAATAGCAGGAAGTACAAGGTTTAACACCTCAATATGCTGTACTTAGAGATGGAAGGAAAGACCAAAAGACAATAGGAACCAGTGGCACTTGGAAGGCAATTTGGTCATTTGGTTTAAAAATGAGAGTAAATGGTGCATGTTTGAAGAGTAAAAAAATGCTAGCTATCGTGTTTAAACTATAAATGTTTTAAGCTACTACATGACCAGTAAAGTAATAATTTCCTGGAAAGCAATATTTAAATGTATCCATCATCGTTTAGATCTTAGATACACAGTTAAATATTATTGATCATTTGCAATTGTGTGCATCCATGTGTACATATATTAAACAAAAAAAGCCATGGTATAATGTAAAGTGTTTGGGGATGAAGTGCAAAAATAGTACTGGAGTTTCCAATTACTACAGATTTTTTTAATTAAGAAAGTCACATGCAAATTATAGACATCCAGTTTATAGCATTGCAATCTTATGGGCTTGCACTCATGAATATGGTAATTTTTATTTTATGCCCTCTTGAGATGTCTTGTTAAAAACATTTTATTGGTGATCCTAAAATTTGGTAAATGTGAAGCCCTTGGCACCCTGAAGATAGTTAAAGTTTTTCAAAAAATGTCAGCAATAAATATTTGGCAAATATAAAAAATATGCACATTTTCCCCAAGTGGGTGATATTTTTGTTGCAGTTCTTATAGTCAAGTGATGACACTGCAGTTCAGAATGTAAGTGCATATTGATATTTTCTTCTAGAAACTGCAAGTGTTGCTTAGAGAGTGCTTCTCCCACACAGTTATTTTTATGCAGACACCTGGCAGTGGTTACATTCTTGCTCTGGTGTGCAGACTTGTTTTGGACAATCAGGTGTATGTATGAGCAAGTGGTCTTTATTTGGAGCAATTAAAATTCTAACATTCTCCTCTCTTGACATGCAATTACTAGGGCTCTGCTGTTCTCACTAATTGCTCTTGCTAGGGACATTGGTAAAAAGCCAATGTTTTGATGGGTAGTGGATTATCATTTTTACTCTGCTACCTGAGAAAAAAATCATTTGCAAAATCCCATGTGTAATTAGCAAGACTCATGATTAATTGTCCTGCAAAATTAGCTTCACTGTTGCTTTTATTTTACTGCTTCAAATATTAATTAATGTTAACTCCTTTCCTTCAGTTCCAGCTTTTGAATATTCAGCGTGGCTTTGAAAAATTAGTCAGTGCATCTACTTGCATTAGCATGCTAGAGCTTTGATTTCCGAATAAGTATTCTGATTTAAAAGATCACACTTGGGTCATAAATAATTTTTATAGGAGGACAAACAAAGCATCAAAGCATCATGGGAAGGCATTCATGCACTAACTGAAAGTAAATTGTTTCAGTAATGATTCGTTTCCCCAGTGCTTTTGGGGAAACATCAGCAAATATGCAAACAACTGTATTGTGGGGCAAAACAATTCTTTAATGACAAGCAATCAATGTATATTTCCTAATCAGTAACAATATGAAAGAAAGGAGTTAATGCTGGAGTAATATCTTTTTAATACAAAACCATCCTGTAAACTTTGATCAGTTGCAATGAGTACTCCCTGTGTTTCTCTGAATTGCAGGTTGTTAAGTTTGATGGTACAAGGTAGAAAATGCCAAATGTCTGTAGTTTGATACCATCTGTCTTAGTGCTCTCTAAATTATTATTTTTAAGCTTATTTTTATCATAGGGTCAGAGAACCACAAGAGGGTCTAGTCCAGACTATTCCCGAAGAACATAAAGAGGTTCTGATGGGCTAATAAAACTACTAATAAAAACATGTCCCCTCAAAACATGGAAAGGTGCCTTTTTCTCCATTTTGAAGAGGTGACTGTTTATGCCCACACAAAGTGGCACTACTCCTCTTAATAGTGGGATCCTGAGGCATCTTTCTGATTTTCCCTGGGAGTGCTCAACCTCTGCTCTGCCCCAGACCCCGCCCCCCACTCCATGCCTTCCCCCAAGGCCTACACCAGCCAACCTTTTTCTGCCCTGTTCTTCCCCTTCCCCTCAGCCCCTCTTCCTGCCCTTCCTCCTCCTCCTTTTCGCTCGCAGTGCCTCCTGCTTGCCACTGAACAGCTGATTAGTGGTGGGCAGGAGGTGCTGGGGTGGGGGGGAAAGAGCTGATTGTGGGGCCCATCGATAGGTACTGAATGCCCACAGGAGCACCCCTGAGTCAGTGCCTATGGTGGGACCATAATCCCCCCAAACGTACACGTTCCCTGCCAGGTACTTTCCATTCAGAGAAAAATTTCACCTCTGCACCTCTAATCACATTCTGGCAGTAGACAGGGGCTTAATTTTGCTCCTACATAAAGAAATGTGCCCTCTACCTTATCTGATCACTTGTCAAAAACTGTTCTTGTAGGCAATGTAAGAAAAGCCAGCCCTTAAGCTGAGCGTGAGTTTTGCCATGACACATGACAATAACACTGTTTGTTTCCAAATCTCTTTCCAGATGCAATATTTGTTTCATAGAGCAGTCACTTTCAAGAGTCAATTGTCAATAAGCGATTATTGTTCAGTTCTATTTTTGGGGGAGGGGTGGCTTTATGGGATGGGTATAGGAAGTGGTATGAGTCTGTGATTACCTTCATTTCATCATGTCATGGTCTCAACTATGCCTTTGTCACAGAATCCGAGGTTGAACACTGGCAGCCGCAGGCTTATGGTAGCTGCAGACAGAAGCATTTTGAAGAACATACCGGCCTTATCATCAAGCATGAGGGTGAACAGCATTTGTTTGGGAAATTCAATCCCTCTCATCTTTCCTTTCCCATTAAACTAAATAGTTCCTATGGAAGCTATTGCTTTGCAGCACAAAAGCACAGCACATTGTAGCCACGTTTTGTAGAATTATGATTTTATTTATTTCAGACCTGTATAATTGGCATCAAAACCTGGGCTAATGTGTCTATAAAATTACATCCTTATATATTGGAGCCAGTATCACTGTATATGTTATGGGAACATTATTCCTTGGTACATTTCCTTTACCTAGTACAATAAAGGGAATCTCCTTGTCCACGTTTGAAAACTACATTCAAGAATCTTTGCCCCAAACTAGAACTGATTGTGTATTTTCTGATTAAAAAATGTTTTGTCAGAAAATCAGGCTTCTTTGAGACCAAAACTGTTCACCACAAAGGATCAGTTTCTCTGACTCTCCTGATGTGCAGTTTTTCTTAAAGGGTTTGAAATGGTTGGAACATCCAGTTTTGATATTTTCTAAACAATGAGTGTTGGTTTTGGTGTGAACCAACTTTTTGTTTAGAAATTTTAGTTAATTTGTACTAAAACAAAAACATTAAAAAAAGTTGAAATAAAAACAAAATGCTTCAAAACTGTCAAAGCGAATTGTTTCAGCTGACCCAATCCAATTTTTGGGGGGATTATTGATTCACAAAATATGAGATTTTGACTTTTCATCCCAATTCAGGACAGAAAATTCTTTCAACGTTTTGAAAATTGTTGAGGGATAGGAAGACCCTTTCCTGCACAACTCTATCAAACACCTGTCTACAAACTACACACAGCTCTATATTGTGTTACTTGGGTAGGTAAACTCTTACCTTGCCATACTGTATGTTTCTGTAGGCATGGCTTGAGTTCATTTCAGTCTGTTGGTTGTAATAAATACACAAAGTTTAGTGGTTACTGGGAAGAGCTTTGTTCATTAGAGCATGTTTGGTTTATGTTTGTTTTAGTGAGTGAACATTGCTTAGCCATTTTTTCACATTGCTATAGAAGAGCTATGGGAAAAAATATCAACTCTAATTTAAAAACTGAACTTAGAAAACTTGGGAGTAGTGGAGGTCACATGGCCCAATAGCTCAATAGTTTTTCTAAGATGTTTCCAACAATGAGATGTGAAATCATGTCTTGACTAGTGATGGTCATTAAATAGCCCACTTTTTTCCCCCACAAAAGACATTAATCCCCAAACTGTTGCCAAAATCCAGCTTGAATAATTACATTCTGCCTACCAAAGATCCCAGTGTGGTTTGTGACAAGTTACTTTTTGCTTCCCTCTTCTAAAAATTGTGTAATACTTCTAGTGAAGAATTTCTGTAGTGTCTCATAATGCAGCTGACTGAGTTAGAAGGAAACTCAAGCCACAGATTCTGATTTGAATCCAAACTTTCCAAAAAGTTTGAGGGTGTATCTTTAGGATCTAAATAAAAGACTCTCTGGGCCTAGTCCTGTAATCCTTACTCAGGCACAACTCTAACTGTTCTAGTTTTGCCTGAGTAAACAAGGAGATGAAACAAAACATTTCCTCTTTAGCACAGGATGAAATTTGTTTGTTGGGAATGTGGGTGCCTGTAGACAACAGGAGTAAGGGGAACTGGAAAATCTTTCCCTTTATTTTCTTAATTAAGCAGAAAACTTCACATACTCTTGCGGTAACCAAGGTGGGAGGCAAGACCACTTCACAAACAGAAAGGTTAAGGGCATTTGCTGGAAATGTTTACATTTTGTTTCTCAAAAACACACAAAGGGCTCATCCACATATGGAAATTCAATGGTATAATTATACCAGTATAACTATACCACTATAGTTACACCGGTATAATTTTCAATATGGACACTTATTCTGCAATAAGAGCACTCAGTTTAGCTTATCCTGCTTCCAAAGCAACATCAGTATAGTAATGCCCTAAGTATAGAGGAAGCATACTGCAGTGTCACTACGAGTACAGAGATTTCAGATGAAGGACTGGTGGTGCCTTATATGGGTGAAGGCATGCTCACCCAGGATCTTTTTGTTTTTAATCATCAGTGTTTGGTGAAATCTGATCCTTTCCCAAAACCAAGCTATGTGCTCTTCAGAAGTATTTTTATGACACCTAGAGGTGACTTAGCTGTCTGGAGAAAGGGGTGAACTCCATCCAAAATCAACTCTCCCTTCACTTTGGTGGTAGAATTTTAATAAGGGGCTTCTGTGAGTCCCTTCACCACATCATTAGTAAGGATGGCAGGTTTGGCCTTCTGAAAATATTAGGGGTTCTGCGGCCGAGCCCCTGTAGTTCAAGAAGAAAGGCTAGGACCTAGAAGTCCTGATATTTTCCTAAGATGTGCGCCATTAGGAGGGAAAGTATTGATGTCAAAATCCTGAAGTGAAAAAGCTGTATTATTTTACTTACAATAAAAATTTGGTGAATCCCTACAGACTGGATCTTTCTACTGAAATGAATTGAAAAACTCCCATGGATTTTAATGCAGTAGGGTCTGGGCATATGTGGGGCATAAAAGAAGTCAAAATGAGAAAAATCCTTCTTTTTCTACATCTCTGTCTATTTTGTAAACATGCTTTTATTTTGAAGATAGTAATATTTTGCTGCTTTAGGGTAAAATTCTACTGCTGGTTACACCATATGCCTGCAACTACAACTCCTATTGACTTCAGCATCTAGTTGTAATATATTTGGGCCACACTGTGCCATTAAGGCATAAGCCTGTTTGAGAGACAGGACAGGACAGGACCAAACCTGTGTTGGGGCGTGGTTGGCGGCAAGCTCCAGGAGGCACAATGCAATCTTATAGATTAGATTCCAAGGCCAGAAGGGATCATTGTGATCATCTAATCCTGGATAACAGAGGCCACAGAACTTCCCTAGAACAATTCCTATTCTGAGCATTCTGACTTTTAACAACCTATTGCATAGTGTTGTCAACTCTGGTAGGACATATTCTGGGAGCTTCCCCTTCAGGCCCTGGCCCACACGACCATCCAGAAGAAAAATAAATGGCCAGCCTGATGACTGTGTCTCCAATAGAGCTGGAGTCAGGCACACCCAGCCTATGGCCAAGAAGATCCCAACATGGATTGATGAACATGGTGAAAGGCACCAATGCCAGACTAGTACCGTTCTTTCTCTGACTGCCTCTGCTGGAATATTCATTTTGAGAATTCCCATTGATTGTTCTGCCAGGTTGCTTGCAGCAGCATCTGGAAGATTGATCTTTAATTCTTGGAGACTCCAGGAAGATCCTGGAGAGTTGGCCACTCTAATGCATCACCTCTTAATAGTGTCTATTGTAGGCTCTGTTTTCCATTTGACCATTTCTTCTGACAGGCCCCTGGGAATGGGGCCATGGCCTTGTCTTCTCACTGTACCTTTTGAATTGGTTAGCACTGTAGGCGGTACTAGCAGGAAATGCAACTGGATCCCCTACAGGGAATATAAAGTGGAGGAGGGAAAGATTCTTTGCATGATCCTTAACCTTTCACACTTTTACAAGGGCCAAGCACAGTTGAGTCCTTTATGTTGGCCTCTGCTAAGAGGCTACAATGGCTTGAATGTAGCTGTGGCAGTATTTGCTATTTTGCTGGTATGTAGTGGATAATGAATAAATTAGTGCAAACTTTAATTGATTCTATTAAAAATGTTGACACCATATTTACCAGCCTGTTAAAGTACTATAGGCAACTCATTAGCATGGAGAGACCAAGAATAAAATAACTTTAAGGTGACACTGACTGGAACACAGGAACTATAACAGCACTTCATAAATAACATATTTCTTCTATTATGTTAATTTTTCAGAATAGCTTCAGAGTTAAGTGTAATGTTTGATCACTTTATCCATCTATGCTAGTTTATTACTAGTCTGCTTAGTCACATCTAGAAATATGTTCTTCATGTCTGTGTTTGCCAAAGTAAATAGAAATCAATGAAAATAGCAAAAGTGCTGAAGTCGTTTCAATAAGTGAAGTGCTCGTTAATTTAAATTTCACACTTGACATTGTTAAGGACTAATTGTAGAAAATAAGGTCTTGTGCTGACTACTGAAAATGTACCAATATCACTATGGTTCCTGCTGCTTTATTTTCACAGTGGTGTTGTCATTAATAAGAAAGACTTCTGACTACAGCAGTTTGGACAGATGTTAACGATATGGCAAATCACTCTATCTCAGAAGACTTAAGTCTTTTCATATGAATGACATGAGCTAAAGGAGAGATTTTGCAAACAGAGACTATTGAGCTGTTGTGCTTACCCTGAAAGAACTTTGGTTGAGCATTTTTAGAAACATCAAAAAGCTCTTCCTGCTGTTTTCAAACTTCTACAAATATGCATGAAGCCTGTTGGCAATTTAAAATGGGAAGATATACAGAGAGCTGGAGGTGGTTACACAGGAAATTAGAAAAACCATGTGTCATCAGAATGAAATAAACGTGTCTTTGTATGGGAAACTAATTACAGGGGTGTGTCTGTTCTGTTAATATCAAGCAGGTGCCCATAAATTAGAATAAACATTTGTAATTAATTGTTGTTAGCATTAATAAGAAAGTGTTTTAAATATGGTAGTTTGTCTCTTTCTTCTCTTGTTGAAGCCTTTTAATCTCAGGATATCTTTTCAATTGCAGAGATAGTTTGGAATCTACATTGTCCTTTCACTTATTTTTTTACTATGTACAGTGGATACTGTAGGTACTAGCTCAGATATGCCTATTGTATATCAAATTATGTTGGCGTTAATATTGATGGAGGTCTGTGGTGGGGAGAATCCACCAGGGAACTAGGTTGTGGTTGTGAAAAGCAGCTGCAACCTTGCGTATACGGTGGAGGCTGTTAGGGTCTTGTGAAGCCCCCAAAGGGGTGTCATTGTTCAGTTGGTCCAAGGATACCACATCATGTATGTGGGCTGTATTCATGCCTCGCTAAATCCTTACTCTGGCAGAACTCCATCTGTAACTGGTACTTCATTTGCTTTACCTTCATTTCCCGGTCTTCCTGAATTCATATCAAAAGAGCATTTTTCATGTCACTTCGAATTCTGAGCTCTTTGGTCCTGTCTACACTAAGGAAACTTTTGAGAAATTTCCATCACAGCTAACCTCATTTTTTCTCCACCAGCAGTAGGTGACCTAGCAAACAGGCCACTGATTGTCACCAATTTGTATGCACCATGGCAATTAGCCTGGCTCAGTGCATTAAACAGAAGCAAGTGGCCTGTCTCCATTTGATAGGTTGTTGCTAGCACCAGTGGAGGTGAACTTGTGTTAGCAATGATGAGAAATCCTTGAAAAACTTCCCTACGCTAGACAGGGCCCATGTGGGAACCAGGATCTAAGGTATAAATGTTAACACTCGAGTGCAGGGGAGGCCAACCTCTGGCTTCGGAGCCACATGCGGCTCTTCAGAAGTTAATATGTGGCTCCTTGTATAGGCACCAACTGCGGGGCTGGAGCTATAGGTGCCAACTTTTCAGTTTGCTGAGGGTGCTCACTGCTCAACCCCTGACTCTGCCACAGGCCCTGCCCCAACTTCACCTCTTCCTGTGCTCTCCCCTTAGCCTGCCATACCCTCCCCTCGCTCCTCCCCCTCCAGAGCCACCTGCATGCCATGAAACAGGTGATCTGGAGGTGCTGGGAGGGAAGGAGAGAGGCGTAGACACCGAACAGCAGGGCTGCCAGTGGGTGGGAGGTGCTGGGAGCAGGGGGTGGAGAGCTGATTGGTAAATTCTGGCTCCTTCCAGGCTCAGGTTGGCCACCCCTGTTCTAGTGTATTTGACAACCCCTTTGGAGCATAACTATTTTTTACTATTCCAATCTTTTGCTCACCAGAATGCTAGATTAGTGTTAATGGCAAAAGCTAGGCAAAGTATGAACAGGTGACGTGCATCTCACACAGCTCTGCCGGTGTACCTAATTCTCATAGACTCATAGACTTTAAGGCCAGAAGAGACCATTATGATCATCTAGTCTGACCTCCTGCACAATGCAGGCCACAGAATTTTACCCAACCATTAAGAATTTTACCCATCCATTAGAATTTTACCCACTCATTCTTGGTACTTCAACTATAATATTCCCACTGTTCCAGTCCTGGGAATCCCCTGGTCGAAGTACCAAGAATTATCAATCATATCAAGTTATGTGGTATATAGTGATGTGGCCAAACACCCTTACTTTAAAATGACAAGATCTTTCACTCAGTGCACAGTGTAAACCTGGAGTAACTACATTGAAATCAGTATTTATGGTAATCTATATGAAGTCCGAATTTAGCTCAAAATTAGGGTCCATAAAACTAAAAATAGATATGTCAGAATAAAATTATACTGTTCTAATGTTTCTTGGCTTAATAATTTTAGCTTGACCTTTTTAGTGACAAAATGTCAATAACAATTAGGTGTCTGTATCATGAAATTTGAACTTAAAATTGGGGTTAAAACTGCCAGAACCTTTTAGCAAAATGTGAGTATCCTTCAATGAGCTCTCCAATCTTTGCTTAACAGATTTGGGAGTGGTGCCCTTTATACACTCTTTATGTTTTACAAAGCTGCTTAATTTCATTCTGCCATGAGATGTTGGAAAAATTAAGCTCTTCTTCCAGGGGCACAGGCTCTTCTTTTTAATACAAGCTTTCATCTAGAAAGCTAACTCTATTAACTGGAAAGGCGGTATACCAAAGTGCTGACTTCTCGTAGCAGGGTATTGGTCTGCTATCATTTTGACTAGGACGGTAGACTGTAAGAACCTCTTGGAAATAGACCTTAGACAGATTTTTCTTTGGAGAATAAGTATCTATTTCATGCTGTGCTGTTCTGCTTTGTAATTTTCATGCTGCTGTAAGTTTTCCTCATAAATCTTCTAAACACCCCCTCTTTCCCCATGAAGCCCTTATAAGGACCTGTCTCTCGACTCTCTGCACTTCAGAATCTCTCAATAGCCAAGAGCAATGGGATGCATACCAGAAAATCCAGAGACACATCATCATCTTATGTCAAAGGTACAAACTTATTGTATGCTTTTCATCAGATTATATATCTCCCTGAAAAAAAAAAGATGAATCACCTAGCTGTGCCTTTCTGATGCCATGTGCTGGTATTAAAATTTCCAGGATACATTGCTCTTCTAAACTCCACCCATAAAATTTGCACACACATTTCTTTGTATACTCAAAATCTGCATTTTTTATCATAATGAACACAAATGCATGGAATTAACCATTTTGCATGCATGATTGTAGAGTCACTATCAGTGGAGTTATTTTGGATTCACACTGGTACAGTAAATAGTCCTTTTGTGTGCGAAGTTTTATAGGCATGATTTTGAAGGCCACTTTTGAGAATCTGACCCTGGTTATTATCTACCCTTACTAAAGGTTTAATTAATTTTACCTGTTCTTTGAAAAATATTTCACTCTTGGGATTCAGTTTCTGTTCTTTGTTTTTCCCTTTTTAACATCCCTAATTATTTTTTCTTTCAGGGAAAAATGATGAAACGGAAGATCTCTTTACTTTGGGTAGGTACATCTAAGTCTAAGATCAGTGAGTGTATAGACTTCAACTGCTCTCTTTTAGTCTCTAAAGAAACCAGAAATTCTTAAATTTCCAGACTTGCAGCTGCAGTCTCAGTGTATAGGACAAAAATAGGAAAGTTGCAGTGTTACAGATAAACTTGTAGCTTTTGGCTGTGATATCTCACCCACAGTATGGAAGTTTACAATTATATTCATAGTTGTGACATCATGTTAATGGATTCTGAGTCACTCGCTGAAAATTTTATATGGCTGCTGCTCAGTCAGGGGGAGCTGGGCTCATGGAACACCCTTCTTCTCCCAGGTTTTTGCACTTACTCAAAGCTCCATAAGTTGTGGGGCTGAGGGAGGGAGGTGCATGGCCTGACTGGTTTTAAGCAGTGATCCCATCCTAAATCAGTACAGCTGCTGCTGGAGTGGTCCGGGGTGTTACTCAGCATTGTGGCTGTAATGCCACTGAAATTTGACTCACCTGTTTCTCTGTGCATCTGGAGGGGTGGGAGGGCCCCATTTCAGTGAGTGGGGGTATGACCCTGTGCACCAGGTTGCAACGCCACTCACTGAAACTTGGCCCTCATTGTTGAGATGGAGGGCCAGCAAGGCCAAACAGCATTGCAACCGGGTGTAAAGGGAATAAGTTCCAATGTGATGGAGTGCAGAGGAGTTTGCTGAGAACTTGACTCTTGGTGGCCCCAGCTCTGCACTGCCTAGGTAAGAGAGAGAGAAGACTCCCATGCAGAGGAGGCCCGGGGTCGCTGTGGGAGGACGAGTGGGGACAGGAACAGAGTCTTTGCTGAGGGGTGGAGATGAAGGCAGGGAAAGGAATTTGCACTCCCCCATCCGAAGAAATATCTGAACTGCACCACAGGTTGACACATCTGACTCAGCTGGTAACGGGTCTTTAAGTTTGGAAACCAGGTCCAGTAGCATTCAAAGTCGGGCTATTCAAGTGCTGTTCAAGGTATGGGGGAGGGGAGAGGATAAGAGCCCATGAATGACAGAGAAGCAAACTTGAAATATATGGGCATTAAAGGGGGGGAAATAGCTGCAGTGGGAACAACTAGGAGGGGATGCTCTCAGGGCATCTGTGTAAGGGTTTGGTACAGGCCACAGATTTAAGTTTTGTATCAAGTAAAACAGACACTTTGAATTCTGAGATTATAATTCCATTTTATATCTTTGATGGCAATCCCATTCAGATTTCTTTCTCATGTTGTGTATGATATCACCAGTGCTACCAGATGGAATTATAGTCTCCTATTTCTGTTTTTATAGATGTCTCTAACTGTAGAATGAACATACGGTGTAATCTAATCTATCTATCTATCTATCTATCTATCTATCTATCTATCTATCTATCTATCTATCTATCTATCTAATCAATAATGTACTTTATTGAGGTTACTAGACAGGTAGTTAATAGCTCTGAGGCTATTTTCACCCATCAGGGAGCTCTGACAACACTGTTGTAGCCAGGTTAGTGAGGTCAATGTCTTTGGCACTTTGTGGGCATAGATTTTACAGAAATGGTTTTGAGAATTTGGCCATAGGTATCTTGAGCCCTCCTGTTTCAGTTTAGATAATATTGCCTCAATTTACCTTTTGCTAAAATAATGGGCATAATAGTATTTTCTGCCTATGGGTTCTTGTGAAGATTAATGATTGTAAAGTGTTTTGAGATTCTTAACATGTGTGATCTGTCTTTTGAAGATGAATGGCTTCACTTTGGTTCTCCAAGATGACTTTCTCTGAGTATTCCTCCATGTCACATATACTGCTACTATTATTATAGAATCTGAGCTACTCTTCTAGCTATAGTGGACTTTTTTTTTTCACTTGTGAAAAAAGAACTAGATAAATTCATGGAGGATAGGTCCATGAATGGCTGTTAGCCAGGATGGACAGGTACGGTGTCCCTAGCTTCTGTTTGCCAGAAGCTGGGAATGGGCGACAGGGAAGGGATCACTTGATGATTACCTGTTCTGTTCATTATCTCTGAGGCACCTGGCATTGGCCACTGTCAGAAGACAGGATATTGGTGTTAGCTGGACCTTTGGTCTGACCCAGTATGGCCATTATTATGTGAAACCTTCTCTATTTGTTGATATTATAATAATGTCTCTTAGAATCGGAGAAGGATGCTAAAGGCATAGATCAATACTTGAAATCCATAATCTATGATCTGGGGGGAAAGGAACTGTCAGAATGAGTCCTTCCAGTACACGTACATATACTCAGTTGCACTCTGCCAATGGATTAATAGGAACTCTGGCATTTCATACAGGACTTATTCTGCTAGAATATTCTGTTTGTGGCTGCACTTATTATAAACTTTCAAAATACTTTCAAAAATACACACTTTTTAGTCACATATACTTCCTTCATTCTTTCATATCAAAATCTACTACATTTTATTCGACCTTTAGAACATCCAATTATTGTTGTTAATAAAATTTATAAGATTAGAATGGTGGATACTCCGTCATGCAACTGATAATATCAGTATGACAGATTTCAACAACCTATGCCCACAGATTCGCACATAAACATATACATTCAAATGCTTAACGTACATACCTGTTTGGTAACTTGTTCTCATGGAAGTTAAAGCCTGGGGCTCATATAATACAGAGATGGAGAGGTTATATAATCATCAGGATAGATGATGAAAATTAATTGAGATATTTGTGCAAATCTAAATATCATCTGGGTGTTACTCTTCCACTTTACATAATGAAGAGCTACAGACCACTAAACAGCATGTTTTGAAAAATGAACATTATAGCACTAAGGCCTAGATTTTTAATGGTATTTAGATGTTGCAGAACTCAGCACCTCAATAGTGAACTAATTTAGGAATCTAAATCCTTTTTGAAAGGATTTAGGCTTCTAAAATCAAATAGATGTTGCAATGCTGAGCACTGCAATGCGTAAATACCGTTAAAAATCTGGACTTAAGTCTCTGTTGCTGGCTTGTGCCAAGGAATTCTTAATAATATTACGGATGCTGGAAACCAATTCCAAATAATGTAATCTGAGAATGCTGGATATCAAGGAGCAATCTGTTTTGCTAGAAAGCCAGATTACATTTAAGATTTAGTTTAGACTCTTTTTTTAACCTTTGGATATATGCAAAATTTATAGAATTTCTAAGCCATCAGTTGTGAACTGTGCAAAATACTCCCCTTTTACATTCATCCTGAGATATTTCTCTGAGTGAGGTGTGATATATGTGTTGAAAAAATGCCAGAAAAAAAACCCCAGTGTATTTTGGACAGCATACTTCCATGTTGTCAGGTTTAACACCGGTAATTCACAATAGCAAGTCTCTGCAGTGAATGTTAACTGAATTTTGTTTAGTGCTTATATGGCTGTACTTTCCCAGAAATATTCAAATTAAATTCAGCGAGAAAAATATAGTTTGACTGGAGATAATGAAACAAAACATTTAATGGATCCCAAACCAGCTGAAAGTGCCAGTCCAGCAGAGTTCAAGAAAGAACTGATTGTTATTTCTTCTGTATCAGACATATAAGTTGTTTAGCTGATCCTCTTTTTAGTCAGGTCTCAATACAGTTCCACCATGATCCCTAAGTGTTTCTAGTTTTGGATTTCATACTTCTCTAAAATTTCTTGTCCATTTTGAAGTGTTGTAGATGCAACCTAAATGATGAAGGCTCTTGGCTACACTAGGTCAGCTTCCTAAACCTGGTCTTAGCTAATATCTGAGCTCTGGCCTATAAGGAATCCAATAATCAGGAGCGTAGGCTGTTGCACTTTGAGATGGCACATCACAGGTGTGTACTATTCCCAAATCAACTCTTCTTAAACAAACAAACAAAACTTACAAAAATAAACATGACCCCACACTGTAAGGCAAGATTTAAAATGAAGATCCTATATCTACATTTAGCTGCTTTGCACTTTTGAAAACCAGGTCACTGACTTAGGCTCTTTATGTGGATTTAGCACTCTAACTTCAGGTTTTCTATTTTTTAAATCTTAGCCTAAGGCTTTTTCTTTTATATTTCAGATATGCTTTTGTCTTCTTTGGGCCCATTGCCTTCTGAACACCTTAGAAGGAGATCAATTTATAATTTAAGTATTATGATAATTATTTGTTTCCTGGGTATTTTAAGGAAGAGTTTGCAATATGCTTCTTTTCCTGATCTCCAACTGATAAGTGAGGATTGATATGAAAAGTGTGTTTATTGTTTACATCTTAATTTTGCCAACAGTCAACAACTGAACTCCTAATGAAGTTCAAGTAGTTTACTTTAACCTGTAAAGTCCTTGATACTTTTGGCTGTTTCACGCTAAGAAAACACTTCTGTAATTTTGGGATTCCTCAGTACTTGCAATCAACCAGCCACTGGAGCTAGGAGCTAGTGCTCAAATGTCACATATACTCCCCAGACTGGTCTGCCAGGGCTCAGATTTGAGGAGCTTCAGAGCATGCTGCCTGGCTATTCCTGCTTTTCTGGGGAGAGGGTGATTTTAAAAGGCGTTCAGGAGTAGATGCCAGGGAGTCCTGGATTCGCGTTGAGATATTCTGTAAATGTTTAATTGCTATTTTCCAATTTGTGAATGTGTTTACTGAGTGTTTGTGTTAAACACATCCAGATGAATACATTGTTTATTTTGCAGATGGGTTTTTCCATTATGTATTTATCTATAGAATGTGTTTTTGGTTTATTCAAAAAAGGAAGAGGACAACTCTACTTAGAAATTCACCTTTGACTAAGAATAGGCCTGGCAGTCAGGGCCGGTGCAAGGATATTTTGTGCCCTAGGCAATACTTCCACCTTGCGCCCCCGCTTTTTCTTCTCTCTCCTTGGAGCATCACTTATTATAAACTTTCAAAATATTTTCAAAAATACATCCTTTTTAGTCACATATACTTCCTTCATTCTTTCATATCAAAATCTACTATGTTTTATTCTACATTTAAAACATCCAATTATTGTTATTAATAAAATTTATAAGATTAGAATGGTGGATACTCCATCATACAACAACTGACAATATCAATATGACAGATTTCAACAACCTACACACACATATTCGCACATAAACATATACACTCAAATACTTAACATACATACACAATTGACACAAAGTATTAGCAAAATGATGCAGTAGCACTTGCCAGAGTCTTAGATCTGAAACAACTCAACAAAAATAGTTAGCCTCAGTCGACAACCTCTGAAAACTAGTGAACTTGGCATTATAAACAGCCTGTCACAATGGGTAATGGCTGCATGCAACGATGTCATTGCCACTTTGTACCGTAGCAAAGCAGTATGCTTGTGCCCGCAACGCAGAGCTGGCATAGGCTATAGCTGTAATGTACAAGAGAACGACAAGTTAAAATGCACGTTCAACGATGTTTCTCTTTTCTTTATTCATTCATTTTCCAGCACTAGTGTAAAAAAAAATTTTGGGCATTGCTTTTCGGTGCCTTTAAATCTTGGTGCCCTAGGCGGCCGTCTCGTTCACCTAGTGGTTACACCGGCCCTGCTGGCAGTTGGTAGCACAATGTAAGCAAGTTACCACTAGAGTACATGTTCTGTGCACTGAGAGTAACAGAGTCCACATTTGCATTAAATATACTAATTTAATTTAGCTTGGCTTCCAGCAAAAATAAAATAATCACTTTGGGGAGAGTACACTGGTTTGGTAATGTATTTAGGAATATCAGTGTAGGGCCCAATCCTGCAGTATGTGAAATCACTGGGAATATTGCCTGAATGAGGACTATATGTTCAGGCTTCATGTGAAATCATTATGAATAAGTAATATGTAAAATAAATAAGGATGAATAATTATAGGATGGTTTATAATCCCATGAATGACATTAGAGTATATAGGCCTAATTCTGCATGTGTTATTCACCCAGATCTGTCATAGAATAGATCAGGCTCTTTCTCTATTTGTCTTTGACTTCATAGACTTTGGGTATCTAGTTGGATGAAAACACAAAATAAATATTTAAAAAATCCTACTGCAACTGTAATAGTGTCAATATTTAATAGTAAGAGTGTTTGTAGTTTACATAATGGCGATAAATCCTTCTACTCCATTGTAAACTTGATGTAGTATATTTTAATTGGGGTTTTTCCCCTGATTTTTACAAGAAGCTAAACTTGCAGATGGAAATTCTTTTAAGTCATAAATACCACTAATGCTGTCATGTCACAGAAGTTCAAATAAAGCCACTGGGATGTTAACAACTGCTGAAGTGCATTCCTTCCCTACCTAGCTGGCTCAGATGAAACTGCCCGCTATCAGTTTGTTTGAGCAGACGGTGTTTGACCCTTGCTTGTAGATATAAACTAAATAGAGCTCCATTCACTTAGTCAGAATGCACTAAATGACAAATTTGTCTACCCCGTTTGACCTGAAAAGTGGAGGCTTAACCTTACACAGCAGCCTCTGAAGTTTCATGCATCTGCTTTCTCTCTGTAAACATTCTACAACCTTACCCATCTTATTCCTTGTAGACAAGGCCCCTGGGACTCTGTGATGGTAGAACTGTTCTCTGTATTCACTTCTTTATTATTCTTTTCTTTCTTTGTTCTTTTTTCCCTGTGTAATTGTGGATGAAAGGGATGAGATGGATGCCATATCCGCTGCATTACTTGGATTTGCTCTGTTGTCTTCTGGAGTCCAAGATCCTTATTTATTTCATTCTCAATTATTAAGAGCACTGGGCACAGTTAATAAGTGTGTGACTGCGGTATTTAACTTGATTACTGTATTACAATTTTTGAGGTATTCCTTATCCTGAGAATGAGAAATACAACAGCTAATGTAACTACTTCAGGTGGTAAATTAATCAGTAATGGCCAAAGTAAATGTGAAGTAGCAAAAATAATTCTCAGAATATTTTCACAGTCAGGTGCTTCAATTCGCCAGATCCTTTACACTCAGGTCAGAGTGTAAACGCTTAACATTACATCTGAGTGTCAAATGCAGGATATGGATATCCTGTTAAGAAGCCCTTCCTATAAAAATAGCAGTTAACAACTATTGGTCTGTCTGAACTATCTGCTGGAAGGTGTGTAGCAGGGAGAGAGGAGAAGGGGTAATTTCTGGAGTTCAAGTCTCAACCTCTAAACTCAAGAGACTTCTCAAAAGGATGAGAGGACATTTAAACCTCTAGATCAGTCAGTCCTTATCCCCTGAGACTGCCAAGAAAGATGCCAATTACAGTGGTACCTTCTATGATATAGTCAGCATGTGAAAATTTGTCCTGGAACAATTCTTCCAAGAAGCTGGAATGAGGCTGTACCTTTAACTCACAGGTGCTAAGAGCACAGTGAGCTAAATTTGTGTTTCATGTATGGATTATTTCTTATATTTGTTCTATTCAGCAAATCTTGGCAGTCCTTGGGTTCAACAGGAGGTAGGGGAAGGAGGAGAGTGGGTTTACTACATAAAGCTTATTAATACAGCTTCAATTCTTTCTCAGAAATGAGAGAGAAGCCCCTTTCTAATTGCAATCAAGAAATGGAATATGATTGCCCATCCTCCTTTTTTGTTCATTCTTCCTCCCCTCTCCCGTCTTGTTCTTTCTCTTTCTTTAGACCTTTCTGAACTTTGTACAACTTTTTACAAACATCTCCCCAGAGATTAAAAATTAAAAGATTGCAAGGTCAAAGGCTGAAGAATAAATGTAACTTTACATTTACAATTCTTGGTTGGAAAAGCATGGGTGGATTCTAGACCTGGCTCCTTTTCTGACACACTCTTGTGGTTCCACTTCTCTCTTTTGTGGATAGAATGTTAGTTCCAGTCCTCTCCATAACTGTTTGCTCAAATATACAGAGAGCAAATTGAATTTAAGCCAAACACTACGGTTCATAAAAGGGGGATCTTTCCCAGTGGATTTCAGTGTATCAAACACTGAATGTCCAGGTACAGACAAATTGGTTAAAGATTTCATACCCTGCCTGTGGACTTAGAGGCAGATCTTTGGCATGCCATACCCCCTTTGCACTGTATGGCCCCTCAAAGAAGGAATAAAACTAGCTTAACCAGCTTTATTGCCCCATAATAGCAACTCTACGCCTGCCTCTGCCACAGAGTACTTGGTTCATAGATTCATAGATTCCATGGCCAGAAGGATCTAGTCTGGCCTCCTTTATAACACAAGCCATAGAACTTCCCCAGAATAATTCTTAGAGCAGATCTTTTAGAAAATCATCCAAACACGATTTACAAATGGTTAGTAATGGTGAATCCACCACAATCCTTGGTAAATTGTTCCAATGGTTTATTACCTTCACTGTGAAAAATGTATAACTTATTTCCAGTCTAAATTTGTCTAGCTTCAACTTCCAGCCATTGGATCATGTTATATCTTTGTCTGCTACATTGAAGAGCCTATTATTAAATATTTGTTCCCCATATTGTTAAATATAAACTGTAATCTAGATGGGGAACAAATGGCTGGAAGCTGAATGAAGCTTGACAAATGCTTGGGGGAAAGGCCAGGTAGCTGGGTGTAATGTACAGCAGCCTTGAAGCAACGGGGACTGAGCCCCCCAGTAGCTTCAGGAATAGGGATCCACAATGGTACCATAAAGCTACCATTGACCTCCCTTTCCTGCAGGTCCTGTGCTGAATACAGCTTGGCCAGGTAGGAAGATTCAGACCTGAATTTGTTCAGCAACACTATATATATATATATATATATATATGTAAAGGGCAGAAGAAAAAGAAGAATGAGAGTGCTCCCACTTTTAGGCTCTGTATTTCCCCATGTATATTTATTCTTATTCAGATAATTTTGTATACAGGAAATTAGTGTGGCTAGATTAGGATGAAAGATGCAAATAGATGTGTTACGGGAATATCCTTGACTCATCAGCTAGTTTGGGCCCATGTAACTATACAGTAATGGTTTACGGGGCAATCCTGCGAAGCGTTGATTGCCTTCTGGATGGCTCTGAGTGCTTTAAATTCCTATTGAATTCAAGGAAATTGAGGAATGTGCATCACCTCACAGGACTGGGTCCTTGGTGCTCTTTTTCCAGCTTGACTAGTCACTCCAATGACTTTCAGTAAGGTGATGGAGAGAAGAAGGAGGATCCCATTAGCAATCCTCCTCCATCTCTCCCTCCTTGCAAACACAAGCTCCTGCCTGAGAAACAAAGCCTCTCAAATTCATCTAGAGAGGATCAAACACCTTCTGCTGTTGTTCCCATGCATTGTTAATTGTTGTTAATTTCCAACACATCATTAATTATTTGCTATTGAAGATGTGAAAGAGGGAAATGCCCTTCACCCATGGATAGTCACAAAAATGGACCATTAATAATTCCCCCAAAACGTTTTCCTTTTTAAGTTGAAAGCGAGTTTGAGCTTTTGGAGTGAAAGTTGCTTTGTTTACAGGGAATGCCTGATGCTGCACCAGGGTGACACTTCATGGAGGGCTGGGCCTGGGCCATACCTTATGCTACAGAGCAAATAATGCTGAGGGACAGTGATGCATTGGGGATGGGGTAATTAAGAGAAAATTATGGATAGAAATTAGCCTCTGCCCCCACCCCAGCTCTCAAAATTACCCACTGCTCCCCCCCACAACCTCAACTAATCTGCTCTAAATCAAGTTAATTTTGTTTCAGTACTTTTAAAAGACATTTCAATTTGTGTAAATAGTGTGCTACCTCTGGGAATTATAAACATTATATTGTAATTTGGAAAACATATTGGGTCATTTGTATTCCAGTGGTAGAGGCAGGAATTGAACCCAGGTCTCCTCCCAAGATCATCCTTTGTCATCCCTCTTAAATTCAGAAGGCTGAATAAGGACCTCAGAGTCCCCTCTGCAAAGGTTAAGAGCTAGTGTAATGGTCTGCAGGGAACAGGCAGGATCTCACAGATTTTGGCCCAAACTAAAGGGGGATTTTCTCTTCTTTCAACTCCACGGTGTGAAATAACAAAGCATGGCCTTACATCTTATTCTTTACAAAATTATGCACCAGTGTTCTGGAAAACAGTCATCAGTTCATAGATTTTAAGGTCAGAAGGGACCATTAGATCATTTAGCATGGCCTCCTGTATAACACAGGCTATAGAATTTCACCCAGTTATCCCTGGTTTGATCCCAATAATTTGTATTTTATTAAAGCATTTCTTCCAGAAAGGCATCCAATCCTGAGCTGAAGACAACATTTCCCTTGGTAGTTTGTTTCAGTGGTTAATCACCCTCACTGCTAAAAATTTGTTTCTTTTCTAATTTGTGTCTTTTATTTCACAAGCACTTAACGATTATCCTATATATTCAAAGCACAGATTGACTTACTACAGGGCACTGCACTCTCCTAGACCTTTTTCAGTCTTGGATTTTACTTTAGCAAAGAAAAAGCCCTCCCAGTAAATATTTTCATTATGTGCCAGCACCATGTTTGTTGTCGAGAAGCTGAAGTGTAATGGTGTGTCTGGTTTAAGACTTACCAAGATAAGAAATGCATGGTTAAGGCTAACGCTTCATTCTTAATTCACTCTTTTATTAACAGAGTTGTTTGGTTTGAGAATTTGGCAGTGTTATAAAGCATAACCACTATAGATAAGAGCCTGTGAACTCTGTCCTGAAAACTGACAGACTAGCAGAGCTGAGCAGTCAGTTACACAAAAAACAGCTCTTTTAGGTGTAATCCAAGCTGAATGTATTCTTAGTCACCTCCCATAAGGAGTCTCTAAAACCACAATCACAATCCATAATGAAATGTGATTCTAAAAGATTGTCATGACCTATGTCTCTACAAGATAATGTAAAGAAATAACAAGTAAAGAATGACTACTATGAAACTTTTGTGACCTCTCCTATGCCCATATATAAGATTGATATATTATTTGTATATACACAAACAATCCATATATCTGTATCTTGAAATAGAAGTCATGTATGTTATACTAGGATGTGTGTGAGAGTGTTTTGATTTAATAAACCAACAATCCAAAACCACCATTACACCAACTGGCTTCAGCTGAGTAGATGGTGTACAAAGGGACACTCTGGTGAGGCTTTTCATAGTTGGGATGTTCCTGAGTTTGTTCAGTGAATGTAACAGGAGTATATCTGTGGTAGGTGTAGATGACCCAAGTCCTTAGTGAATTAATGGTCCCAGATTTTTCCCAAAGATTTAGGAGATCCCCCAATTATATATATGTTCTTTTTTCTGGGATTAGAAAATACTACTAGTCCATTCAGCAGTAGTGGACAAAGATTCCTGAGACGAATGGTACATGGTACAGCTTCTCCTCAGAAGAAACAAGCAAAACACAAAGGCACTGTACACCTAAAATAGAATTATTTGTTGGCCAAGCTATACCTGCAAAATTGCTGCATAGCAGTCTCATATTTGCATATTCCAACAGGCACTAGCATGTGGAAATCAACTCACTGAATGAGTATTTCCCTGCATACAATTTTGAAAAAGCAATAGCGATAATCTTCTTTGAAAATGTAGCTCTGATGGTCTAATTAGGGTAAGCAGCTGGTGTGCTGTGACAGCAGCTTTTCGTGATGACCAATATTGGCTCAGTTTTACCACATACTAGTCTGCATCCACCTGTTGTCTTATACTTAGGCCTGGTCTGCACTAGAAAATTAGGTCAATTTAACTATATTGGTCAGGGGTGTGAAAAATCCACATCCCTGAGCAGTGTAGTTAAGATAAACTAAGTCCCCATGTAGATAGTGCTAGGTCAAATGAAAAATTCTTCCAATGCCCTTCTAAGGCTAGTGCCTCTTGGGGAGGCAAATTACCTATGCTAAAGGGAGAATCTATCCTGTTGGTGTAGATAATGACTACACCGAATCGCTACAGCAGAGTCGCTGTAGCACTGTAAATATAGACAAACTCTTAGATTGCAAGACCTTCGGGCAGGAATTAATCTTTTTGTTCTGTGTACCGCGTGTAGGACAATGGGCCCTGGTCCATGAGTGAGGTTCCTAGGCACTGCTGCAATACAAATAATAAGTTATAATAATAATTCAGTTCCTGAGGCTATTGTAAATGTGCTGGGGATTGAACTAGCTCCTTGTCTTTCTATAGACATGGGGGACAAAAAGGATTAACACCAGCTTGGTCTCTCCCAGTCTTCTATGTTCAGAGCTTTGGTGTTCATGAAAATTTAGCTCTTTGTCTGAAGCTTGCATTCATTTTGACTTCTTGTGCCTGGGATGGACAGCTGACATTCCTGTCTATCAGCTAATGACAACGTTTGTGCCTTTCTTGAGTCTTCTGGTGAGATTTTTCAAAAATTGGTATTTACGTTTTGCACACACACAATAGTGCATGTTCCCATTTGTGAGTGTAATGACTGAAGTTGCACTTGTAAGCAGGCATTTTTGTGTTTCAGTACAGTAATCACCTACCTAATGAGTACCCTTCCATGTGTATATGCAGTAACTATATGCATAAATGAGTATACATGCAAATTGTGCATGTGCAGAATAGGAGGCTGGGCTGAAGCTTCCTGAAAATTTAGCTCTTCATGTTCTATGAACATTTTTATTTGTTTGGGTGTTAATAGCTTCAGTCCCATAGGAGATAGTAAAATGCATTGTTTAATTATCAGCATAACATTTTCAAATTCATTAGTTGTTGGCAAAAGCTTATTTCTTACAAAATAAAAGCTGGAATCTTGCAACCAGACTATTTATCTCTCTTAAGGGATTGGGGGTTAATATCCGATAGCTCATAACATCTTTATTATAATGCATTTATAATGATTTACTGGAATGATTCTACAGCTGAGTATCTAATGTCAAAGCCTAGAGCTGGCATGGAATAAAATGTCATATCCTTGGGTAGCTCTAGGGAAAATAAGGCCTCAGCCAGTAGTTTCCCTGTAATTCTGCAGACTGTAATAAGGATAGGAGTAATTGCATTAATGTCAATTAAGCTATTAATAATGCCCATCTTGTCATTCCTAAATATAGTAGTCACTCATACATATATTACTGTTGCTTGTAAAGACTATACATAAATGAGATCATGGTTTAACTATGCTTTGAAATCTGGCCAACATCCAGTCTTGTTTCCCTTGTATAATATGATACTATTATTTTTTGGGAAAAAATGAACTCTGCTACTTAAACAATATAACGTGCTATTTGTGTGTTGCCAGTTGCCCCATCTTCAGTGCAAACTCCTGGCTCATTTTCACACTCCCAGTGTGCCGAAAGGCATGCTTTTTGTCATTTTCAGCCTCATCTCTGAGGACGCTTGCTGATGGCTGACAATGAGGATCTTTACAAGCAACGCAGCCAGCATCCCTCCGCCCCAAATCAAATGTCATCTCTATTCATTAGTTCACGTTTCCTGTGTGACAGTAGCACTGCTAGATATGGGCTGTCACTGCTAACCTGCTGCTACTGAACATGTTACATTGGCTGTTTCCATCACATGAAATTGTAGTTTAATGATATTTAGTGCGATTGCTAATTTGTCTTTAGTAAACTTATAGCTAGACAGTTTAAAGACAGAAACCTGCTTTAATGCAAATGGACACACAATCCCCACAAGCCACACACAGATCTAAATTTAAAACAATTGCTGGAAACTGACACCGTCGTTTAATAAGACATAGGGTAGTTGGTGGATTGTGTTGTGCTCTGGAGACTGTGCCTGAATGCCCAATATCATCTGTTATAGTACACAGCAAAGGGGTAATTAGCAAATCTCCAGAACCCAATGAGTTACCGAAGGGGGTCACTCTAAAAGTTGGGCTGTCCCTCAGGGAAGGAGGTGGGGGGAAAAGAATGACAGAAATACAGGAAGAACCTTTCCATGTTAGATCATGATAAATGACAGGCCCTGGCCAGTCCCCACAGGAGGACAGAGAGAAGTACCATTGTAATTCTACTTTCAGCAGCAGGTGAAGGAGGGAACAGAGGATGTGTGTGTTTGTGGGGGGAGGAGATGGGGGAATTGAGCATGAGACCTGAATTGCTTGTGAATACCAGTTATATTTTAATGCTGTTCAGTACTACATCATCCTCCAGAGAGCTCTGAATAAGGTTATTATAGGTGAAGTCATTTTTGTAATAAAGTTGGCTGTAGCTCTAGGTCATAAATCATGGGTTCTACTACTAAAAATTATCAAACACTCCTCTCTTACCTCACACTCTGCTTCCATTAAATATTTCAATTTGGCTGCAAATTACCATTGAATCTAAAGGGGAAAAGTTAGAGGAAATAAGCAATTCCTTTAGCCCTATAAAGAAAAACATATTTGCTGTCTTGGATTATTTTCTGAATAGAGGCCATATTGATTCTCCCTCCAAAAAGAAAACACAGTTCCAATTTGCCTATTAACTTTTTTCCCATGTTTTAATTGATTCTTTACCACAAAGTTTTTTTTCTCCAACTGGGCCATCCTCTGCAACTTTAATTATGATACGTTTAATACAACACAGTCAAATTTTGAAGTCTTTACTTAACTTTTACTCATTTCTTTGCTCAGACAAACTCCCAGTGAAGGGAAGATTTGTCCCAAAATAAATGAAGTGTTAAAACTGTTAAATGTCACAACTGCCAGGAAAAAATGGGCATCTCTTTCAAGTCTATTAATTATTTTAGGAGCAGTTTAGTAAAATAATAATATCTCTTTATTCTTTTCCAAGTCTATCATCTTTAAATTAAGATGTTAGAAACTGTTACCAACCCCCCCCTGCCCCCGCCACCAAAAAACCCCCCCCAAACCACATGGGTTATTTAATTTCTTTCATAACTTCTCCTTTTAAATAAGGGCCCAATACAGAATGAGAAAATGAATGTTATCATATGAAGTGCATTTTGAATGCAATCAGGCAGAAAGGAGTTCCTGGCCCCTGTGGCAGTTATAAGAGGGGAGATAGTGTGATCACTGTAGCTCAGTGGCTGCAAAGCAGAAAATGAAGATTGTAAAAACGTCACATAAAGAAAAAATGCACAGTGGATTCGTTTTGCGATACTCATAATTCAGTAATGCCTTTAAGTAGCTAGAAGAAATATAATAAATGTTTTTCCACAACATTGATCATACTGTATCAGAGGAAATATTAGTGTGCAGGGAGCCATGATTATGCTGGTAGTAATTCTCAGTGCAGAAAACTACTAGAAGATGGGACCTTTTATGGGCTGAACTTTTATTGGCTGCAGTTATTTACCTTTAAAAATATGCCTAATACATTGGTCCTATAGCTAAATATTGTTCTGAATACTCAAACAAGCAACTGTCAGTAAATCAGAAACCCTGCCACCATTTAATAGAATTTATATTTTTCCTACCGATGCTCTGATATGTTCTGGGATACAAAAAACAGCCAATTGACCATGTAAAAATGATTGAAAGCTTGTAAAACAAATTCTTCAGCTGTGTTATAAGGTCTGGATTTGGTCAGACAGGTTTACTGTGTACATTTCCATCAAAGTATTGCTGGAAATATATAATACCCCACCCCAAAATTAATGGATTATTAGATTACCCAATATAACAAAATACATGGTTATCTGTAGGGTGTAGGAAAACATACACAGACCGTTATGGGCTTGTTACATGTCAGGCTGAAGAAATTTTCATAAGTCACAAGAACATGCCTGCAATTTGGAATTTTATGAGGAAAATATGAGTACTGATTCCTAGCCCCAGTCTGTTGCTCCTCTGGGTGGCAGGAGCTAGTACCTGTGATGAGGCAGCAGGACTCAACGCCTAAAGGAAAGAGTGTCTTGTGTGGCTCACAACACTCTCTCTTGGCTGGGTATGGAGCTGCATGGCCAGTCTCCAAAAGGAACCCCATCCAGCTTGCCACAGTTTTAAGGCTGGTGGTCACAACACATGACCTCAATCGAGGGGAGGGGAGACTGAAGTGAGAAAAATGGAAGATTTTCAGGGCTCCTTCAGGAATACAGGGGCCTCCCTCTTCTACTCATGGAGGAAAAAATAATGGTAACTTATTCTGAATAAGGTTTAAAGTGTTGAGTTCTGTTCTCTTCTCCCTACACACGTGCAACTCCTCTGGGTGGGAATGAGATTCATTTATTAGTGTCCAGGAAGAATGATCTCTGTAGCCTTCAATTCTTGCTCATGCCAAGCCCCAAATGGAGTGACTGGAGATTTTGGGTGCCAAGGAACACAGAATTGAATGCTAGTTTCTATTGGTGGGGTCTCTAACATAAAATGTTTTGTGTATTATAGGCATAGAATTGCCTATATATTATTGCCATCAAGTTCCCAATTTAGCAAAGCATTTAAGCATGCATATAACTTTAAACATATGCCTAGTCCCATTCATTTCAATTGGACTAGTCTCATGCTTAAAATTATGTATGTGTTTACGTGCTTAGCTGAAGAGAGGCTTAAATCACAAGACTTCCTGTGATGTTCATGTTATTTAGGCATTACAGAGCATGTGAAATGCAACTTTAGCCTCTGAACATTTGAGATTGGATTGGTTTTCTCAGCACAAGTTTATGAGCGATCTAGAGATGGTTGTTTCTCTGAGATCAAATCAGCCCTGAAGAAGGCAAACTAACAGCAATAGCACTTAAACCGGTATAATTCCAAATTGTGCAGCCACAATATGCAGCCATATAAATACAAACGTCTTCTAATGAGATCTCCGTGGACATCTGGAAATCCCATTGAATGACTTCCTCTTCCAGAAAGGATAGCGTGGTGCAGTCTGACTGAGGGTACCAAGAGGATTTTGTTTTGCTAATGAGAGCAGAAAATGAAGCAAGTAATACTCTGCTTCCTTGAAGATCCTTGTGAAAGGATGCTAAGAGTACTGTTTTTAAGTGCAGTCTTATCACTAAAGCGAGACAGCTCCTGTTCTGCAAGTCAACAAAAGCACCAGTGGCTCTTACTCCAGACTACCTAGAGCAATGGTTCCCAAACTTTAACAACCTGCGAACCTCTTTCACTAAAATGACAAGTCTCACGAACCCCCTCCTAAAAATGAATATTTCCAGGGAGTGAAATATTTCTTCTTTACCTGAATATAAATTATAAAAGCAGTGACCTTGGGAATATAAAATTTGTTTTTATGACATGCTTATTACACACTATTTATTATTAAATATTATTGATCATTACAGTATTTTTATTATATTTTGAAAACAACAACACTCTTCCGAGATCTCACTTTTGTAGCTTGTATCACTTTGAATAAGCCTGTTACAAGAGAAGGCTCATATGTTTCATCAAGAAGTGTTGGATGTGAAACAGCATGATGGTATTTAAGAAGCCAACTCAAAAAATTCCTCCTACACAAACATTCAGGATTTGATCAGTCCAGGCAAACAACACACATTACAACAAAGCTTAAACTTGTTTTTCATAATACTTTTTAAAAGAATACTAGCTGCCTGTTTAATTTAAAAACAGCAAAATATATCCACCTCCCTTTCAATTTCTTATAAGGAGTCTTGAAGTTTAAATCTCCTCAGTGTGATAGATATGTTTGTTTTGATCTGCTTAGCTCTTGGAAGTTCAGAGGCTCTGGGGTGCTGGCCCTGTGCTGCTGGGATCCCTAGGGACAGCTCTGTCTGCTATTAGGAGATTTTTTCCTAAGAACCCCCTGTAACATTTCATGAACCCCTATGAGTTCACGTACCCCAGTTTGGGAACCACTGGTCTAGAGGCTTTTATTGGGATTGGTAAGAGAGAAAAAAAAGAGATTTCAGTGGAGCTCTGGAGATTCCAGTTGGCCAAATTCTCCAAAGCTAAGAGGAAACATTCTCTGGGGCAAGTAAGGGGGAGAATGCCTATTGCAGGATGAGGGAAGTTGCACATTCCTCTGACGTATGTGGCACTGGTCACCACTGGCAACCAAATACTGGCCTAGATGGACTGCTCCTCTGATCCAGCAACGTAACTCTCATGCAACTTTCTTTTAAAATAAAATCCAGTGGAGCCACTTTGGGGAGGAAAGTGGAAGATCTTACAATACAAATGCTATGAGACTGAAAACTCCCCCTTAAAGATTAACTGAAATGTTTCTTTCTTTTCATACATTACAATGTCCTTTTCATGTCCTGAAAGATAGGGCAGTAACCTTTTTGTCAATCCCTTGCATGACTCTAGTGTGGGGTATTGTTTGTGCAGAGGGCTACAGGTCCCTGACTACTTGATCTATTCCTTGGCTGCATTGCTAACTCGCTGCATGGCTTTGGGCAAATCACTTACCCTTTTGTGTGCTTCAATTTTTCCATCTTTAAAGTGGGTATAATGATATTTACATGTCTCACAGGGCTGTTGTGTGAGACTTCACTAAATAAAGGCCTTTGATTGTTTTTGATACCACCAAAATTGCCCTTCATGCATGGGAAGTAATCTGAGTGCAATTTTATAACATATATTTTTTTCTTACAGCTTTCGTAAAGCAGTAGTGAGCACTCAAGAATCCTTATAAATAATAATAAATTTATTTCTATATAATATTTCAGAAAGCATGTATTTGGTCTGTGTAATCGTATCTCTGTGTGTGTATCTGTGTATGTATACTGTGCAATAATAAGAGTTTTCCATTCGTATAATCAAAAACACTATGTTAGTGCAAAGTGGTGTTGTTGTTATCATTTGAAAAGGCCTCATTGCCTCAGAAGACAAGGAAGGGGTGGGATTTTAGTGTCCTAAACCAGAAGACCTAAATTTCAGTTAGTCTCCAGATTAGTCACGGAGAGTTAAGATGAGAGGTCAAATTCCAGAGCCCTGGATTATTTCTATGAGTATATGCAATTCTGAATTTTGTAAAATTATTATATACCAAGAGGCTCATTTTTCTGTTCATATGGCAGATCACCTCCCCCACCTCACATATTACACACAGGAATGTAAAGCCTGATTTATAATGTTAAAATGTGGATACTGGATTTTGCAACAACTCAATGCTATTCTTGCACTGATGCATGTTAGTTAACATTACAGCCTTAAAAGGAGCATATTTATTTTATTTTATTATTCTAAATTGTAATGTCTGTACACATGTGAGTAATCTACGAAGCCACTAGATGGCACTGTTGCATATATCTGGCAGTAAAAAACATATCTCTTAAAGACCACAATTTGAAAATGATGGTTTAGGGGTCTTAAGCATAGTTGTCCTGTGTGTAATTACTAAAACAAATTGTGCCATAATGAGAAATTCTTATAGCAAAATGGAAAGTATAAAAGCTTATGTCTCTTACACATTAGTAAACATGGAAATATATGTCTTTAATACTGTTACGCCTTTGTAGTTGTCCTGTCACACATTTCTAAAAGCAAAAAGGGGGAGACCTCTTATTAAGACACCGATTTTAAATATTTCCCCCTACTTAAACTGGAAATCTTGCAAAGATCTAATATCTTAGTTACTCTGTAAAACTTCATCCACACAAATGAACAGGGAGGAAAGAGACTTAAGAGGAGGTCAATTCAAAAAACAGTTTGAATTTTGCTAGATACATTCATTTGCAAAACTATGAATGCAGCCAAATCTCCTTTTACTTAACTTTTTTAAACCATAGAAACAATTTTCATGTAATATAATTGGAGTTTCCCAGACAGTGGAACAAATGTAGGGCCTATTGCTTGAGGAATAGTGCAAAGAATGCAGCACCCTGTCTCTAGCTACTCGATGTGTTTTGCTATTACAGTAGGAACAGGAATGTGCTTGATACCCAGAAATCAATTCAAAATGGAAAAAAAACCTGTTTGCTCTTCTCTCACCAGAAACTCACCAGAAGTTTCACATCAGTAGTTTCTCAGGCTAGGTTCTCTATCCTGAACCCCTCAACCTCCTACCCCTTGCATGTTTATCAGTACAGGATTATTGGACTAGAATTTAGCTATGGGATTACATTCTATTTTTTTTATAAATTATCACAGAACTATGCTGCCTGCCATCTAAGGGATGCTCTGATCCAAAATTTTAGTAATTGTTTCCACATTTAGGGGCTGGAATGAACATCAAAGAAATGGGTGTACTGAATTTACTGAATGCCAGAGCAGTACAATAACATACAAAGGATATAAGCAAATCCCAAAGGCAAAATGTGCTGCCAAATCTTGCACATAATAGAAGCACGAAAGTGACAGTCTATCTTTGACAAATGCATAATGATATCAATGCCAAGGGAAGGAACTAGCATACTGAAAGTTGAATAAAAGAGTTGGGAACAATTCACTGCTTTTCCACATTTCCTCAGTGTGTTTTCACACAAGGAAGGCAGATGACCCAAATGCATTAGGTAATCATCACAGAGGACCACAAACCTGCCAAGGTTTTTATACCAACCTGGCTCTTCCTGTGGCTCAAACTCCACAGTTAAATACAAAGCACAGTTAGAAATAATTCCTTTTCAGGAAGAATTAAAAAAATAGCTACAAGGCAAGTAAAAATTGCTTCTTTCTTTGGCTAATTCAAATATAGTGCCCTTATGGTATTTGCAATATGCTGGTCTCCTTCGTTGGCTGATGCATTCCAAAATGTTTCAGATAGTTTGTAAATGAAAATGTAGGGTTCCACATACACCAGCCTTTTCACAGCTATCAAATAACAGGATAATTTAAATGCTATAACTATTAGAACCACCGCACAGAAATTCTATGCTCAAGTTCTCCTATGAAAACCTGAAATCTACTTGTTAAAGCCAGGGCACACCATCTCTCACTCAAATTTGGCCCAGCCACTCCTCCATCATTTTGGGGTCCCTCTCAAGTGGGGGGCCCAAGGCCCTTTTCCCCACACATCTGAGTGGCTCTGGAGATGGGGCAGGGGAGGAACATTGGTTACTCAAGCCAGGGAGAGTAGGTGGAGCTCCCCACTGCTTTTTTGCAGAGGAAAAGGAGCTGTAATCTTTCCTACTTCACACCCAACTTTCCTGTATTTTAACCTCTTGTGTTCCCATAAAGGCACTAAGCACTTTCTAGGGAGGTGGAATAATGAGCTGAGAAGTGACAGAACGTTACTATTGCTTCAAAGCAAAGATGTTTCTACAATGTAAGATTGTCAGCTATTGTAAAGAATGTTCTCTAGTGTTAGATATAGTCCTGCTTAACAGAACTTTTCAGAGTGGTGAGCTAGGCTAGCATATATTTTACTGATCCTTTTATTTCATGACTTCTCTCTGCTTAAATAATTGGGCAATAAAATTCACTTTTATTTAAGACAATCTGAGTTGGGTCTTTTTAACTGAGAACAGTCATTGATAGGTGTCTGAGAAAAACTGACCTTTTAAATGGGATAAATCAGGGAGAGAAGTGCTTGTATTCAAGGCTTTCAGCATGATGGAAATTGCAATCACTAGTGCTGGCCATACAGTGCCAGGGAAAACAAAATGCCTTGAAAGTTTCGAGGTTTGATTGCAGCTACTTTACTGGAAGTCTCAGCAGAATGACCAAGAATTAAGTGGAAATCCTGGATGATCCACTCAGCCCTTTAGGTTTGGCTGCAGTGTATTGATGGGGCAGTGTAGGAGAAACTTCCACAACTGCTATCTGTGTTGTATCTGTATTAGTGTTGAAGAGAGGATGTCCTTCTTGAGAGCTCAGGCTGGCATTTTTCAAAAGAACTAATTTCACACACAAAATTCAAGCCATTTGCTTCTGCACCCTCCCCAAAAATGGAAATAGCACACAGGCATTTCTTTGTGTCACTGTCAGAAACACATGCATGTATGGATGATACCAAATAACTATTATCAGGCTTTGTGTACACAGTCACTACTTAGTCCTGCCATGAGTGCAGTGGACTGGACTCGACAGTTTAGTTGCTGAAGAATAAAGTTTCAGAATGACCAAAACTATTCATAAATTTGGGTTGAATCTGGCAAATAATTTCAGCTGAATAAAAAATGGAAGGAAACAAAATTTAAAAAATTGAAATGGTTCATTACAACATTTTTGAAATGGAATGATTTGACTTTTTATTTTAAAATGATGATTTGTTTTGAAATTGAACAGGTTTTTTCACAAAAGATAAAAATACCTAAAAATCTAATGTAACAAAAAAATTGGCCTGTGGGCACAGAGTGAGCTGTTCCGTATCGGGGCCAAAGGTCAGATCAGTCTGGAGCCAGGTCAAAACCGCAAAGTTAGATTCTGCTACCAAACAGAGCATGAGGCAAGAATCAGGGTTGGGCCTGGCCAAAATCTTTCACTGGGGTCAGCAAAGGTTTTAAGCTGGACACAGAAAACCAGGATCAAGGTCAGGAGCAAAAAACAGGTTGGGAGCCAGGAGCCTGGGATCAAAGAGAGTCTCAATAAGGTGCAGTGAGTGGAGTATAAATCAAAAGCACACCGAAGGCTGCATTGTTCAGACAACTCCCAGAAATGGCTTCCTGGTTTATATGGGGAATGCCAGCTAATCAGGGAATCACAGAGGGTTGTTGTTGCTCATGTCCCTCAGGGCAGAACTTCCTATAGGGCTTAGCCTCTCAGTTCCTCTTTTTGGCAATCCTGCCGGGGCCCCTGTTGACGATGATTCTTGGCCTGTGGGTTCTAGCTATTATTACTGGGAAGTGTGGAGAGTAGATCACATGGAAGTATAGTATCTCATAGTGATATCCCATTCTGGCCCTAAAAGAACAGTTTCCTGAGTTACTGGACCACATGACAGGGGTGACCCATTGATTATTTTCTACCAGTCTAATGAAAATTTGGATCAAAGAGCAATTTGGTAGGCTCTGGGCTGCCTTTGCATCTATAAAATTATTGGTAGTGATGTAGTTGATCACAGCTAACTGCAGGGGCATTGACCTTGATCTCCCTAGGATACATAATTGCAGTGGCATCTGTAAATGCGCAGAGGTTGTGGAGTTTGGACTGAGCTCTTTTCAAAGGCAGAGGAACAAGCTTAGGGGTTGGTGCCCTGGTGATGCCCAGGCAGTACCCCTTACTGGGCTTGGGTTAGTCCAGTTCTCAATTTTGGTCTGGATAGACAGGAAATTTCTTAACATTCTCCAAAAGAAACAGAGGTTAAGGTGCCAGAATATTCCTTTTTCTCCCAGGACAAACATTTATGATCTAGATCCTCCTGCATTTGTTCAGGGTTTGGTTCCATGGGCTTGGGTGCAGTATGTGGGCATGGTGACGTCAGGCACACTTTCTCTTCTTCTTTTGCTTCCACAGCCAGGTGTTACTATGAAGGACAAGATCAATGAAGGCTTTGAGTGGAGCAGCGTTTTCTACACTAGGTAGCTTGTCTTTTACCTCTTCATGGATACCCCAGAGGGACTGGTGAAGTTGTGCTGCCTTTTTCCACCCAACATCAGCCACCAGTTTTCAGAAGTGAGCAACACATGAAGCTTCCCTAGCCTCAGCTTCTGGACGGCAGCGTCTGCTGAGCAGTCATGATGTGGGTCATCAAAGATCATTGAGAATCCTCAAAGGAAGGCATCCCAATTGGATTATACTGGTCAGTTTTGGTCTAACAGAGGAGAGGTCAAATTTAACGCATTTTGCATGAGCAGGCTAATCACCAGCCTCACCTTTTCTTGGTCTGTGGATACATTCAGGGATGTAGCAGGGAAAGCATTGGTTTAGAGAACCCTGATATTTCCAGTGGTCCCTGTTGAATCGCTCTGGTAGCAGTACTCCCCTGCTCAGGAGGGGGTGAGCTCTCAGGGCAACTGCCTTTCCTTGCAAATCTGCAAGTTGCTTTTGGAGGGCCTGTACTTCTGACATGAGTTGCATGGGTCTTTGACTGAGGCAGCTGCTTATGCAGGGACAGCCTTTCAGCTGTGGCTTATGCTAACTGGGTCTGCATTGTGAGGATCTCCATTTGCAATCACGCAGCTCATTCCTGAGGGTTTGGGACCATGTGAAAAATGAGAGATGAATCTGCCCCATCTATCTTCTGTTGAGGAATTGGCAGAAGGGAGAATTTTGGAGGTGGTCTAAGTAATCTGTCAAGCCTGGATCATGGGTAGCGTGGGGTATGGCGTGAGCTGCTCAGTATCAAGGCTGAAGGACAGAGATTAACCCAGAGCCAGGCCAGGTCAAAACTGCAAAATTAGATTCCGTTACCAAATTAAGAGCATGAGGCAAGGGTCAGGTTGGGCCAGGGTCTTTAACCAGGGTCAGCAATGGTCTTAAGCTAGAGCCAGTAAACCAGGATCAGGGCTGAGAGGCAGAAGTCTGAGATCAAAGTGAATCGCAGCAAGCAGTGGTGAGGTAAAGTCTAAGGCAGAAGCACACCAGAGATCTGCATTACTTGGATAACTCCCATAAATGGCTTCCTGGCTTATATAGGGAGTGCCAGGGAGTCATGGAGGGCTGTTGCTTGGGGCCCTTAGGACAGGATTTCCTGCAGGACTTAGCCTCTCATTTCCATTTGGTGGCAACCCTGCTTGAACCCAAAGCAGTGCTTGTCTTGCACGCTGCAGCCCCTGATTCTAGACCTGTGGGTTCTTACATGAATGATATTTTTTGGTTCAGCCACCAAACTGAAAAATCAATTAGAGATCTGCAAATAGCTCCCACTGTTCTTATAGGCTTTGGAGCTACACAGATGTTAACCATAGTGGAAAATTTTATAGAGAATAAAGACTAGTGTAGTCACAGCCTTCGTAGATGTGCAATAGGCAATTCAATAGAGTAAACTGCTAGTACATATTTTTTAAAAATTCACAGCTTAGTTCAAGATGGCTTCTCTATATTTCTGAAAGCACAAAGCTGAATATACCTAGACATTGTTGTTCCCTTGCATCCATCAAACTGGCTCTGTTTTAAAATGATGTTCCACTTTCAACAGAAGGCAAGCATGTCCTCTAATATGTATCCTTTTAATTCATTTGTACCACAATCTGCTAAAGCTCATTAGCATATAATACTGTGAGTTAGCTCATGAAAAAAGACGTGCTTGAATAAATAATCTCTTTTAATTATAATTAGTACTTACAGGGTCCCAGGTAAATTAGATGATTTGGCTTCTTCATTATTTTAGAACTTATTAGTGAGGTAACTAAATGTCCAGAACATAAAAAAAAATGTACAAATGGATGTTCAGTTGACTGCATATAGTAAGATTTTCTGGCATGAAAAGCACAGTATTTATGAGCTAATTTAATCAGAGAAGAAAAATATTGAGTAGGTGACTGAACAAAAATGATGACTGTGTATTATATTTTTGCCATGCAGCTGAACAAACACATTCAATGACAGACCTTGGCAAGAGCTGCAAAGATGTTCTCTAGAATGGTATGAATAAATATTAAGTGCTGCATACAATTCACTGTATCGCAGGTCTTGAGCAAAACCAGGTGAGCTTTGGCTGGAAAATGTGGAAGAAACAATGTAAGCATGTTGGGATAATGTAAACATCTACAGTCCTCTCCCCAGCTGCTTTGCTGTAACATTTTCATTTGCATCAGCAACAACTCTGTCATTTTTTATCTGCTATACTTTCATTGCACTTCTAGGAATCAATTAAAATCACAGCTGCTTTGGAGTTCATGGCAGGCACTTCAACAATATAGCCTAAATAAAGGACTTTTTTTACCTGCTGAACAAAATTTACCAATCAGATTTCATCCCTACAACTACAACCAGTTTATAAGCATATAAAGAAAAGTAAGTTGCTTGCTAGGTCCATTCAGAAACAGTGAGGATGCTTCCTAATGATTTAAAATTGAGTTTATCCCAGAAGGGCTCATTTGTCTTCTCCAGGGGATGTGCGAGGGGATGTGCCAGGTAGAAGAGTTGTGATAAACTGCCGGTTTTAGGGTAATACACTGACAGTGTCTCCATTAAAAGAATTTGTGAGAAGACATGGAGGAAAAGCTCATTTTGCTGGTCATTGTTACTTGGGGGCTGGAGTATGGTGATATTGTTTGATTAGCGCCTACAGAACCGCAGCTAGTCCAAGCACAACTGTCTGTTTGCTAAATGGAAAAGTTAGACAAGAATACTTCACACCAGTACTGTGCCCATTACACTATCTCCTCATTGAGTATGAAATTCATTTCAAGGTCAGAGTTCTCATCTCTAAGCCCCATGGGGGTTTGGCACCTAAACCTTCCACCTTTGAGGATCTTGGCCTAACTGTTGAAAGAACACTTTTGCCTTCCACCCTGCCCCAGGAACCAACAGGGATGATGCAGCTGCTGGTGCTTTTAAAACAAAGTTGGAGAAAAGATGTTTTCTGTGAAGGGTCCAGCCTGTTCTGCAGCAGATAATGATGAACATACATCTTTCCTACTTTAGAACACAATTCAAGACACCTCTGTTTCCACAGGATATACTTGTTGGGAGGACAGATAAGGGCGGTAGCTGAGAAGAATCTGGCAGAGTTAGGGGAAGAAAGATGCCACTTTTATGCCAATTTTGTGGCTCTCTATCCTGTGGGCCAGTCCCTAGCATAACTCAGCAGCCCCAGGGCCTTTTGGGCTGATGAGTTATGCAATCCCCTGCAGTTATGTCCTTGAATGTCCACAGCCCAAAAAGCACGTTTCAGATGCTGGTGATTGGTGGGTGTAGGAGTGCCTTGGCTACACCCCATTTTTCTATCTAAACACCTGTTATGGAGTGTAAAAGAGGGTACATAGAGTTGCTTTCTCTGTACTGAAGAAATATGTGCTTTTTGCCACTAGAGTGGCACAGGGGAAGTGGAATAAGGCTGAGGATTTTGCTGAGTGAATGTAGCCTTCTTCCCCAGCCCACTGCCTACTTCCCTATTAGAAATAAAACCCCATTAAGGGAGGAATAGCTTGTGTAGTCCTTACAGGATGTCACTGCAGCTTTTCTGTTTAGTTCCTAGATATCAAGGTGACTGGCAAATTAAAAAACAGAGAGACACTGTACTTGGGGCAAATCAGTGCTTTTGGATGTGTGCATTTTGGGGTTTCCTTCTGAGTTTGCAAGGGTGATTTCTTTCTTATTTCCAGCCAAATGTCTGTTAGGTACATGGTTTCTGTTCCTTAGCCATTGTCTGTGATAATCAACATTAAACAAGCTGGATGGCACTTCTCAGGCTCAAGATGCTCCAGTCTCCTGCCTGGCTTTCCCCTCTTCACTCCATAGTATACTGCATCAGAAAGCCGAGCTTATACTGAACATGAGTTGGGCAAAGACCTTTGGATGAGGTATTCTTCCATTAAGGGCAGTAGCATCTGGTGGTCAGCATCCTCACTCCATTTAGCATGGCCCTTTGAGAGTTTGAGAGGTCCAACAGGACGATATAGAGAGACCTAAGAGGGGCAGAGATCATGAGTAAGCAGCCCTGGGAATGAATACTGCTTGGAGAAGGAATCCTGTTACTGTACCTTCAAGAACCTTGTAGTGGGGGTGGAGCAGGGTTCTCTCACTCAACCAGTTAGGTAGGAAGTTGTTGGGAGAAGGGGACCGGCATAAAGGCTGCCTACTTCCTCACACTAGGGCAGCCACTAATATGAGAAGGCTGGCCTGCTGAATGCAGCAGCTTGGAAGTCTAATTGGGAAGGGTATCCAGCTGAAGGGAGCTTGCAGCTGGTTAACTTAAGGCTTGAGACACAAACTTCAGCTCAAGAAAGAGGGAAATCTTGCTTAAAGAATAAGACTGACTGACCTAAAGCAAGATATCTAAGAACACGGCTAGCACAACAATCCAGCTGCTGCAGGGAAGAGCTGAGACTGGCTTTTAGGAAATGCCTCTGTAGTTGGTCTCAGGAGAAGCCACGAGGAACCACAAAGTTAAGGTGGGTGCACCAGAGTCTGCAGATCTCATGAAAATGCTGATGATGAATCTGAGTCTAAGAACAAAGTAAAGATGGGAGCAGCCCAGGGAAAATGGTGGAGGGATTGAAAGAGTGGTCCTTAGCTGCCTAAACAAGCTCAATGGACAGGAACCAAAAGGAGAGGGTTGGGCTGGGATCCCCTGTTGTCTTCCCCCATACGAACAGGAGAAGCACAGTTAACAAGAACAAAAGAAGCCAAGAACAGTAAGTGCCAGAAAGAGGCAGAGAGATGGGCTTGCAGGCCATTAGATTTTGTTTCCTATTTTCTGGACTCTTCTGTTAACCCCTGGAAGGGGAATGGACTGAGCAGTGACCCAGCCAGAGGGCTAGGCCATGTCCAACAACAGACCACTGTGTCACCAAAATAACTGAAGGGGGCACTAAGCTGAGAGAACCCCAGCAACGCTGCACCTGAACTCAAGCAGGCACACAGAGGTGACCGGTGCAATTACAACCTGGTTCTATCATTCCCACTCTAGTGGGTTGTACCTTTTGTCAGCACCCACAACAAAAGATAATGTTCAGAACAACTCAGCTCCCAGTTAGGCACCAAAATAAGTGGACAAATTTGCTCTCAGCACATTGAGATCTGAGCTGCTTTTTTTTTTTTTTTTTTTTTAAAAAAAAGGGGGTTGTAAGTTTCACAGTGAAAGCTGTCGGGTGCTAAGTTCTTTTGAAAGCCTGGCCCTTGTTTGGGTGTTTCAATGGGAACTGACTTTCCTGAGACTGCAGCTGCAGTTATGAGCACCTAATGTGAAAATCCAGCTCTGAACTCTTTGAACATCTGGCTTGTAATATTTGTTAACACAACTGATTTTTGTTTGTTAGATTATCCCTATTAACCCCTCAAACTTGTCATTATTGGTCAGCTGTTTGCTTGTTGTCATCACTGTTGAAATGGGCCCTTAAGAGGACTTGAATGCTGGTAGAGTATTGTGTTTTGGACCAGCTCAGGAAGGGTGATCCCAGCATAAAATAAATGTGATCAATATTTGTCATAGGTGCAGGTCACACATGTGGGGAAAGGGAGCTGGCTCTTGCCTTGGATGATGCTTTCTCCAAGATGGTGAGTTATTTTACCCCCCACCATCCTTCTACACATACACAGCAGTAACTTTGTTAATCAGCTCTATAAATATCTTGCTTTTTTATTAAAATGTTGAATATAAATATTTTTAAAGTATGACACCATTATCCTCCCTTTATCCTTATGTGGGTGTGTCACAGAGTTCTCTGTGCGTATTTTCTCCACTTGACCTAGTTCAATTTCACCTAGAAGGAGTCTGAGCTAATCTGTGATGGCACATCAAATAAAACCCAGCAGTAGTGTGAGCAATCTGCTGTATGCTTGGTCTACAGAAATTATACATGCAGGCAGATGGTTCTACTGAATTTACAGGAGCATTGATGTTCTTTGTCTAAACTGTCCCCTCACTGAAACTCATTGATGGTCTTGTCACAGCTCAGCTAAACTGGATATTATGCTGGGGGAAGGTAGGGTTGCCAGGTGTCCAGTTTTCGACTAGAATGCCTGGTCAAAAAGGGACTCTGGCAGCTCCAGTCAGCACTGCGGTCTGGGCCACTAACACTTCAGTTGGCTGCAGTGGCTGGCTCTGCGTGGGTCCCTCCGGCTCCTAAGTGCAAGGGTGGCTAGGGGGGCTTTGCGCAATGCCCCCACTCCAAGCGTCAACTCTGTTGCTCCCATTGGCTGGGAACCACAACCAAAGGGAGCTGCGGGGACAGCGTCAGTGGACAGGAGCAGCGCACAGAGCCCCCTGGCTGCCCCTGCATCTAGGAGCCAGAGGGATGTGCCTGCCGCTTCTGGGACTCACCTGAGGTTAAGTGTGGTATGGAGTCTGCACCCCAGACCCCTCCAATGCCCCAATCCCCTGTTCCAACCTTGAGTCCCATCTCCACCCAAACTCCCTTCCAGAGCCTGCACCCCCTACCACACCCCAACCCCCTTCCCCAGCCCAGAGCCCCCTCTCACACTCTGAACCCTTTGGCCCCACTCCCCAGCCTAGAGCTCCCTCCTGCACCCCAGCCCTCTGTGCCAGCCCAGTGAAAGTGGGGGAGAGTGTGGGACAGAGTGAGCAGGGGCAGGGCCTCGGGGAAGGGGTGGGGCCACAGGGCAGGGGTGTGGTTTTCTGCAGTCAGAAAGCTGGCAACCCTGAGGGGGGCATTGTTTTGCATCTTTTCACTCTGTGCCCTTTCTTATGTGTTAAGGATGATTTGGAATGCCAAACAGCTGTTTCTTTCTAACATGGCTAGTGGGCTGGGTTTGGCCAACAATTACAGTATCACAAAGAAATAGAGTGGAAGGTCAGTATCTCTCCTGGAAATCATAAATCCTCCCACCTTGTTATAAACACATACAGTTTTTCTATCTCACTCCTGCCCTTCCCCAACCTCTCTTACACAAAATTTAACAGTTTATTCACCCTCATTTTTTAACTTTATTATTTTAATTGAAAACATGCATAATGTGCCCTATTGTACAGAAATTGTGGTCCACATTGTAAAGAGTATTGTGTTCATATTTTGATTGCATTTATGCTTTCTCTGGCTTGTATTTTAAACAGTTCAGATACAAAATTTTAATATTCTTAAGAAAAAAAAGGAGAGGGGAAAGAACAAAATGCATGTAGTTTCTCATGTTACTAGGAACGGGTTCTTGTTTCTGGGCTAGGGATGTAGCTATTTCAGAGCTCTTTATTGATGGCACCCCAGAGAGACCAGACAGCAAATGTGAAAAATCATGACGGGGGTGGGTAATAGGAGACTATATAAGAAAAAGACCCCAAAATTGGGACTGTCCCTATAAAATTGGGACATCTGGTCACCTTATGGCACCCAGAGATCATTAATTTTCATGCCATTTTCCCTGCATATTCCACAGTGGGTGTTTTGTCTGGTATCATTGTTACCCAAAGAGTTGTGTGAGGTTTAGATACCAAAGAAAGTGAAGCATACAAAAGTGTGGGTGTTTCCTCAGAATGTTATTGGGAATTGGCATTAGAGAACAAGCTGCTAATAACTCCTAGATTATATTGAACTAAGTCAAATATTTATAGTTAATGTGTTAATATAGCAAGATATTGACAGAACTGAGCTACAGTGGATCAGCCATCTCCTGTTATCACTGAACATGGATCTTGTGGGTAACTTTCATCTATGCTGTGGCTTTCCTTTGCAGGATCTCAAGATGTTTTAGTCAGGCATTTTTTTGACTATATGAATTATGCTTCCTATCCCAGGATGGCACCATATTCAGGGGTGTTCTCTGTCCTTGACATGTATTCAGAATGTACTTTTATATTAATGCTAATTATGTGGACAAATCACGGGGAGAATAGATCAGCCAGGGTGAAATTCCCACCCCTTGCTGCTCCCAGGTAGAACCTGAATAAGTGGACCTTGTACAGGGAGGGAGCAGGGTTAATGTAGTGCTCCCAGTAAAGTTGTGGGGCAGCTCCACAACCTTTCTTCAATACAGCTGCTAAACCTACACTCGCCCTGCAGCAATCTACTGGCTCTCGGAGCCATTATTTAGCCTACAGTGTCTACTTGGTTTTGTTTCTTGTATATCCTCATTGACAGCAATTAAAGAAAGTTAGTAGGAAAGACACGTTGTCTCTTCCAGGGATGTAACTAGAGCTGGCTGAAGGAAAAATGTTTAATTTATTTGTCAAATGGTGGCGAAAATCGTTGCAAACAATTTGATTATTATGCAACAAGCTTTACCTATTACATACGATGCACATAATATGAATTCTCAGTATGGAATAACCACGTTTTGGAGAGTTAGACATAGATTGTGGAAATAAGCTCTTGGTTTAGTATCAATAGAGTTGAAAATTACATCTAATATATAATGCATCTTGCTTCATTGTATTATTACACTATATACTATAATGTAGGCCTAACTTTTTAACAAGAGCCTACATTACAGACAAATTCTTAGCTTTGCAAACTTTTTTTTTTATTTCCATAGAGGTAAAGACATGAATGAAAGAACTGAGGTAAATGGGGCCCTTTGTAAAATACAAGGACAATTTTTGGCCCTTGTATGCTTCTGCCTTTAACCTGCAGATTTTTATATGAACTTTTTGGAGCAAATTATTGCACTGAATCAAATTTGGAGTTGTTAAACCAATGATACTATACAATTAATCTTGGCACAAATTTATAAAACTCCAAACACATTTCTTTTGTACACACTACTGAGGAAAGTTACATAAAATTAAGCACTAAGTAATGATTTAATTTGTGGTAAGTTAATAATACACAGATGATCACATTGCTAGAAAGTCTGTCTCTTGGGACAGTAACAAAGATACAGGCAAATGAGAATTTGAAACTGACAGGCTGTGAGCTATACATGTAAGAGGGAAAAGTCAGATGTACACCGTCATTATTTCTGCTTACTTTGCCACACAAGCCTCATGGAAGGATTTTATCAGGAGACGCCATTCTGCATGATCTTTTGTGTTTCTTAGATTACTTGAAAGTTATTTTTGACTCCTTGCCCAGAGCAGGAATTTTACAAAAACTGAAAGGGGCCCTAGTTTAAATTCCTACAATGGCCTGGACTCCCACACCATAGTATGAACTACTGCATTTCACAAGCTACTGTAACATTTCTTGGCAATTGGTGATAAACAGGAATGCCTTATGAGGAAACCTACCTTTCTTTTTCTTTTTTCTCTGTTCCTTTTTTTTAAAGAAAAATAAAATTCCAGATTTAATCCAGAATGAAATCAAACACTGTCACCATGCAGAAATAAAAGGGGTTAGTAATATAATTTGGATATAAGAGCTAGATTGTGCCTTTAGGCTCGGCCAAGGTGGAATAAAGGGGTGGCACACATCTGCAACAGGAAGGAATTCTGAGTCATAAGCGCTGCCTTCTCCCTGTTTCTTACCACCCACTTTGTCACAGGGGAGAATATTAGGAAAGTTGGACTGCTTTCTACACCAGACCCAGGTTGTCTGATACCACTACACATCACTGTAGTATCAAACTCTAAGGATTTGTCTACTTTGCACTGCGCATGAGAGTCCCAACTCACGGAGACATACTCACTCTAGCTCTCATGAGATGCACAGTAAAAATAGTAGGGCAGCTCTGGTAGCATGGGCAGTGGCTGGTAGCAGGAGGGCCTAGCCATACTGAGTACAAACCCATCTAAACCGTGTGGGTACATTTGCAGTATTAGCTCAGGCTACCCACCCATGGCTACAAGTGTAGACATATCCTATGCTAGACCCAGAACCAGGATCCAAGTCACTGAGCAAGAAGGTGAGGGGAAGCAATACTCCTCCTTATTCCTTTGCTTGACTGAGTAAGGCTTTGTCTACACTAGAGACCTTATAGCAGCACAGTTGTACCACTGCACCTCTGTAAGGTCTCCCATGTAGCTGCTGTGTGCTCTCCCATCAGCATAATTAAATCACCCCAACGAGCATCTCACGCTGACCTAGTGCTGTCCATGCTATGACACCATCTGTCTCATTTTTGCCCCCTGTCCATTTTGTGTCTCTTCTATTTCTCTGAACTACATTCCCCCCTCCCCAATTTCTTTCTTGCTCTCTTATCTTTGGGATTCTCCTCTCTCCTCTAGTAGCTGCACTCCCCGTTCCTCTGAATGCTATGATGTTTGTCAGAGGAGCTAAGCTGAGTACTAGAGTTTAGAAGCAGCCATTATCAGATGAGATGCTCTGGAGGTGGCTACATTAGGGACTGCCAGAGCAACTGGTTGGGTTGATGTAGGGGTTGGAGAGATTAGATTTCAAATACATATTTGGATGATTCAACCAAGAAAAATATTACCCTTTGAAAAATTAAAAATACAAAGTGTTGAAAGGCTAATGAAGTTGTTAACTTTACTTGCATATGACTTTTTGTTTTTTTTAAAGTGAGGTGCCTTTTCAAGCAGTCTAGCCCCATTTTCTTATAAAATACACACAGCGCTAATAGCACTAAACCCTGATGTCCTTATTCTATATTAATTTTTCAATTCTATGATACCCCAAATATTAGGATTATGAGGGATTTTGTGAGTTGATATAACTTTTTGTATCACTGTAAATTAATGTTGCTTTTAGTAATATTAGCTATTGCCCATTTGTTTAAGATCATAATGGTTTTTTTTCTAATTTGGTTTTGCCACACAATAGGAGATCATTTGTCCCTGTTCTCTCCTTTCCATGTGAGCATATTGTGTAGGAAGTGTCACAAACAGGATGTACAACCTGTTGATGGTTCTACCAAATCATCCTCCCCCTTGCCCACATACATTTCACAGTTTCACATTTCGCCATTCTGAGCACATGGGCCTTAGTGCAGAAATCTATAATTTCATTCTATCTTGCCCAGATTTGTCTTGTACTGTCCCAAGTACTTATTCAGCAGTTCTACTGGATGTTTTAAAATTATGTTCACAACATTATCTATTATGCACTACACCAGGGGTAGGCAACCTACGGCACATGTGCCAAAGGTGGCATGCGTGCTGATTTTCAGTGGCATTCACACTGCCTGGGTCCTGTCCACCAGTCTTGGGGGCTCTGCATTTCAATTCAATTTCAAATGAAGTTTCTTAATCATTTTTAAAACCTTATTGACGTTATATACAACAATAGTTTAGTTCTATATTATAGACTTATAGAAAGACCTTCTAAAAATGCTAAAATGTATTGCTGGCACGTGAAACTTTAAATTAGCATGAATAAATGAAGACTCAGCACACCACTTCTGAAAGGTTGCCGACACCTGCACTGCATCATATTTTTCCAAAGTCTTATGGTCCCATTTCAGTTCTATTCCTTGTGTACTGGTATTAATTAGTTTTGTCACTACTATCTGCATTTGTCAGTAATACATTAGATTTTCCATATGCCAGTTCTTCAGCCAGTCAAAGCACCCTGTCTTACTAGTTCTTAATCTTTTTTTCAGTCATCAGACACTTTTTTTTTTTTTTACCGGCAGCCAACATTCAAAACTAGAAATATGCTGAGAGGCTGTGTTTAGCTCTAAATTCAGGTTAGGCTTTGGGGTTCAAGGTTGAATCAGGGCTGGTGTTGGTTTTGGAACTGATAGTGTAAGTAGAATTTTGATAGCATAAAGCACTTGTGCTGGTATTCTGCGTAGGGTGTATTATTAAATGCTCTGTCACTACTTGCTTTTTTTCCTATAATCTTCTCAAAACTTGAGTCTGTTCTGCCTTAAATATAGTACAGGCATGTCGCATCTTACGCTGATTCAACTTACACGATTTCCACTTTACACAGTCCGCAAAAACAAAAAAAGAAAGGAGAAATTTTTTTTTTAAACTTCCTGCAGGGGCCACAATTTCGCCTCCCATTGAAGTCAATGGGTTTTGGCTATATGTGGTTTCCGCTTTATGCGGTAACTGCAGAACGGAACGCTTGCACAAGACGCAACATGCCTGTATGTATCTTATTATTATACTTAGCAAACTGTAAATAACTAATCCAAAAAATCCATGTTGCTATATGTTCATAGACACCTCTGCTTCAACCTGGAAGACTTATTTATGGCAGGGTTCCCACTATCAGAATTTTCTAATGGCTATGTGACTTTTAATAACATGGAATTTAGACATCTTTTTTTAAGTATTAAAAACAAAAAAATGGCACATGTTCTTTTAATTTCCTCATGTCATGCTGTGTGATAAGCTACAACAAATATGTTGCAAATAATAAGTTGATGTTTCCAAAGCGATAGATGCATTGTGCATCCAAATATACAAGGTTATTTCTAATTATCTGCATACCATTTAAAGTCCAGGATAATTCAGTGTCCACATCTGTACTTCACCTCTACTTATTTCCATTACCTTGCATATTATAGATGTCAAATTGATAGGCCTGCAGTTCCCTAGAGTGGCCATTATAAATATCAGTATTACAGTGAAATGCTTCCAGTCTTCTGGAACCCCATTTGAACTAAGCAAGTTCTCTATAATGATCATTAATGATGTATTGCTTGCATATAAATGTTGGATATTAATCTTTTGTATATTTACACTATTCTGTCAGAGGTTTATACATCCCTCTAATACACAGCTAACCAATGACTGAAATAGTATTGTGCTTATGAGAACTCTGCATGTATACTTAGTGAAGTACTATTTTTATTTTTAGCTCTTTTGGTGGTGAGCCTTTTCAAAATTCTAACTGTCTTCTGTTGAATGAACTGTAATGTCCTTTAAAATCAAACATTGACAATGTACTCCATAAATTAAGATGTACTCATAACAAAGAATTTCTGAGATGTAAACTAGAGTTGGATGAAAAACATCTGTAAATATTTGCAGATTTTTATATACATTTGCTGATCATGTGCATTCCCCTTTGCACTTGTTTTTCATGAACATTTGAGTGATTGAATCACACAGGCCCAAATGTTCATGGAGTGTTAATTGCAAAGCTATCGAATCTGATGATGATTCATATTTCAAATTATAATACAAAAGTGCTTCTCTAGTCACCTATTGAAGGAACATAAAAAACTTAATGTGACTTTTCTGACCAATTATGACTAAGCAATGCAGCTTAACTAACAAGCCCTGAATTCTTGCAGTAGCTATTCATGATTTACAGAATTTTTAAAAAGTGTGTGTGGAGGGGAGAGTAAACGAATAACAAATACAGTTGAGGAAACAATCTGCTTTTTGACATTCCAAAAGCAGAGAAAAAAGATACTAAATTAGTTGAGACAATCCTAAAACGGGGGGGAGGAGTTTTGTCCTGCTCCTGGTGGGGTAGGCTAGAGATGATTTTTGTCCTGGGAGTTGGGGGTGTGTGTGTGTGTGTGTGTTAAGTGTGTATTTGCATATAGAAGAATATAGGCTATGTCTGAGGTTATGGTGAGTGTCCATTTCAGTCTTTTAAGGGTTGCCAGTTCTCATGATTTTATCATCAGTCTCATGATATTTGGGGGTTTTCTTCAAGCTCCAGATCCTGAAGGTATGTGAATCAATGATTGTTTAAGATTTTATTTTGAAATTAAGTCAATTTCTAGCTCTAATAGTCATGGAGAAAAGTTTGGAAAGGCAGCCCAAGTGTCCCTTAAGGGCTCAAATCAGATAAACATTTTTTGAAGTGTTGTATTTTACGTCGGTCTCGAGTGTGTGTGTGTGGCATAACTTTTTGTGTGTGTAGTCTAACTCATTATGGTAGAATGCTTGGAGTTGGTAGTAATGATGCCAATTTAGTTTTCTCCATATTCCAAAACTAATGACGCTACCTTGCCTTGGACTGAACGTAAGTAGGCTACTCCTACTATTAAAACTATGGCCCATTAGAAACTTGTAACTGATATCAAAGAGGCAAGGAATAGTGTGCGTACTGCAGGTGAAGTTTTTCAATCTCAGAGATCCTCAGAATGTGTTTAGGCTTTTAACTTCCATTGAAAACAATGGAAAATAAGTGCCTACATGTCTTTGAGGATCTGTGTGACCGTTATTTTAGAAGCACATTTTCCATTGAAAGGGCCTTGGGTGTTCATGTAGATTGGTACAGCTCCATTGAATTCAGTGAAGTTACTCATATTTATTTCAGATGAGGGTCTGGCTCCCTTTCAGTGCATAGATGAGTGCCCTTCTGCAGCACAGTCAGCAGCCAAGCTGTTTGCTGCTGCTTATTATAGAGGAGACCTGCAGTGTGCTCTCTCACTGAGACCTTATTCTTGTGCTTTCATGATTTGTTGTTCTGTTAATCTAAAATAAAGGCCATTCTGACTCGGCAGATATAGAATATGGAAAAATAACAGGCACATTTCAGTTGGAGAGGCTCTTAGTTGGTTACATCAGGAGTTTTTAATGATCTCAAAATCAAAAATGAAGACTACAAAAAGTGGAAACGTGGATGAATCGCTACAGAGGAGTACAAAAGAATAGCACAGGCATGTAGGGCTGAAATCAGAAAGGCAAAGGCTCAAAAATGCCTGCACACCCAGCAAGGGACATAAAAAAAATAAGAGGTTCTTTAAATACATTAAGAGGAAGAGAAAGACAAAGAAAAGTGTAGGTCCTCTAATTAGCAGGGAAGGAGAGCTAATAGCTGATGAGATCAAGATAGCAGATGTTTAATGCCTATTTGCTTCAGTCTTCATTAAAAAGGTTAATGGTGACCAGACACTCAACACAATTAATATTAACAAGGGGAAGGAATGCAAGCCAAAATAAGGAGATAACAGACTAAAGAATATTTAGATAAGTTAGATGTGTTTATGTTGGTAGAGCCTGATGAAATACATCATACGGTACTGGAGGAAGTAGGTGAAGCAATCTCAGAACAGTTAGCAATTATTTTCAAGAAATCATGGAGGACAGGGGAGGTCCCAGAGGACTGGAGAAGAGTAAATATAGTACTTGTCTTTAAAAGGAGAAACAAACAGGTCCCAGAGAATTCTAGACCTGTCAGTCTAACTTTTATATATAGAGAGATGCTGGAACAAATTATTAAACAGTCAATTTGTAAGCACCTGGAGGATGATAATATAATAGCCAGAATGGATTTGTCAAGAACAAGTCATGCAAAACCAGCCTAATTTCCTTCTTTGAAGGGGGATTACTGGCATAGTGGGAAGGGGAAAGCAGTAGACATAATGTATCTTGTTTTTTTAATAAGCCTTTTGACACAGTTGCATATGGCATTCTCATAAGCAAACTATGGAAATGTGGTCTAGGTGAAATTACTGTAAGAAGGATGCACGACAGGTTGACAGACCGTACTAAGAGAGTAATTATTGATGATTCGCTATCAGACTGGGAGGGTATATCTAGTGGGGTCCCACAGAGGACAGTGTAAGAGTCAATATTTTCAGTAATGACTTAGATAATGGAGTGGAGAGTGTGTAGATGACACCAAGATGAGAGGACAGGATTAGAATTCAAAAGGATTTTGACAAAGTGGAGAATTGGTCTGAATTTAACAAGATGAAATCTTATAAAGATCAGTGCAGAAAATGTCAGTTAGGAAAGAAAAATCAAATGAACAATTACAAATGGGGCTAGGTAGTAGGACAGCTGAAAAGGATCTGGGGATTATAGTGGATCAAAATATGTTAAGAGCTGTTATAAAAAGGACTGTGATCAATTATTCTCCATGTTCACTAAAGGAAAGACAAGAAGTAATTGGCTTATGATTTTACTCTCGGCTGTATATGGCACTAATAGCTAAGATTCTGCACCATTCAGATATGATGAGTGAAATATATAAAAGCAGACAGGACATTGCAGAGCTTTTGAAAAACATGGCTGAAAGGTGCTGTCTGGCAGTACTAGATGGACACTGAATAATGCCTAGCTACACTGGAATATTTAATGACTTGTCATTTGTATTTTATAACCCTTTTGTGGCCTTGAAAATTTGCTTAGTTTGTATCTTGGAATAAAAGCTTGTGGCAGGATTTTTTTTATGATACGTGTAGCCGACACCCCTGCTTCTTCCACACCAAAAAGTGGTAAATTAACAGTCTGAAGCTCAAATGATTTTTGTGTCAAAAGGCATGATTTTGTTTTATATTGCTGCAAAACATAAATAGGAGCCCCTGGAGTATTTTGTGTCACAACAAATTATCTTTGACAAAGTCATTTCTTTTAAGGAAGTTATTTTGCCAATCACTAATTTATTTCAGTCAGAGTTTCATAATATTTTTTCATATGACTTTGTGTGATCATTTAAAAACCTTAGCATGAAACCTTCTAATGTGATGAGGAAGAGTTGAGACAGAGTTGTTTTGAGACTGTTTAGGGAGGAGCTGAAGAACCTAAGAACTTTGAGACCTTGAACACAGGGCTGTTTGGCCTGAACTCTGCAACAGATACTACATTTGAGAGCTATTAGCTGCAGTTTTGCTTTTGTCATCAGTATCCCCCTTCCAAGGTGTATATGCCTGTCAATAAAATTAGAGTGGAAATTCAGTATCTTATGTGTGCATGTATGTGCTTTTCTTCCTACATGGAAGTAACTCACTGCAAGATTCCCAGCTTCCCAGAAGCTGGGACAGTGAATTTTAGAGCTTGTCTACATGGAGCAACATATCCACATGACTATACTTAAGTCTCTCTAGAAACAATACTCAGTCCAGAATAAAAGTGACCAAATAGGAAGTTATACCAGCATGATTATACTGCTGTGTGCAGGCTAGGAAGCTTCCACATGTGGATAAGCCCTGAGTCACATTCTTAACTTTATTAAATTGTAGTTTTGAGTATGAATAACAGTATAAGGAATCTCAGATGTTACAGGTGGACATGATCTATTAGGTTATTTTGTCAATCCACTGGGGGCCAGTGCATCATTGTATCCACCGTATCTTGTTTGTGCTTTGTCCCTTCCAAATGTCCCTTTTAAATGTTACAAGGGATGGGCTTTAACCATTTCCACTGAGATACTATTCCACAGCTCGTACTTCTTCGTGTGGAAAATATATCCCTTATACTGTGCCTGCATTTTCCTTTAATTTGGTCGCATTTTTTGCTGTCTGGAGAATTAACAAAAATAGAGTGAATATTGTGAATGAGTAATTAAATCAAATTGTCTCCTATTTTTAAAAATATATCCTCTAAATGATAAGGTTAGTGAATTTTATTCATCAGCTGTTTTTGGTTGTCAAAGCAGAGCAAGTAGTTTTCAGAAAACAAGCTCAACTTCCCCTGTAAACAAAAGAGGGGAAAATACTTCTGATCCACTGTCATAGATTTCTACTAATTTCACATCTGCTTTAAATAAAAGAGTTTTTGTGTTAGTTTACAGATAAAGACCTTGAAATGAAATGGAGAAGGGGGAGTTAACATTAAAAACATACTGGCTATCTCGCACACAGGGAGTGCTGACAAGTATAATCATATTACTAAAGTCACATCAGCAATGCGATATATTAAATAAAAACATTGTCTGCAGCAAGACTAGTTTGTATTTTGTTCATGAAAACACTGTGTTACATCAATCTGCCCAGAAAATGGGTTACATCAGAAAACAATGTTAAGAAGGCTTTTAAAACACATCATTGAGATTACACCACCTTTAAAAATAAACAGCACTGAATACTAACACAGGTAAAATGTCATTGTGAAACCAAGATCTGAAATTCAACGGCATGCTTTATAGCTTTCCAGTGTGTGATAAAATCTGTTCACCAGATGTACTATCTGTCTCCTGTGTAGCATACTTGAGCATCATGTAGGCCCGAGGCCCATTTATTTCATGTAATTGCCTTCTCTGTGCACACCTCAGGGCACCCTAATTCTCCATTTTATTTCAGGCACTGTTCAGGGTACCATCTGGTAGAGTTAAGCTCATCTCATTTTACTGCGCTACTGCAGTGGCTATATTCAGCCCTATAGCATTTTTTCAATGGCGAGAGATCTTACTGCCAGCTATTTATTGTTGCCTGAAACAAAGTAATCTTTAACTATATACGTTCAGAGTTCACATGTATATCAGTATGACCTGAAAAACAGGTCACCAGTTTCCACTTCACATTCTGAAATAAATAGGGACTTGCTAATATTCAGGTATAGCGCCATGCCTGCATAGCATTTTCTTCTGTTAACTTGTGGAGCAGTGGTGCTAAATTCTATTCTTGCTATTTCAAGTACTGATGTCTTTTTAGTATCTCATTTTTATTATTTCTATTAAAATGAACACAAAATATTGTATCACCTTGAAAAAAGGTACCTCTCTGAAATAGCTTAATATTTAAAGGAAGCAATATACCTCTCAACTGTACCTCGTTACAAGGTTCATTGCTATTTTAGGCCCAAATTTACTCCATCCTTCACAGATATGGTATTATCTTATTGTTTATCACTGTAAATCATTGATATAAAAAGGGTTGAACTTGAAAGTGAGATCATGGAAAACTTCATCCATTTTCAGCATCTTCCATTTCCTCTGCTTTTTTTTTTTTTTTTTTTTTTTAAATGATTTCTCTCTTTCTCCTTTTGGGTCTTGGTAATGTATTTTAGTGGCCTGACTCTCTTCCCAACCCCCACATACAACTTCCCTTTTTGTGCCTTCAGTTTTGAGCCCACAGTTATGGCATTTAATGTCTGTCTACCCGATTGTGCCTACAGATGAAATTCTTAGTGTAATTGCTCCCAATTTCCATGTGCTAATTGAAAGCCCTACATCCCTAACTCTGATGCCAAAAGGGGGTGAGTTCTCCTCAAACCTTTATGGATTTGAAACTTACATCCAGTAGAATTCGAAGAGCCAGATTCTGTCTTGATGTAAATCCCATTGACATTAGCACAGCCAGAAGGCTTGTAAGGCAGTACAGAATTTGCCCCATGACAGCAGCTTTCTCTTGTAGGAGAGAGATGCCCCCTCTCCAAAAGTTGCTATGAAATGGTGTATGCATCATATAAAACACCCCCAGTTCCAGCTTTGGACAAATCCTACTGAAGCCTTGAGTAACGACCACAACTCGGATCAATGGTTCTTATGTGGTTAACCGGCTTCTCTAGAATAAAAATTAGCTACTACCCTTCAGGGTCCAATCCTGCATTCCTTGTGTATGCTAAAACTTCCACTGAGACTAGTGGGATTGTTGACTATGCAAGTGTGCAGGACCAGGCCCATGGCCTTGAGAGAAATAGATCCTGTTTTTCCTGTCACAGCAGCATGCATGTTAAAAAATGAGCTACTCTTCTCCCACTAGCTTCTTTCTAACAAAACATTTAAATCACATTTTCATTGCATCTCCTTTATCTGAACTTTCTCTCCAGGCAAGATCAGGGCAAGATTATGGTGATCTGATGTAGGCACACTGTAACATGGCCCCCGTGGCTCTGCCTCCACTTCAAGTAGCAGTGGAGCAGCATAAGGCCACCGCTGCTCTCTCCCCCAGGTACAGCAATACGAGGGTCCTCCTTTGAGGCAGAAGTGGCAGCATGGGAACCTCAAGTACTTAACCCAGCAACTGGGATATATCTGCTTGGGTAGGTAGGCTAGGCCCACTGCACTAATTGTTCCATATGGAGTGGCTTTGGCAGGATGCCCAGAACAATGGGTCTTGGAGCTAATACCCCATTAAGGCTTCGTCTATACTTGAGGGAGCAGGATCAATGTAAGTTACGCAACTTCATCTACATAAATAACATAGCTGAAGTCGATATACTTAGATCTACTTACCGTGTCGTCTTCACTGAGGTGAGTTGACTGCTGCTGCTCCCCCACCGACTCTGCCTGCTCCTCTCACGGCGGTGGAGTACAGGAATCAAAGGGAGAGTGCTCAGGGGTCAATTTATTGCATCTAGTCTAGATGCGACAAATGGACCCCTGCTGGATCGATCATTACCCACCAATCCGGCAGGTAGTATAGACATACCCTAAGATGAGTTCATACCTCTCATATCGTTTCAAACTGATACTCCTGCTTTGATCACACTCAGTTCATGTTTTCAAACTTTTCTTTGCAACCATGAGGACTAGAAACTTACTTTAAAAAAATTCAGATGTAATCACATGACTCCAGGAGTTGTGGCTTGAGGTACTGTCTGACAGTGTCTATGTCTTAACTTAGCCCTGATCAAGGTGATGGGCGAGCGCTACTTTTCTGATCTGTGAAAGTACTGCTACTCAAACTGTGAAGGGATTGTACGTGAGAGTCTGCTTACCTGCCACTTCGGTGCTTGAATTGGTTATCTCTCTGCATTATCTGCAGCATTTGACAAGAAGAAGATTCCAGAATCATTCAGAGCCCAATCTGTTATGGCTGAGGTAACCAGCACAAATCAATCCTAGACCAAATCACTTCTAAAAATGCATCTTTTCCCCTTCTCCTCGCTTGTTACAATTAATGATTGGTAATAGTTAGAGGATGGCATTTCACAGCTGCATCTGAGAATACTGTCTTCTAGGTAAACTGTAATATTGTAATTCCACATTTTAAAAAGAGAGTTTGTGTGGATTCTGAATGTTTTGCACTCACAGGCAATGACGAATGTAGGGAAATGCACCTGGATGTAGCTGTCTGCTTTGATATAAAACAGGTTGAATGAAACGGATAATTTCCACTGTTATCCATTGTTGTAAGAAGAATTTATTTTACTGTTTCTAAGATCAGCTGAAATCAGAAGTGCTGGATTATCATCAAACTGATGAATTCTTAATAGCCATAAAAATGCCTTTGGCTGATGTCTTGTAAATCATGGGAAGTGTCCAATGACCAAATAGATTCCTATTTATTTTCCTGGCAATTTACCCCTTTGAGATTGCTTGAGAGTTATTCTATAAAAATGTTAATGTTGATCTCAATCTGAAGAGTAATTCTCCTCCCCTTTCCCCTCCACCCCGGCATTCTGTCAAACATTGCTTCCTAATAATTACACTTGCATCTTTGTGTTGAAAGCAAAGTGGATGAACAAAGCAACCAAAGGCCTTTGAGGACTGGGTGCTTGGAAATTTTTTAGCATATAATTCAATGCTGAGGCTTTTTGGATACCAAATATACCAAGAGAATATTCCTTAGATAAAGGAAGAAAGATCCTCCATGGCCTCAATCTGTGATTTACAGTGCATGGTGCTCTGTTGTGTCCATGCTCTCATGTCCAAGATTGGAGCCTTAACTATAATTTAGGCTGTTTGCTTTCCTCCCCATGAGACAGACGAAGGCCTTAGCTATTTCATTGATCAAAAAGGCAAGTAATAATGTAGTTTAAAGAGAAAAAAAAGGAAAAGTCATGACACACAATTCTTAAGTTTATTTTTCATTAGTAAAGTGCTAATTGTCATTAATTTGTAGAAAAACACACTCCAAAAAGCCAGCTACGTAAACAAATTCTCTGGAAGAGACTTGTGTGGGACCAGTGTGAAAAAGACTTTGTTAAAGGGGGAATAAAAAGTAAAACTCACTATTTTCTCCACAAAAATCATGGCTGTGACAACTATACAATCTTAGTTATGACCATATGAGTTACAACTACCTGGTCAACAGTTGTACTGCATGCAGTTGAAGTGATATAAAAGTGATACTGAAACAGTCTTCCCTGTTTCTGCCATTGTATAGTGAGGAAAATATTAAGGTTTCCATTGTACAGCCTTTCAAAGGAGTTTCCATTGCAACATCTGAATTCTAACACATGTTTTCTCTAAGCCTGAAGAGTGACTTATCTTAGCATGATTTCTCTCTTAACTCTGGGAGATAAGGATGAAGTAATATTTTATCAGACCAACTTCTGTTGCTGAAAGAAACAAGCTTTCAAGCTAGACACCACTCTTTTTCAAGTCATCCTGAGCTCATTCTTGATCAGGTCTCACTGAATTTGGCAAGAGCTTTGCGTGCATATGGCTGGCAGCATTCTTCCCCTGCCCTCCCTCCTGCGCCCAGTGTCATGTATGGTAAGAGCTGCTGGCATTTCTTGTTTATTTCAGGCTGTTGTCTGGATCTTGGAACACAAGGCCTCAGCTTGGAAATACTGTTCTTATTAAATGTAATATGTGTTCAAATTACTGACAAACTATTTGGCTATTACATTTTATAGAATATTCCTGTAATAAAACAATTGGTTCATTTTCCCCTTGAAATGAAACTTGCAGAATTTCAGTCCATAAGATGGGGTAGGCCCTTTTCCCAGTTATATACAAAATCCATAATAATCAATCCCACATCTGAGATAGTGAAGATTAAAATCAACCATTGTGTAGTAGATGAGCAGTAACTATTTTTCATAAAGATTTTTACTGCACATTTGGAATTATGATTTCATATTATGCACATACATTTTATGAATCCATAATACAGAAATATGTACTATTGTTAATACACATTTGCTGCCTATCATATAAAGGCTCTAAAAGAGCTATTCTGGTGTCTGCTGTCAGTGAGTATTCTAAATAATAAACAAAACTTGGCTAGACATATTCTGTATTATAGAGAAATAATAAAAAAAAATCATACTGTTGCTAATATGCACTGACAGCATATACTCTAATGGCTGAAGAGGGCTGTTCCAGTGCACATGAATGTTAAGAAAAGTTGCCTAAATCATAAAGGATTGTGGGCAGAGCTGCTGTTGCATCAATTGTACCAATGTTTCACTCAGAATGAAGGGGGGAAACTCAAAGTGAAATAGAGGCACCCAAATCTCTGTTCTACATGCCAGTCACTTCTTAATTTCATAACTGGGTAGCCCTTCTATGTGAAGAATTTGTCAGGGTAATTTCCTCCAGTGCCAAGGCCAGTAAAGTGATACGTCTTGAAAGAGTTGTTGTGCATACTCAACTAGGGGCTCCTGGAAAGCATCAGCAGATTGAACAACCTAGTACTCTCCACAGAGTCCTGAGGAGTACTTTCAAAAGTGTCCTAACTGAATAAGTTGTAGCCATGTCAGTCCCAGGATAGGAGAGAAATGAGGTGGATGAAGTAATATCTTTTATTGGGCCAACTTCTGATGGTAAGAGAGGCAAGCTTTCAATCCACACAGAGCTCTTCTTCAGGTCTGTGTGGCTTGAAAACTTGTCTTTCTCACCAGCAGAAGTTGGTCCAATAAAAGATATTACCTCACACACCTTTGTCTCTAAATGAATATGCTCACATGTAAGTAGCCTTTTTAGTTACAATACCCTACCTAGAATCTAACCTGTAGTTCTCACTGAATGATATTTAGTTTGAAAAAGCTGTAAAACCCTTAGGATCTCATTTTTCTTCTTTAATATTAAGTAAAAACAAAGTAAACCACTATATATCCTACCTCCAGACTAATGTATGTCCACAACAATTATGAATGCAGCAGTTTAAAAATGACTTGCAATTAAAGGGCATGCTCCTACTTCCATTCATTTTTTGACGTACTTCAGACCTATATGCTGAATGCCTCTTTCCTCCTCTTATGTATTCCATGAAGCTGCAGCAGCTGTTGTGATGTCCCGGAATGCATCTTTCTCTGTTCTCCAGGTAGCACAACTGGAGCCTGCCACATAACTACGCTATATAATTTGAAAAAAATGCTACTCATCCTAACTCAGTGTGCTGGCTTCATACCCGAAAAGTGTTTGGTAATTATGATGTCACAGAATAATACCATCTGGGGTTTCACTATGGAGTAGGCCAGTGCAGCTTTGGGGGAAACAAAGAAAAATGGACAAATAGGTCAGTCTTGTTGTTTGCACAAGCAAGTATTTAACTAGGTTGGTAAGGGTATTTTTCTGGAGTAAATGAAATGGTCTTGTTTATTTTCAGGTCAGTTTTACAGCTGAAACTTTTATCCTCCATATCATGTCTGGTGTAGGCATTCAAAGGAATCATGCCCACATAAGCTTCAATTCCATAAGTCTTAATTTTGGATTAATTATACTAAAGGGTTGAAGACAGACTTTGAATATTACTATTTTACCATCATTCTGTAAGACTTGGAGCTGTATTATGGTACTTCTAGCTTAACAATCTCTTTGCTGGTAAAGCTAGAAAAATTAACAGAAGAGAATGGATCAATACAAAATGCCTAAAGGCAAGATCTGTAGAAAAATTAGTTTTGTTCAAAACACACTTTTCTATTTTGAAAATTCATGCAAGTGTCTATTGAAGAAGAATGCATTTCTCTTGGAATGTTACAAACATGGGATCCAAGACTAAAGAGATGTAAACACTCAAAATTATGGGGTTTTTAATGAAAATTTCATAACTATAAAGCCTCTTTTTTTTTTTTTTTTTTTTTTTTTTACTGCAGAATACATTTGTATAGGTAATTTCAGAAAACATTTGGAGAATTGGAAGTGCTTTTCTATCCATATGGTTCTTTATGAAGAGGTAATTTGTATCTGTGTTCTACTCAATTGAATATTTATAAGTCTGCTTGGCCTCAAAGGTACCTGATAAAAAAATACAATTGCCCTAGAATCCCTATAGTAAGATTTATTCAGTTACCCTTTAAGTACTTTGCAAGTTATTTCTGTTTTCTTCCTATGCAGTAATTTCTCTCCCAGTAAAATCCTATATTTTTTTATATGCTTTATTTCAATTGGTCAATTCACTCTTAGTTGTACAAATAAGCAGTTTTAAGTTTGAGATTGTAAATCAGTCATCCATTTAAAAACTCTATTTCCTCATACTGCAGATTTGATTCATTTAGAAGAGAAAAAACATTGGCATGGAACAGAATTATGCAATGTCATGGACACATTAACATTTGGATCAAAATTTTACATTGTGTCAGCCAGTAAACAGTATAAATGGTTCAGATTTGCAATAAATAATTGTCTCTTAATACTCTGGCATGCTGTAGCAAATTAAAGTCTCACTCCAGTAAGCACAGATGTAGGTAAGAGCTAGGGCCTAAAGCAAAGCAACTGCCATACAGCATCGAATAGTGAGGGAGCATCATGAAGCATTGTTCTCATTGCTAGAAAAAAAGCAATGTCTACAAATTTAAATAGCAATATAGAAGCATAGGAGGAGGTATATGGTGGGTGAAAAGTCCAAACATTTCAGATTAGGACCATTATGTTTTAGGTGCTCTGGCAGTGGGAAACATATGTTATAAGAGTAAGAAGAGCATTCTTATTCGTAAAATGGTATGCTGTTTCTAGATCTGAACCAGTAATTTATTCCATGAAGTTAGCCTCCTTTCTGTTTACAGATTGTCTGAAACTATCTGGTGATTTGTTTTCAAATTTATTCACTAATTGAATCTTTTTCCCAAATTACTTCTGTGATTTTCTTCTTCTGTATGTTGTTTGTTTGCAAGCAGATCACCTTGAGTATTTGATATCTGAAATTCACAATTTTAGATGCATTGATTAGATTATTTTTTTTGGACACACAGGTTATATTTCTATTACCTGATTCGATGACTTACACTCATTGACTCAGAGATCTGGTGAGATTACTTGTGTATAGGAGTCCAACATTCAATTTCTTAGTATGTACTGTTTCTTTGACAATTCCTGCAGGTAAACTATGCTTGCTAGTTCAGGGTGGAATATGAACACAAAGTGAGGTGTAAATAGGGGCAAAGCAAATTCATCTGAAAATTCAAATGAATAGAAATGTTTCTTTTATTCACCCAGCTCTAGCTGATGCACTGTAGGACAGTTGAACCTTAGACTCCAGAGTGGTGTTCCCTGTCTACTATGCTTATTGTTAGAATCCACTCAAAACTGCTGTATTTGTCTTTTCTAACTGAATCAGTCTGTACTACCATAACACAATCTAATCTTTCTCTACTCTAATGAGAAGGCCTTAACCAAATAGGGTGCTGTCTATTACATTAACTATAGAGCAGAATATCCCTTTTGTTTTCCATATATTGTTTAAATAAGAAGATACAGTATACTGGATGACATAGTTTTAATATAGTGTTTGCTTGGATGGCCAGAGAATCTCTTATCTATCTGGGCATTTCTACTTTGTTCATCTCCTTAGTTTCTGGGTGTTTGGATCAGTGGGCTTTTGTGAAAAATGTACTGTTTTCCCAAAATATATAGGGGCTGCACTTTGTAGGTAGGATGAGCATTTAGGGTCAAATGCTAAAAAGCATTTAGGGTCAGGTGCACAATGGGGAAGAAGGGGAAGGAACTTCCCTCATCAGTTTGTACTTTAAAGGCCACAGCTCTCAGGGGAACTCTGAGCAGGGAGGCCAGGGATTGAATCAATATGGCTAGTGAACCACCTCCAATGTCACCCCCAGAGATCATCATTCCAAGTCAGGATTGAGGCACGTTGTATTGGCATGAGGGAAGTCTAAACTGTTGCTGTCCATGCTATATTTGTCTTGTGGACAAATAAGACTGTCAACCCTAGAGACTTAGTTTGCTACTTTTCATGAACATTACTTCTATGCATATGTACTTAATGTATGAAAGAATCCCTTAATGACAGCTGTCAAATTCTTGCAAGTTAGAATAAAAGAATTAACTGGATGATACATGACAAAACTTCACCAATTCTCCAGAAGATTTCAGAGTATTATTTAGATGAACCCTTTCATAAGGAAAATAATTCTTTTCTGTCTCTAATACATCTCATTGCAGCCCCAACATTACAAAGGCACACAGACACATGCAAAAATATGATCAGCATGTAGGAATTTTCACAGTTAATTATAAAATTCAAATAAAAAAACAACAATGAGAAATTGTAGGTGAGTATATGAGACTAATTAAAAATATAAATAAAGTGCGCCCTGACTGAGCTTTTGACAGACCACTAAAAACACAAAATTGAGTCAAGTAGAACAGTAGGTTCAATATAACAGAGTGGAATAAATAGCGAGGTCTAAATTTACACTGTTTTTGTATCTCTTGCTCTTAACTCAGTTTCCAGGGTGTGATGAATAGAGAGCAATGCTCAAAACTTCAAGTCCCATGTAATTTACTATATTAAGTGAAAGATCATCTGCAACTTCCTCTTGTTTTTTAAATCATTATTTATTTGACTAGCAGCATCACCACTTGATTACATCTTCATTAGTCATTTTTAATCATGAATGAGTCATTTTAAATTATCAGAAATTATTTCAATCTACAAATACTGTACATATTTTCTGTTTGGAAAAGAGCATTGATTTAAACTGGGGCAGATTTGGTGCTGGTGTGTCATCCTTGGTTTTCAAATAAGCAGTAATTGCATGGTCTAATAAGTATTTTTTCCCTAGTAATCATGGTGTATGGGTTGTTCCAATGGCTCACTTTGTGAATGTCTTTACTGTTGGCTTTGGTGACACTGGTGAACATATTAGGTCTGATTTCTCTTACTTTAACTTCAGTGGAGTTCTTCCTGATTATACCTGTGTAAGAGAGAATCAAGCCTGTTATTTCTGTGGCTATCTTATGGGATAAAATTCTGCCCTCATTCAGGCATGCAAAACTCCAATTCACATCTTCAGAAGACTGGATTAGAGGGCTGATTTGAACATATCTTTCCTGACTAGACACCTTTGCATCCATAGCTCAGTTTAGAGTGTGAGGAATTGTCTCCCTGTTATGACTGGAGAACAGCCTGGTGTGCCATTGTGTTTTCAGTAACGTTCACCACCCTCAACTGATTTGACAATCAGGAGGAGACCACAAGTCCTATAATTAAACAAGAACAGTGATCTTTCTGCTGATTGTTGGCCAGGCCGGGAAACTTTCAAGAGGTTTTTTTCCAGTGTTTAGTCTAGGATGCTCACCTCAACTCAGCTTCAGCACTTGATTTTCATTGAAGTCATCTTGCTTTTTATCCAGTTCCTATTTTGGTTGACTTAGGACCCACATACATCAGGCTTCATACCAAATTGAGTGTCACAGGGTTCTCCGGCTTCCCCTGTGCCCTGTGTTCTGGATCTTCCAATAATAAAGGTTTCCACACCCTCTTCTGATGTTTTCTAAGTGTCCTTTATTTACAGTGCAGATTCAGTGGTTACTGTGCCAGAAAAGTGCTCCCCTTGTCCCCCAACAGTCACCTTGGCCATCCTGGATCTAGAGTCTCCAGGGCCCTGAGGCACTTTGCCCTCAGCAAGGAGGAGGAGGAGGAGGAGGAGGAGGTGGTGGTGGTGGTGGTGGTGGTGGTGGTGGCGGCGGCGGCGGCGGTGCCGCAGCTGCAGCAGTCCCCCTCTCCTCCTCCTGGCCTGCCTCCTTACTGAGTAGGGCTCAGAGCTTTTCTAGGCCTCTCCGCTCCCAGCCCCAGCTGTACCTGTTTAGCCCAGCCTTGTGCTGTGAGCTAACCCTCGTTAGGGCTCGCAGCTGGGCTCCCTGCTGGCCAGTTCCAGTCTCTGCCCCTGGCCCTTCGGCCAGCAAGCAGGATTTAGCCTGCAGGGGCAGGGCAGTAATGGGGTTTTTACCCTAGCCCTGCCACACTGAGGAACAGTCTTGAACAAAGTTTCAACCAGTTCAGTTTCTAACAATTTGGCCTGCCAGTGACAGGGCCAAACCATGTTTTAACCCCCTCCCTCTTCCCCTGCAACATGTTCTAGCCTAGCTACAGAGCCAGACACTGCACACTTATGTGTCAGTGCTCAAAAGGGGGAAGGAGACAGAAACTGTTCCCCTTTTAGATACCCACCCAGGGGACAGTCAGAATCTTGATGCTGAGCATAAGGGATTGAGGAGAAGGAGGAATGTAAGTGTCATCAGGAGTACTAGACCTCCCGAAGGGGACATAGCAAAGGAAAGGGCATGGTCTTTCCTATACCCAGTGGTTAGCGTCTAGAGTCTATCACTGCCAGGAGCGTGCACAATATCCTTTTAAAAGGTGTAGCAGTTCTGCCTCAGTCTGTCACCCCCAGCCTCTGAAAGCATTCTGCCTGCCTTTCTCGTAGTAGAATCATACCTCTGGCATTTGGCAATGGTGCTGTGCACCTTAGCACATTTCCTTACTCCTCAGCATAGCTGTTCTTTAACAGCCACATTCCGGTTTTACTCTGTCCAAATTGAGCACGTGAATCTTGTTAGAAAATGTTTTAACTGGAGAAGTATTTAACTGAACTGAGAAATCATATTTAAATTCAGTTAGTGGTCTAGTGTGGATGGGGCCTGAGAAACAAGGTTAAATGAGTAGCACAGGTTCACCCTTGATCTGCCTAACACCCGGTTCTTTTCTGCTGCCACTAGATCACATGGGTCTCTTTTCCATAGCATCGAAGTTTTATCAGTCCCAGGATTACTAAAATACTATAAAACAATAAAACAGGACAGAAATTGCTTTCTTACATGACTGCAATGACATGTTGCTTCTTATATCCTCTGGAATGAAGAGACATTTATCTTTGTGCAAAAAATACCTGTCCACTGTATGAATTGCCAAGTTTTATATGGCTAAAACATTCCAATCAAAATGTTATTCTTTGCTAAAATGAAAATTTCCCTTTTTCAAAGATCACAGGGAAAATATTAAGCTTCTGAACACACTAATACCAATAGGTTAATATTTATGTACTGCCTTAAAACTTTTCTCCCAGTCATTCTTCTTCCTGATAATATTTGCTTGAAACTTGTGCCAAACTCTCAAAAGACCTTATTTTTCTTAAATATTTTTAAATCTACTCACAAGGGGAAATACTCATAAAATTCAGCTTCAGCCACAATCTGGACTACGGCCTGCCAAGCTCCACAGATATAAATCATCAAGTCATTTTGGCATCCTGTGGGCCAGAAAGACCATCTTCAGAGGTAGATTTAAAGCGACATTGTTCTGTAAGCTATGTCCTCTGTGAAAGAAATTGAGCAGTAGGTTGAAAGGCTGTATTTTTGACTCTCACTTACTTGAATTTCTGCATATGATCATCCTAAATAAATCACGGGTGAGTATGTGTGTGTGTGTGTGTGGGTGGGAGACTTAAGTACAAAATCATGGATCCCAGGACTGGTCATGAGATTCCCAGGCCAGCAGAAACTTGAGGGGCACTGCAATGACCTCTCTAGCTAGCTGAGGAATGGCAATGCTAGACCCAAAGGAGTCCTGTTCATCTGATTCCTAAGAAAGGAAGATTTCCTTGTGGGAGGGGTCTAAAAATAAACCACAGTGACTTGTTTTCTCCATCCAAAAAGGCAAGTCACAAGAGACCGTAGTCTGGCCCGAGGTCTCTTGACAAGCCAGTGAAAGATTCCTTACTGAGTTCAGTGAATGGCACTGGGGTTGTGGCATAACGACAGACACTGGAAGCGTAGCTTATTGTACTTGGACTGTGTGAAACTACTGAACAGTAACAAAAACAACTCAGAGGAAACTTGCTAATATCAGGTGGAAAGCAAGCAAAATGTGATGGCCTTGAAACCAGGCCAAAGTCAGAAGTTTTGTCTGAGTTTTGCTTTTTGTGGTTTCACTACAACTCCAAGCAAAATACCCAGGCATGCAAACTTGCATGACCTGAAAAAGGAAAATATTTGGACTTCCTGGGAAGTGAAGCAGCGGAATCTTGCAAGGCTCCAGCTGCACTGTCAGTGGATCAATAACTGTTTTGTGCCACCTCTGGTGGGGATATAGCTGATGCAGCCAGAATCTGGGAGCCATTTTCAATTGTTGCCTGTGAGATGTAATCACTTTAAAACAATTGTGGCTGTGCCTTCTAAAATCCTAATGGGAAAATATCCCTAGAAGTTAAAAACAATAATATGTTATGTGAAGACACTGTTACCTATTTCACTATCGTTACTGATGAGCAGAGTTGAGCCTATGCTTCAAAACATGAACCTGGATCTAGATCCGAAATCAAATTTCAAATACCCCAGAGTTTGTGCTGGTTCAGAGGCAGGGTTTGGGCTGGTCCATTATATACACAGCAATCATTTTTAAAAAATGTGGATCCCTCCCCCGCAACTTCTCTCAAAGCTGAAGTTTCAGTACATCTTCATTTATACAAAGCATCCTATTAAATATTTTAGAGATCAGCTGAATCAAACTAATTTTTCACCAGCACTGGATGACTCTGCAGATTGTGTGGCCTAACTCTACTGAGACATAACAGTAGGTATAGGTATCAGATGGTTCCTCCTTGATTCTCTTTTAATTAAATTTCTATTTTTATAGTAGTGGTAAGATAAGACTGATTTCAGCACTGCCTGGTTGTTAGAGCATTTATGCATCTATTTCTCTCATACATTTTTGAGCTGCAAAGAGGTACTGAGAAATACATACCAGGCAGTTAGAGGTTAAGTATCGTTTGCATAAATTAGCAAGTTTTGCAAATGAATTCATCTAGTGAAAAGTAAGACACGGGACACTGCATTTTAATAATTGACATTCCACATGAAATGCAGTGTTCTTGAGGAGGAAATTGAGCTCCAGGTTGCTATTAGACCCAGCGGAGCAGCAAGAGCTGGAAAGAAATGCCATCTCACATTATGAGAGTTACTGCTCCTGCATAACAACCATCTTCCATGCTGATAGACTTTTTAATAAAATTACTAGTAGGCATAGAGAGGGAATGGGGAGAAATCCAGGCACCAACAATACTGGACAGGAATCTAAAATGAAAGAGGTCTTTGTGATGTGGTCTCAACATCGAGCCAGGAATTCATTATGCTCTGTTTCTAAAACAACCTTTCATTTTCCATTTTATTTGGCAGCAAAAATCCCTTTACTTTATAATTTTACTAAACACTTATGAGATTACTTCAAAGTATGCAGAGCTGAGTGGAAATTATAAATTATCTAATTTTTTTGTGCCTTGTCACAGCATAGGTTAAATTACAAAATAAAGATAAGTGATCCACTTACCTGCCTCCTGCTGTCCTGATCAGTTTAAGAACACATTATGTTACAAATATTGGTCTTGATACATAAGTAATGACTTTCATTAGGTGCTAGTCAGTCATTCAATGTCAGAGTATCTACATCGTGTGCCATAAGTACAAATTATGCTCAGGAAGAGTTGGAAACAAATCTGCCCTTAATGTTTCCTGGTGTAATTTAAAATGAGCTTAAAGTGTATTAAATCATTTTACTCAATGATATACTTTCATAGGTTCAGGAAGAGTAACTATGTCGTATCAATTAAATCTCAATGAACTGCAGCAGCCGATAAAAATTTCCCCATTGACTTGTAATATTCCTAGATATTGATGGGAGACTTATTGTCATTAATCTGAGTATAAACCTGAAGTCATGTAGGGAGAGTGCTCTGATAAACTTCCTGCACTGGAAAAATAAACTGATTAACTATACTAATGTTGTCCTTTCCCACTGATTCACTATAAACTGACTAACTATACTTATGTTGTCCTTTCCCACGGTGTAAATTGTATACTGATACTCTTGTACTTTTTGTATCTGTAATTGTAGTTACCCCATTTCTGCCACTGTATTTTCTCCATATTTACAAGTTATCTGCTAGCCAGTTAAGAATGATGGAATAAGATAATGTTACTAAGACACTCTCTCTCTAGAGTTTGGAACACTTTGAAACTAGAGTGTACAAAGTACTAGGAAATATATGGCTGTGAATAATGCATTACTGGTAACAGGATGGACAAGTTCACCTAAAAGGTCTTTTATGTCTCTAATTTCTATGATCCTGTGACATCAAAGAATTATTGATGGTGTATTTTTATTCTTGAATATGTTGTATTTCCTTCAACAACAAACCCTCAACCTTTGTTAATGATATTTATTATAAAAACAATTAAGTATTTTAAACCGTGGAATACAGACATTGAGATTCCTAACTGAAATGAGTTTTGTGGTCTCAGCACACTGCTGATTTTGCTGTGAGTCTCTTTATCCTCAGAAGTGCCAGAGACATTATTTAGGCAGATGAGAGTCCATGCTGAAGAGTGAATCAGTTCAGAGTGAAACCTTTACCATCAGTGAATTCAATGGGAAAACTCTCTCTGACTTCAGTGGGGTCAGGATTTCAACCAGAGAGTAAATTCTGTAGATCTCAATCTAAGAAGTATTTTCTAAGTGTTTGGATATTTCATATTATGGAGAAGTTCCTTCAGGACTATTTAGCAAGCCTATGGATCAATAGAACTTCGATTTTTAACTCTTCATGAGCACAACCAACCATCCCCCACAAATATTAATAGGAATGTTCATACAATTTGTTTTCCAAGAAAATAAAAAACAAAGGGGCTCTCAAATTTTTCACTGTAGAATAATTTAATACATTTCCTCAACAAAATAACCATGTACCTTAGATCAGCTTAGCCCTACAAAGTGTCATGTACCAAAGAAGCAGTCAGCTGGCCTAACAGATGCCCATAGCTCCATGGAATAAAACTTTACTTTTAAGAGTGTGGTAGCAGTATAAAGAGCCTTTTCACCACTGTATTGCTGTGATGTATTGCTTTTCACCACTGTATTGCTGGGATCTGAGCTGCTTTTCATATATGGATGCTACAGACTCCTTATATTTCTACATTTTAATAACAGTGAACAGCATAAATTATCTCTAATTCTTGATTCTGCAAGGAAGCAGCCATCTGGTCTAATACTGCTATGACAGTGATATAGGACTGAACACTCTGTTCTTGGTCTGCTGCACAGAAAAGGACAATAGGACATATTTTAAAATGTCAGGATACATCAGAACCATATTCAGGAAAGTTTGCATTTATGAAAATTGATTGTATTGGAGATATATCATGATGCAGATCTAATCATGCTGCTGGTATGGTGAATTAAATTAAGAGCTGATTTGAATTTTTCTAATTAAAGCTGTTATTCCTTCTCCCATCATGCTTTCTCTTTCTGTAAAGGAAGTTTATTTAAACAATTTTCAGAAAAGCTTTGTGGGACAAAATTAAAATATTAACAGAGAGTCCTGGGTTCAGTGAGTTTGATTGCCTCATTGCTGTATTCAGTGAACACTTGTTCATATCCCCAAACTATCACTGGTATTTGCATAATAGTTATTATTTGAACTGGACAGGCTTAGTAACAAGCATATCACAAATACTGCAAGTTAGCATGGAGGTACATAGGCAGAATGGTTTGGAGAGCCTGCATGGCGTCCTGCACGCTCTTTCTGGCCCTGGCCAGATGCCTCAGTCTTGGATTTGCAAAAGTCTCACACACACAAGAGAAATGCAACCATTTTGGGGACTAAACAGTCTTTAGTGGTAAGCAAATATGAGTAAAACCAAAAGTATGGCTTGCCATTGACAAATTAATTTCAGTTTTACATAGTAGTTTGTTAAATATTTTTTAATAAAGAAGTAAACTTCTGAAAACTTGTTAAGCTGTCATTAAAATTAATGGTACAGTGTATAGCTTTAATTTCACTGGTGGCCTACCAAGTTCTCAGACACTTACATTTTACTTAAAAATAAACTTTAAATATTACTTTGTACAGCAGTTAAGCTGTAGAGGTTAAAGAGTAGCAGGATTTTTAAAGAGCTGCATAATTTTATGACCAGTAATAACATTTGTAGCTTTACTTGATAGAATGCGGCAATCAGACTGCCTATTTCAGGGTGATGATTACCATAGAGATATGAAGTAATCCTCCCACCCTTTCCACCATGTTGAACACTGCATAATTGGCCAGCTGTTTTTCTTTTGGAGCATCAAACATAGGCCACTAGTGAGAGAGAAAACCGGTCTTGATGGATAATTGGTCCAAACTGGTCTGGTAAACTGTATGTTCCTTAGATGAGATATGGTTGGGTTTTTCAGCCTTCCAACTTGTTGTTCTTCCTATAAGTATGCCAGGACTATGAATGAAAGGAAGTGGTACTTTTGGGGCTAGATATCATCGTTCTTGACAAATCAGAGTTGCCCAATGCTATCACTTCACTTCAGGGAGCATAATCTCTAGAAGCATTATTTCCTGGACTTCATTCAGAATGATGCCACATGCCAGTCTTTCTGGGTAAGTTGTGTAGTACCTGATCCATCTTTAGTGCTCTTCAGGATTCTGACATCACAGCCAGTTCCTAGAATAATGCCTCCATTGTTTCATTCCACCTGAGAGAGAGAGAGAGAGAGGAAAAAAACAAATCAGTGAGCATAGAAGAAGATATGCAAAAACAAAGATAGCTTCCAGTTAAGGTGAACTGAGATTAGCTCCTAAGGGCTTGGCCAGAGGGAAAGTCCCTGCTAGGGCTTCTGCCTAAGGACAGCCACAGCCTTTGAATCAACTATATTCACTCTGTTTGCATTGTATACATCACATGTGAGGTTATGATAATTAAGGGTGAGATCCTCCATTTATTGTGCACACTAAAATCCTGAGCAAAGAACCCAGAGCCTAACTATATCTAGCAGATTCTCACATCTTACATAAAGATAGCATGTGTTTGTGTGCAAGGAAGGCAGGGATCCAGCCCAATGACTGTGCTTCATGTTCGGCCACTAGTTGGCCACCACAAAAAATCCAAACACCCATTCAAACCAGAGGTATCTGGAGGTTTTCCAGTGTTAAAGAGCATCTAATTTTTTTTGGACAATGGTTTGGCTTATCTCTATTTAAAATTTTATATCAAAGCTTGAGGGAAGACATAAAGAGTGACAGGTGATAAATATAATAAAGCTTCCTCAGGTATTCAAGATGCTCTGTTAGCTCATTGATAGATCACTTGAAGAGTTAGTGGAAAAGCCAGGGATTTTAAAAAAATATTTCTCCCTCTTTCCTTCTGTTGCATATCTGATTCTTTCCTGTTCCACCATTTAACTTTGTGTTGTAGCTTGATAAATAAAAGTGTTGTTAGGAAGCCTCTGAATGTAATTTTTTAACTCTTATATTCCATAGAAGTGGCTACAAAGTATGGAAAAAGATCAGTTTGACTTAGCTATTTTCTCCACCACTTTTAGGGAACCAAAGGAGAATCTATTTAAATCCATTAAACTTCGTAGAAAAAATGAAATTGAGTCACCTTCCTTTCCCTGACAAAGGGAGTAGTGGTAATAGTTTCCTAAGATTTCCACACAATGACTGCAATTTCTATACTATAGAAAATTGTTATCCTGGAAGCTGTGACTAGATGGAAATTAACAAATATACCTGGCCATATTCATATGTATCCCTTGTGCAACTCCACCAATGTTACACTTGTGTAGGTGAATAAAGTTATGCGAGGGATAAATTCAACCCACTGTACTGAATTAAGGCTAAGAACTCTCCCTGTGGGATGTATTATTACAACAGGATATTAACAATAATTTTGTTTGGTAATTGAGGTGATTCATTCAGTGAAGTTTTGACCTTCTTTTCTCTTTTTTCTTTATATTTTAAACAAGTTTGTTTCCTCCTGCTAGTGCTTCTGCAACCTAAGATGTTTAAGTCATGGGGGGCGGGGGAGAAGTAGACACTGATTAATGACCCTACAGTCAGGGGTGTTGAAACAGTTTGTATAGTGGGGGTGCTGAGAGCCGTTGAACCAAACTGTAAACACTGCATATGATGGAAGCCACTTCAGACCTGGGGGTGCAGGAGCACCCCTAGTTCCAGCACCTATGCCTACAAGAACTCCTTGTTTGTAATTCTGAAAAAAGTTTTCAAAAGTTTACAACCAAACATTAACTTAATAAAGCTTTGAAATTTTACTATGCAGAAGAAAAATGCTGCTTTCCCTTTATTTTTTAGTGATTTACATTTAACACGGTACTGTACTATATTTGCTTTTTTGGTTTCTGCTTCTACCTGATTGTGTACTTCTGGTTCCAAGTGGGGTGTGTGGTTAATTGATCAGTTCTACTGTATAGCCTTGTCCACTTTTCTTGATTAAACAGCAAGCATCAGTTAACCGATAGTTGTGTATAACCCACATAACATGAAAAGCAGTTTGAACTTCCTTTGAGTAGCAGGAGAACTTCACCACTTATGCAGCGTGATTATTCACTCCAGTTCTCTGCATTCTTTGATTTTAAAAATATATATATAGTATGGTTTTGAGAGGAGGAAAAGTAAATAAAAGGACTATTCCAGTATATTTTCTGATAAAATCTGCCACACTGGAGATACTTCCTCCTCTATACCATAATGTACTATGTGAAACACAATGAAGTTTACTGGATGTAAGAGGAAAGTAAGAGATTATTAAACATGCAGTGTGGGAAATATAGACAGCAGAACAAAACAGAAGCTAGATGGTTTTATACTACATTTTATCCTATTATTTTAAAAGGCTGAAAATATTTTTTTCTGGATTAGTGATATAAATAATATATTTTTTGTGTTCACTCAGTAGACTGTTAGCAAACATTTTCCTTTCAATCAATCACTCAAGAAGTCAAAATCTTTAACCACATAAAAGTCTATCGAGAACAAGTTTTATTTACAATGCTGACCTGGCCAAGAAGGCGCAGTAACTGCAATATGTGTCATTACTTATAGACCTACAACCACTGTTGTATATTACTAGAAAGCTCCCAAACATATCAGCATACATAAATCAATTATATAAAATACCACAAACATCAAATAAAACAATAAAATGGAAAAGGTCATAACGCCACCAGACAGGTCATGAATAACTGCTACAAGCATAAGCCAGTGATTGATCCAGACTGCATAAAAAGACCAAGAGATGTACAAGTTGTTCCTGTTGGATCCTTTTGTGCTGTGTTCAAAAAAATGTCACAACCTTTGATGTTGTCTCTGACTTCCATTACTTTGGTCTATATTTCATTATAAGACATTAATTTTAAAGCTTTGTATTTATCAAAACTGGGTTTTACATGCTTTGTATAAATGCTCATTTTTAACAGGTATGTGTTGCTTTACAATTCATAAGTTTCAGACTATATTTACAAAGATTAATAATATTTGGCATGCAGTAATACTGTCAGAGCTGTCGTAGAACCATTTATCTAAGAGAATTGGTCAAGGAACATTGTTGGTGACAACGCTTTTTTAGATAACCACGTTTTTCCATAATTCAAAGTAACTCATTTCAAGAACACAGACAGTTTGAAATAATATTGAGCCAAATCTTGAGATGCTGAAATCAGTGGGAGTGGTGGGTGCTCATGACTTCTAAGAATTTGGCTGATTGTTTGTAATTGTCTGTATGTAAGACAAATACATATAGAAATATAACAACAATCAAGTCAGGTTTTAGAGATCTGATATAATCAGCATGTCTGAGCTATCGTCAAAAGTGAAAAATCTTGCAATAATTGCAATAAATGCAATTTTAAATTCAAGATCAGGGCTTTATTTGTATGTCCTGTTCCTAGGTGCCCGTGCCAAATCCCCACAAGCTCTAAGGGCCCCACTGCCTACATTTTATGAACTCATTTACATCCGTGCAAACCAGTAGCTCTCAACCAGAGATACAGATACTTCTGGGAGTACACCGAGGTCTTCCAGGGGGTACATCAACTCCTCTAGATATTTGCCTAGTTTTACAACAGGCTACATGAAAAGCTCTAGTTAGTAGTACAGACTAAAATTTCATATAGACAATGATTTGTTTATACTGTTTTATATGCTATACACTGAAATATAAGTACAATATTTATATTCCAATTGATTTTTTTATAATTGTATGGTAAAAATGTAAGTAAGCTGTTTTTCAGTAATAGTGCACTGGGACACTTTTGTATTTTTTATGTCTGAGTTTTGTAAGCCGATAGTTTTAAAGTGAGGTGAAACTTGTGGGGTACACAAGACAAATCAGACTCCTGAAAGAGGTATAGTAATCTGGAAAGATTGAGAATCTCTGTAAACCACAGGCATAGTTTGACTTCTATATTTGCAGGGAGGAGAGGAAGCCACAATCAGACCAGTGGGGTCACATGTGGGTGGCAAATTCCACACCTGCTCATGGCTTGCAATTTGGGGGAGGGCAATGCCCTCCTATGCTACCCCCAATTATACCCCTGGTGTAAATTCTGCCATTCTGATTTGGTAGCATCTTACCCTTGCTTTGCTTGGACATAAACTACCAGCTCAGATCAAGACAGTGGAGAATCAGGTGCTGAGACTAAATTATTTGTTATCTTGGAGTTTTTCAAAATTAGGAAGCTGCATATGAAATTCAGAATGCAACATGTATAAAAAGATTTATTTAGCACTTTCATTGCCCAGCATGTAAGTATGCACCAGATGCCAATCAACCGTATGTGTCAGTAAATCAGTTAGCATGTTGCATAACCAAGTTGTAGGGTCTCACCAATAAGACCTGGAGTATAATTCAAAGCTGAGACCTCTCCAATGAAGACTTCAGCCATTTACAGTCTAATAATGTGCAATTCCTGTTCTCCTACCCTGGGCAAAGTGGTTTACTAAAGTGGAAACTGCAGTCCCCTGCTTGAAATAGGATTCATTGTGTAAAACAAGCAAACAATAAACAAAAAACAATCCACCATCTTTGTGACTGCACCAAAAGCTTGTTGAATGGAAGGGTAAATGTGGCTGAAAACATTAGCTCAGATAAATTCCACCTCCATTCAGCTTCAGATAGGGCCATATTTTTTTGATATTGAAATTCAGAGAAACTGGATCATCCTGATGCTGTATGCACATCTCCAGTCTTCAGAGGGTTTTGGATAAAAAAACTTAGAAGGCTGAGCATTTTGGACAGAACAGTGTTTGCTTCATTGATGACATATGCATTTAGAAACAAATACCACCCACTTTAAAAAACAAACAAAAAGCCTCGCTCAGTTTTCAAATATAGAGCCTCCTAGCATACAGAGCCTGGGCAATCTGTTTTGCAACATGACATCCAATATGATTAAGAAATGTAATACATACTAAGAAAGTCTTAGATAATTTACACTATGCATTAAAGTGTTTTGCATGAGAATAAAGTATGATGCAGACAGCAGAAGAATTATGTCTTTCATTAAAAGGTTTGAAACTCAGTGTGCTATGATATAACTATAGCAGTTTTTCTGTCTAAACACTGCCTTGAAAACCAAGGGATGCATATGCAATAGTATTACTTTAGCGATATGTTTTAAGTTAATATCACCTCTTTGTAATTACACACTGTCAGTTTACCTGATGTCCTGGGGTTATGGGTGAACAACTATTTTGTCACTGTTCTTCATCTTGGCGCATCTGATGTGAGCTGTAAAATAAGAGGGCATTTTTTATCATTTAAAGCAATAACAACAAAAAAATCCTAGTTCAAAGGCTGTTTGATGCTGTGCATCAAGAATGATCTACATTCAGTTCAAGATTAAAAGACTACCAATTACATGGAAGAAATATATATATGCCATAGATCTCTAATTTGTAAATCAGGATGCGTATTTGTTGCCTAATTTCGAAAGCAACAAGAACAACTTGCAGGGATACTTTTGGGTGGCCTTTGAAGAAATGCAGATTTATTTCTATGAAACTTAAGATGGAGGGAGAGGAAATATAGCATGATTTACCTGAGAAGATGGCTCACATGTTGAGGGAGCTCTGGGATTTTATTCTACTTACTTTGTACTGCTTGAGTGGTACAAAGCAGATGAAAAGTTGGTTTACCTGCATTGGGTAATCCCCATGTAGTATACCCCATTCATAACCCGATCATAACCCTACCCCATCTTTGCTGACCTGCGCAGGATGGGAGTAGCAGAGATAAAAGGAATATGGCCAAGATGTTGTTGCACTTCAGTGCTCCCTTAGCATCAGAAATGCCACTCAGGATGATGGGGTGTGGAACGGGGCACACCTAAACTTTGTGTGTTGACTTATTGTGCTCGGTGAGGCGTTCTATGCCCATCTGAGATCATCCCACCCCACCTCAAAAAAACTAACAAAACCTCTCCACTTAACTGGAAAGACCAAGGAAATGAAGTTAGATTTAAAAATGTGGGAAAGATTTCTGGAGGAGTTTAATAGATTTCAATATGGTGTTCAGACTGGTTGCTCAAGGCCAAGCTGCAAGTATAATCCAACACCTTGAGGAGTGAGTTTTTGGGGGTTTACTTTCAAGGTAAGGGATGTGCCAAGAGGTGGCCAGAAAGGTGGGTGGCTCAGAGCATTTTAGGGATGTCACCTGTACTGAAGGCAGTCATTTACTTCTGGAGAGCGACCAACTGATTTGTGCTCCATATTGTAAGTAGACCGTTGGCTAAGAATGCTTGAAGCATGAGGCAGGTGAGGGCCTTCGTTTTACACTGCTGGTAGTTAAACATCCTTTTCTCTTTTTTTTTTACAAAGGGTTTTATTTTCATGAACTGCCTGTCCCAGGAGCCGATAATTGTGTTGTTGGGGCTCTCTCTCAATTTCAGGAAGGCAGATTATTACCCTACCTCTCAGCAGAGATGCATGGGCAATGCCTTTGGAACCTGAAAAGCTATGGGACTAGTGAGGACTCAGTTGCCTTGTAGACTCAGTGGGCCTATAAGAGTTCTTGGAATTTAGGATACAGGAAGAGTTTTAGCACAAATGGCTCCTACTTATACACCTGGTGGTGTGATACTGTGTCTTTGGCTCCCTTCACTAATCTCACCATCGGCTACTGGTATGCCATGTGAGTACTTCATAGCACAGATGCTATTAAAAGGTCGTCCGAGAGAGAACAACAGGTTATCCATAACAGTAGGGACCCTGACTGGGCTCTTAGAGGCTCTAGCAGTGTATGCAGCTGTGGTAGGAAGTCCATTTTATTTAGAGTGGCATTTGTTGCTGTCTCCTTTTGCACTTTCAGAGTCAGTGAGCTGGGTCATTTGGAGCCACAGACAGATCCCAGTGGGCATTGAGCCCCATAATCCCAGCACTGGAGCCACTTAAATGTCTGGTATAGGAGAGTATGGGTGAATGGGCGGGTAGTGCCCCTCTTCGGTGTCTAAGTTATTAGAAGTAGTGGTCTGCTGCTTAAAATCCATCCATGTGTCTGGTCATTTTACTGCTGTGTCTGGAGCAATTGGCTCTGACAAGGGCTTAGACAAGCTGGGTAGAAGAATCTGGCCTTTTGCGTATATTTTAATGCTGTTCTAGAAATCCAGTCCCGTACAGAGGCATAGGTTCAGTTTGCAGCAGCATTTTTCTAGAGCGGTATATTGTCATTCAGGTGACTTCCTCTCTTCCCCATTCAGATCTGTGTGATGGATCTAAAGGTTCTAACCCTGCTGTTGATCATGTGGTTGTCAGTATGATGCCATATGATGGAATTTGTTGGGGTTTTTTCCCCCCGTTTGTGTTCCTAAAAACCTAGGAAATTATACATACACCAGCTACATTGAAAGGACATTATTAAAGTTGCAAAGTCAAGTGCTCAAAATTAGGAAATGCCAGAATTAAAGTTGTTTGTGCAACCTTAATTCAGTCTCTTTGTGCATGTGCATTATTATGCAGTCTTTAATTACAGGATCACATGCTATTTTCCCCATAGGTCCCCTGCCTCATTCAATGCACAGGATGAACAATGCTCAGTTAATGAATAGCTGTTCAATATATTATTATCATTACACAGACAGCCTTAATTCTGGCATGTTCTAACTTTTTTGACTACGTGGCTTTGCAACGTTAATGTAGCTTTTTGGTATAATTATGTGTGTGTGTGTATGTGTGTGTATATATATATATATATATATATAAATTTGTTGTGACCTTGAGAATCCAACTTGATTTCTTATAATTAAGGCCCATAAACTATTTATTTTCACATAATATTAAGGAAATACTAGTATTTCACTTAATCTAGGTATGTAACCAGGAGCACTCCATGCTTCTATAGATGTTTGTATCCATAACTAATCATGAACAATTATCAACAAGAATTTAGGGGATGTTGCTTCTTTTGTGGTGTGAAGTTATATAAATCATTCCACGGAAAGGAGATGTCCTGGAGATGTACAGTATATTGAATTTTCAGAGGAAAATTATGTCAGTGTTTGCCATTTGATTCAATGATTGCCATGGCAGATGAAAACATTTTAGAAAAAATATAATTTACATAGATGATCACTTTTTATTTACTTTTCTCCACATCAGGGAGTCTTACATTTGTGACAAGGAAATTTCTCTATACTTTGATTATCCTTATTTAGGTTTTGGGTCTTAGATGTCTACATAACATCTTGCTTTCTGTCTTCTGCTTGGTTGAATTATGAAGATTTAAGATATTGAGGTTTACAACCTGTAGTAGAGGCAGACTTAGGGAGTAGTTCAGAATGGTTAGCCTCTCATGCTATTGCTCTGAAATGTGAGATCCCTCTCACTTGTCAGGATTTGTGGCCTTTTCCCCCTTCAGAGGCCTATAAACTTGTCTCTATCGGAGAAGAGTGACATGGGGTGGGGAGGGTTGATGGAGAGAAGGGATGTTCACTTCTGCATGTAGCTTTCTATGCTAGTTACTCATTACTGGGGATTTTTTCATCCAGACTGATGATGTTGGCCTTTTTATCTGGTATAATTCTTTCTCTCTCAAACGCTTGTATAAATGGTGAATGAAGGACTGTCAGTCCCACTACTGGACCAAATATATACCCGGTGGCATCTGCCTGCCTTTTTTTTTTTTTTAAGCACTTAAATTGTGAAATTTATGAAATTAATGACTTTTAATGAGTTTATGAAATTAATGACAAAAAATGAAATTAAGGGCTTCTGTGTATCTTCATGTGATATTATTCTGCACATATCTATTGTCTCACATCCTAAACAGACGACTTCACATCATCTGACAAATCGCATACAATGTTCCTTTTTTGGCCCAGTTAATAGAAATGATATATAATGTATAACTGATCCTTAACAAGGGGAGATGGATACATACTGCTACCTCAAAATAAGATCAAGTTTTTAAGTTTCACAAATGAAAGCAGAAAATCAAAATGATGGTTATAAGTTTGTTTGACTGGCTCTGCTGTCATGGGTTTTATCATGCATATAAGGCCTGTTACAGCATTGCTGAGCACCTGAAACTTCTGCTGAGCACAGTAAGAACTGCAGGTATCTAGCATGCTGCAAAACATTATGTTTCAGCACAAAGTTTGAAGCCGAACACTGCAGTGCTCAACTTCCTGTGGACTGACTCAGAGACAGGAACCAGTTGCTGAGACTGGGACAAGGAACAGAGCCAGGCTAGATCATAGCAGGACCAGTAATATGTTTACTTTAGAAGTTATTTATTGCTTTTAGTTAATAAATAAATTATTCTAAAAGCTGGCCTCAGTCATCACTGAAATACTACACTCAAAATTAAGCCAATTAGAGCAAAATAGCCCATTGTTCTAAGATTCCTGAAATACATAAGTAACGATGGAAGGGTTGCTTTAAGTCTACATTTCCTTGTGTGCAGTCACTTTGTTAAATCTTTAACTTTATTTTATTTTAGTTTTTACTCTTAAATATTCCTTTTCAGCTTGTACAGAGGTGTCACTGTCACCTGAGTGGCAAGAAGGTACCTTGCTTATAGCTTGGCTTTGTACCTCCTCTTAACTGTTAAGCTTCTACACATTAAGAACTGTGGAATAGGTTTTTAGTTTGCCTTGTGTCTGTAGTTTCCATATTTGAGCAGACATGCAAACTGGACAGCACAGTATCATAAAAGACACTAGATGTATTAAGTTCCCCAGATGTCACTTATCTTAGGTCTTCAAAATAGAAAAACTGCTTTTTTAAAAAAACTGATGGATATGATATGCTATTGAATATGTTGTCTTAGGCAGTTAGAGAGATCACTAAAGGAGACATACAGGAAGCCCTGTTCTTTCCATTTAGAATATGTTTAAAAATTATTTGCAGCCCCTTCCAACGGCACAATAGGAAAAATAAAAGTCCCTATTTCTGACAGTTGGTAATGTTCCTTACATCCTGAGTTCTGCTCTGAGGCCTTGCAGGGTCTGGCACTTAATGTAATCTGCTAGCTTGAAAAATGAAACCGAAAAGACTGATGTAATAGTTCTATCATGCATCTCAGTATATTGTACATTAATATTTATATCCAGGGAGGCTACACTGTATTGACTTACAGTCCCATTGACTTCCTGTCACAGGGTGGCTGGCCCCAGTAAATGAAGTAGGTACAGCTCCCCTGTAACAGTGCATGTTCATCCATGTGGCCAATTAAGAGGGTAGTGCAGTACGTAGGGCCTATAAAAGGTCAAGGAGAGACCAGAGAGGAAAAGAGTCCTCGTTAGAGTAGAGTAGGTCAGATATCTGAGGAAAGCTACAGAGAGTACTCGGCAGCCCTCACTGGGAAGAGGGAGGAATTGAAGGCAGTAAAGATGCAAGAGAAGTTTGCTGACTGGCATCCCTGACCAGGCCAGAGCGCCGAAGACCAGATGAGCAGTAGCAGTTCCCTTTGCTTGCTGGCTCTAAGATGGAGAGCTGGAGCCAAGGGATGTGAGAGGGTTGAAGGCAGGGGATCAGCAGAGGAGTTTACCTATTGATGTCACCATGGGCTAGAGAGTTGGACCCAGAGGAAATGAGAGAGAGAACTGGGGGAGTAAGGAATACTCCTCTGGCAATGATGCTCCCAGAAGAGATTATGGGGGTTCCTGCTGGGAAGAGGGGGGTTGCACTGCCATTGGAAGGCTTGGGGTGGCTGTAGGGTTACCAATCCAACATGATTAGCCTGGAGTCTCTAGGAATTAAAGATTAATCTTTCATTAGAGATAATGTCATGTGATGAAATCTCCAGGAATTCATCCAACCAAAGTTGGCAACCCTAGGTGGTTGTCCTGGTACAAGGACAGGAGAGCTAAGGTATGGTGGGAGGTGCCAGGGTTGTACGGTGCATGTATTTGCACCATGCTGAGGGAAAGTTGGATTATGGTTGTGGGACTTGTGTTTGATTTATATGCATGTGACTTTTGTAGTAAATAAACCCTGTGAGGGCTGTCCTTGTACTTGGGGAGATCCTGTGGACTAATTCTGGCAACTCTGAGTAGATGGAAAACTGCAGAGGGCATGTCTATCATGCTGGAGGCTACTCCAGATGGAGTGGCCCTATAACACTTCCAAATATACTGTTACAATTTGGCCTGGCATTTACCAGTTGGTTATTTCTACCAGTGGCTCTCAACCTTTCCAGACTACTGTACCCCTTTCAGGTGTCTGAGTTGTCTTGTGTACCCCAAATTTCACCTCTCTTAAACTACCTGCTTACAAAATCAGACACACACAAAAAGTGTCACAGCACAGTTACTGGAAATTGGTTTACTTTCTCATGTTTACTATATAGTTATAAAATAAATCAATTGGAATATAAATATTGGACTTGCATTTCAGTGTATAGTATAGAGGGTGGTATAAACAGGTCGTGTGAAATTTTAGTTTGTACTGACTTTGCTAGTGATATTTATGTAGCTCATTATAAAACCAGACATCTATTTATATGAGTTGATGTACCCCCTGCAAGACCTCTGTGTACCCGCAGGGGTATATGTACCCTTGGTTGAGAACTACTGATTTGTACTATCTACATGACTATCTACAAATATAAACAATGTAAAAGTGGGGGATTTTGTCTCTTAAAAGGTTATTACAAATCTGCTACATATATTTTTATTTCACATCTTTTCATATCTTCTTAAACTTCATCTCACAATGAAGGCAGTGGCTTCCAACATATTGTTCCCTTCAGCCCATGTGCTTAGGCCCTAGTCCTGCAAGGACTTACATATATGCTTGCCTTCAGTGGGACATAAAGGCAAGCATGTGCATAGAGAGATAGCAGCAGGGCCTCACTATGTCAATGGTGGATGGATTATTTCTATTTGCTGGGGAGGAAGCCTGAATTTGAAATGGGAAAATAAACAACTTTTTTTCCCCACTCAGAGTCCAAATGAAACTTTTAACACTGGGTTTTCTTTCTCCGTAATGAACACCCTCACTTTGAAGGAAACTACACTTCCAAAGTATGTTCTATCCACAATTCCCTGTGTGGAACTCCCACTGGTGGCCAGGGAAGATTAGTACAGTGAATTGGTTGAGGGCAGTCGTGGCCTCATCCAAAGCCCATTTAAGTCAATGGAATAATTCCCACTGATTTCAGTAGACATTGGATTGGGCCCTTCAAGGCTCAAAGAGATCATTCTAGAGAGTTGCTGCATAACTGTGGACCAAAAGCATTTGAAGGAAAAATTCTTCTCTGTAATCTGCACTAATATTTGCTTACCCATGCTGTATTCTACACAGAACTCTCAGCACCATCAATGATATGTGAAAAGAGTGCATGACTTCTGGATGGAAATACCCCCTGAGGACATGTTACTAACAGTGCCGCTTCATATTTCTTTTTTGGTAAAAATACTCAAAGCCATATATGTTTGATTCAGACAGGACTCAGAATAAAGCTTTATTTACTGTAATACTTGAAGGGTTATTTGTTTTATTTTGAAGGTGTACGTTAATAGATTGTAGTTGGTTAAGGAAACATATCTTAGTGAATCCAAAGTTTTTCTTTACAAAACACGTTTGTTTGTTTTTTGTTTTGGAAAACATACAATTTAAATGTACTTTCTCTCAAAGTTTTCCTTGCCTTGGCTCATACACATACAATATTACAAATATATGCACTCGTAAAAAGTTAACTGTGGAACTGATCCAGTATTAGACTAATAGAACTGTACGAACTAGAAGGAACCTGAGGGTCATCTAGTCCATTCCACCCCATGCAGAGGCAGGATTAAGTATACTTTAAATATTCATTGAAGCCAGTGGACTCTTTGTATTGATGTCAATGGTCATCCAACTCGGCACTAAAATCATAAAAGGGTGTGTGTGTCTGATTAATTCCTTTTCTTCAGAAACAGAGTGCGTTAATTGTCTAAAGGCTTGTTTTAATCTTTATGTATCATGCTATTTGGGTCACTTTGTTGATATTTCCAGTACCATCCAGTCTTAAATTGTGAATGACACAAATTAATTATATAAGCCCTCAACATGGGTGTAGTTTGGAAGGGAACAGGAGGTGTTGCCCCAAACCCCCAACTGCAAGCCTTGAACAGGTATGAAATTTGTTCCTCCCTTCATGAAGCCCCATTGGTCAGACTGGTGCTGACCCCCCAAATATAGAAATCAAGTTACATCTATTCTTACTAAAGCAAAGCTCCCACTGACTTTAGTAGGAGTTTTGTCTTAGCACTGCCAGACCAGGCTCATAGAAGTTTCAGAAAAATAGGGCAACCTACAGTTATTGTAATTACAAGGTAGCTCCATGTTAAGTATACCAAAACCTGCTTAAACACTGCTTCATTGTCTACTGATACCTGTGCACTTAACTCAGATCACTGGTGTATAACATAGAACAAATAAAGAACTTTAGAAAAATATATATTCCAGGTGTGAAATTTTGACCCCACTGATTTAATGGCAAAACTCTCAGGTATTTAGTCTCTGTGTGGTAAAATCTGTAAGTCCTTTTGGAATCAAAACTTCCCTTGCCTTTAGTAGAATCTACACATATGAAAAGATCTGCAAGATAAGACCCTTAAAGTCTTGCTGTTCCTGAAAATATTAGTATCTATGGGTCCAGTATTCCAAATTCCAGTGTGTCTATATTCTAGTTTGTCAGCATATAAGATCTTTTCATACAAAAGATGTTGAATGACTTTTCCAAATCTGAAGTGAAATGTTACATTTATCTACATTGATTTTTCCACTCTAGCCTTTACTTCATGTGTTTGATTACACAGATATAAATCCCCTGATAAATTAATGAATTGGAGATATTTCTATTTTTTTTGTAAAGTCTAAGCCAGTGCAAGGTTTGCCTGTGTGTTTATTGTAATGTAATTAATTCATTTAAAATATAATTACTGTTGAAATTTAACTTTCTTCACATACATAAAGGGGAAAACCCCAGTCTATTTTATGCAATTGTTGTGTTTCCAGTGATAGAGAATTGAGTACAGCTATGACCACATGTTAACATCACCTTACCCAAACTGTGTGCTGGTCTTAGAATCAGTCCTTACCAGTGAAATTATAGAAGGTTAGATGGCCAACAGTATCCAAAGAAGATAATTGCAACTTTATCGGCCTGTGCTCAAGTAAGTGCTGTCACTGCCTGAATCTGGTGATAAATTGCATTGATCATCTAGGTTACAGAACCCCTATCAGTATCAAAGAAAAGACATTATGTTTTGACAGTGGTACCTCCTTTGCCAGCTTCTGGAAGTGTTGTACTGCACTACTTTGAATAGCTTATTTAATAAATGTCTGTAAATTTTAAAGCAGAACATTATTACTATCAATGTAAAAATATTTAGAACATTTTAGAACACTTACTTTTAAAGAGCAACTTCGACTAGGTAACAGTTCTTAATGACAACCATGCCAATATTATTGATACTGGTTTGTGGAAAGGCTTTGCTAACTACACCAATCATACAAGAACATCACTTTAAGTATTATGTGATCAGTTACTTTGAGTTTGGCAGGAGCAGTTGGGGGAAGAATCTCGAGGTGAAATCCAGGCCTTGCAGTCAATGAAAGTTTTCCATGTTTGTTTACTAAGGCCCTATTCCTTCCTATCCTTGGGTTCATTAGCATTGTTATGCTTGCGCACGCAGTTCTAGGTTAAGCCCGCAGTCCTAGTATTTCATTTGATAATATACTGTTGATCTTGCCACACAGGTCTAGTATTCAGGACACAGCTGTGTGTGGTAAAAAAATTATGTGATGCTACAACTGTAGGCATGGCGTGACATAATTTCTTGCCTCATTTCTTAGTGGGCATAATTGGGATGGTGAATGGAAAGTTAAGTTGTAAATACAGGCTTGACAAACAGTACACTGGGACCACGAATAAGATAACCCCAGAATGTAAAGATCAGGTTCCATGTGTAAGCAGTGTCAGGAATGAGATATATTCTGACATCTGGTGGCGAACTATGGGAATTGCAGTGAGTTTTGGAAAATAACTTTGGGGCTGATCAATTTGCATAGACACACCCACTGCGCCTAGCCTGAGCCCACAGCAGCCCACATGGCCACTTCGGCTGATGTGGGAGCCCCAGTTTCTATGTTGTTGGGGCAGGAAATATAAAGTGATGTTACCCTGATTTGGTGAATGAAGGACTATGGACACATACTTGGCCCTTGTTATGATGGAGGGACTCGCCATCATCTAGGTAGCACTCACTGGGCAAGGGCCATGCGTTTCAGAACACTCTGAGATTGAGAGAGGCCATGGGTAGGTCTCTATACCTTTTGGTGAGGGACTTGTCTAAGGGCCCCCTAGGCCTATTGCACTGTGCCTCTCTCCACTGTGGAATGTTAGAGCTAATTTTGATTCCATTAGGAGTCTTGGTTCAGCCTGCTCAGCTGAATTCACCTTGGGTCTGCTGGTATACCTGTGCCAAGGTGCTGACCCTTCCCCCCCTCCCCAGTAAGAGCTGAAATCACTTAAGAGCTGAAGCCACTGAGCACTGTGTTAAGTGGGGGCAGGCCTAAAGGCATGTTGGTGGCACCAAGCAATTTGGGCAGCTAGCAGAGCAAAGCAGCGGACTCAGCCGAGCGGTTCCTGGGTGCAGTTTGTGCGACTGGCAGCGGACTCAGCCAAGCAGTTCCTGGGTGCAGTTCGTGTGGCTGGCACAGCAGAGCAGTCTGTGTGTCGGCTAGCAGGACAGCTAGCGGAGTAGTTGGTGCTGCTGGCAGAGTGGCTGGCACAGCAGAGCAGTCCGTGTGTCGACTAGCGGAGCCGTTTGTGCTGCTGACAGAGTGACTGGCACTGCAGAGCTGTCTGTGTGTCGGCTAGCAGGACGGCTAGCGGAGTGACTGGCGCTGCAGAGCAGTTCGAGTGTCGGCGAGCAGAGCAGAGCGGATTGCGGTGAGGGCTGCAGCGGAACCCCACAGAGAGGCGGCGCAGTCGGCCTCGGACCATGTAAGGTGCCCCGTGCCCTACCCTCCATTTCCACCCAGGCTGGGAGGTAAGACTCTGCCAATTGACTTTTGAACTCTGCACTGACCCAGAACAGAGACTCTTGGGCTGCTGGACTTTGGGACTATTGAGTGACTTTTTGGGGTTGTGGAACTCAAGAGCCAAAGGGAAGGCCACGGCCTATTTGCTGGGAGGGGGGCATCTGGTTCATGGTTTGGTTTATTAACCTTGTTTGTGGTGTTTCCCCAATATAATGCCACATTGTTTCTCCCTGTTATTAAAAGGCTTTGGTACACTCAGACTCAGTGCTTGCGAGAGGGGAAGTATTGTCTCTTACAGACGCCCAGAGGGGTGGTATATGGTTGTCCCAGGTCACTGGGTGGGGGCTCGAGCCGGTTTTTGTATTGTGCTATTGGAATGGAACCCCTGGATACTGAACCCGGCCCTTGTTGCTGCCAACTCTGATGGGCAGAAGGGTTACACATGTGAACAGCATGCTGTACATGGATTGTTTCCTGCAAAGTAACCAAGCCAGTTCTAAAAGGTGTGGTGTAATGTGTAGCAAATGCAGTGTAATATGTAAATAAAGGAAGAGATTGTTGTATAACTTTGGATGTGTATATGCCCTAAACCTACCCCCTACACTTGAATCTGATCAATTCAGCGTAGCTTTGCTGTATGTCAAAAAAAAAAAAAAAAGAACCTGAGTGATGAAATTTAGAGTCAAACTGAGTGTTTTGAATCCCAGAAAACTGGGATGAAGTGCTCTCCCAGAACAGAAGGGGATGTTCTGGATAAGCCAAATGGAAAAGGTTTCGGAAGGCATCCCAACAACAACTTTATTTAATTTTAAACAAATTGGAATTAAAGAGGAAGTCATATCAATATCATATCAGCACATAACTATCCAGTGCGTATTTTCTATACCTGGCCCCACACTTGCTAGAAGAGGACCCTATAAGTCATATATGGAAGGAAAGCTGTCAGACTGTCTCTGTCCTGAATAAAGGGATATACTCCTGCAACTGCATCCCCGGACTATGCCTTTTTCATGTGAGGGTTACAGTTATAGATGCGGGGAGCCTCAATCCCCATTCAGCTTTGAAACTCTCCGTTGCCTTGCGTAACATACCACACCCAAAGCTTTTTTTGGGTCATCAGTTTGCTAACCAGGCATTGGAAAGGCCATAATGCACAGTGGATACCTCCAGAAGTTGAGACATAAACATGTATAACATGAGAAACCATGAACTTCTGGTTGCTGAGATGAAGCTGCAAAAACACACTCTGTAATTTTGGCATCGTGGAAAAAATTCCTTCCTAACCGCAAAATGCCATTGAACTCAGCACTTGGGAAAAATCGAGCACTAAACATACAGCTACTAACTAAATTACAGGGTGAAGGGAACAGTGGATGTCGGATATGGCAGTCTGTCGAGGAGAGCAAAGAAATCCCTGAAACGAATGAAGTCCACTTCTATGGCTGTTAGGGGCGGTCTAGCAGCCATAGAAGTGAACTTCTCATTTGTTTCAGGGAATCCAAGACGGCTGAGCATTCACACAGCTCCTCCCCCACCACAAGGTGTACAAGAAGGTAAAGCAAAGTGGAAGAACCTCCAGGTCTTCTCCATCCTTGACCAAAGCCCCCCTTATGTATGACTGACTAGCTCACACTCCCATCCCTTGAAGCAAGGTGAGTGGTATTTGTTGCCCTCTATAGTTCAAAATAACATTTTTGGCAAAATCTCAGTTTTGAATTCTCATATTAAATAATGTGTAATAATGTGTAGTAATGAATAAAGTGTATATTTCCATGATTTTCATTTCCACTTCATTTCTTAGAAGAGTGGAATTTATCTCCTCTTTACACTACTCATCACCATGGTATCTGAGCACCTTATTAATCACTAGGATGCCTTGTATTTATTCTACTGGCTTGTCCTCTTCCTACTCACAGGCTGTGGGCCTGCTACTCTTGAAGTGAACTTCAGTAGGAGCAGAATCATGCTGTTTATTGCTTCCTTTATTCTTTTATGACTTTTCCCAGTGCAGCAAGTCTCCATGATAGTTTCCACATTCATAGTTGTTTTGCCTACCCCAACCCATACACACAGTTTGTATGCGGAAGTATGAAGCATATTCTTACCAACATGATGGGAAAGAAACACCAGCTTTATAGATGGAAAATGTTTAAGGGGAGCATGTGGCTAGGTTTGAGCATTGTTGTTCGAACAACTGACTTTCCCATCCAGTGCTCAGTATTGACAAATACAGAACAGGCTGATATGCATCCAATAGTTCTGTTTCTTCTTAAAACAGAAATCAGATCTTGATTGCCTTGCACTTATGCCTGTTCAACAGTGGATGTTTTGTACTGGTAGGAATTGAGTGTTGACAAGTGTTTCAGTGTAGCTTTTTCTCTGTGTTTTTTAGATGTTTCTTTACTAATTCTACTCTGATTTTTAAAGAAGATGTCAGGGGCCATATCAACTATCTTAGCTGGCTTCAATAAAGAGTATTCGGAATTCAAAATAAACTGTCCCACAGGGTATGCTAACAAATTTCCACTAATTGACATCAAACTGGTTAATTTCCATATAATAAGTGTTGACTGATTCAAGGGCTTGACTCAACTGACTAAGACTTTCCTTGCAATGTTCACATATAGGCAACCTGTTTGGAACACAGAGTGCAATATTTAAGGTCTTGCCAAATTTCAAAGATGCTGGGACTTGGAACAGTGTTTTTAATCTTTAGCTCTTTTGGCTACTAATTATGTGGTAGAGGCATAAACTCGGTTGTGCAAATCATTATTTCCATTAGAAAGGTGTTGGAAGCAATTCCACTGAGGATTTCCCTCCTATTTATGCAGCTGTTACTCCCGCGGGAGGAGGCCATTGCGGTCCTGGCTGAAGCATGGGCTTCTGTTCTGTTTCCACAGCACTTGGAAGAAAAACAAAATAGGACTAATGAAAAACACACACGGGAAATGCTTTATTATTTCATCATCCTCACCTAGTGAGATCTGGCACCGCTCTGTGTTTAGGAAGAACTTCTCCCGCCCTCTCTCTCTCTCTCTCTCTCTCTCAGTATGGTTACAGGAGGCTGACACTCTGTCATTTCCTGTCAGATCATTTCAGAGGAATTTGCTCTTATTTCCTCCCAGCCTCATCCTGGCCTCAGCATTGGCCACATGCCCCAACACCCATGCTGTGTTTACTTAACCACATGGAGTGCTGGGCAGGCTATGCTAGAAATTCTTGGGCACCACACACCCATATTAGTGAGACATTGAACAACTTACCCTTCTATTTCTGTAAGGAAAACACCCAGGGTCCAAAACAAACTTCTCCAGAGTTTAGTCAGATTCTGTGTTGGTGGATTTTAACTTGTCCACAAAATCTGACAAAAAGGTTGTTCAACCAAAATCAGAACTTGGTTGGATTTTAGGCATATCAACAAATCTCCTTAGGAAATGCATCTTTTTCTTGATAGCTGTAGCTAGTCAAACATGAGTAATATGTTTAATTTATCTATCTATGTTTGAGTTCAGACTGCATTACAGACCAGTTAATCAGGACCATTTTAAAATCCAAATAAAATTAGATATTTAAATAGAAATTAAATTGTGTAGAAATATTTAAAACACCAACAAATGTGTGAAAGTAAATCAACTGGCAACAGGACATCTATACTTGACACGTGAAGTTTTCTGTGCTTAAAGTGATCACAGTTGGCTGCCTTTAAAAAAATAGACTTAAGTTACTAATCATCTTCATACTAAGATTTATGGTAAGGGAGAAAAAAAGGTAAATTATCTGACTGAGGAGTCATATCTTCCTTTCCTGGCAGCACAGGGTTTGCTTTAATGCTGTTAGGAAAAGTCCAATTAAAATAATTTCTGTCAGAAAGCTAGGAGATATGTAGCTCCAGCCCCAGTTCAATGGTCATGAGCTGGAATGACAAATCTTTCCTTAATTGGTACTTAATATGGTTGTGTGGGATTGGTAGTTTTCCAGGATAAAAGAAGATAGGAAATAGAAAACAGTGGAAATTAGATTAATAAATACTTCCTTCTGAAGTAGTTAAATCAGCACCCATGATTTTGGGCATTGTTTTTGAAATAATAGGTAACTAATGTATTTTATGAGATATTTTAAATGGCATTTAAACACAATTACCTATTTTTAATGGAGAAAGAGAAACTATTGCCTACCATTCTATTTGCAACTCCTTTTGTTCATCCAGCCTGTTGTGAGGGTCTCAATCATTGCGCACACATGTCATTCTGTACTTCTATTGCCTGGAGCAATGTGGACTTCCCAGTATATCTGTGGCCCAGTTGAGACCGGAAAACAATACAGTTATTCTATTGATATTTTTAGATTCATGTATTTTACTTTATCACTGTTACTAAAATTTATTTAAATGTACTAGATACAAACAAGAAAATAGCAAACATTTCCATTGGCACAGTATAGGTTTTTTAAATATAATAAGATATCAACAGAATTTTTAGGATTCATCAGTGGTCATTGTAAAGATTTAAAAATGGAAGTTATTAGAAAAAGCCTCAATTGCCAAGATAAGAATATACTCTAAATTCAAATAGTATCAGAGGCACTTCTCTCTGTGTTTGAATGCTTGCTACCAATTTAATATTACAGCATCATTATACATGTACAGACCCAGATTCTGCCATCTTTAATCATATTGAGTAGTACTTATCAATAAAACGTCCTGTTTAAATTAATGGGTCTGCTACAGGAGTAGAGTGCATCTCAACCTGAACAAAGGTTGCAGAGTCTGAGCCACAGACACTACAGATGAATAGATTGATCAGGTCATTTCCTAGTACTTTGCCGTATAGTACATTTCCTAGTACTTTGTCCAGTTTCAGATATCCCAAGTGGTGGGGCCTCGGTCACTTACTATGGAGAGTTTATTACACTGTTTAATAGATCTTATTGTCAGGATGATTTTTCTTGATATTGAGCCTAAGTCTGTCTTCTTATTCCATGTTATACTGTCTTTTTAACCTCTTTGCAGCTTACATTCTTTAAATATTGGAACAAAGACTATCTCATACCACTGTTAGTCATACTCATTTAGTCAAGCTATATACATGTAGCACTCTCAATCTTTCTTCATGTTTCAGACCTTCTGGATTCTCCTAGTAATTAAGACCTATCAAAAATATTGAGTATTTTCAGTGAACATGTTTTTAAAAAATAACATTTTTGTTTTTGTTTTTTTAATTGAAAAATTCAATTTCAGAATGAACTCAATGCAAGCATATCATGTTATTACTGGATAAAATTGAATAAATAATTTACAACAAATATTATATTTGGTCTATTTAGCCTCTTTTTCTGCTTATGGACAATCCCTGAGATAACACTGATTGTCTTGAATGTATTCAACAATTCTTTTTACCTCAATGAGCTGATCATGAACAATTTTTCTGAGAATACTCACTACCTGACAGTCAAATTGCTTACTTGTGATTTGGCAGATAAGTCATATCAGTCTCACCATCTTGGCATTTATACCAAACTCATCATGGTCTTAGAGGAGCATCTTAAAATACAACAAAACAAGTGGCTTATTGCCTCTCTCTCAAGCCTCTGCTCCTGAAATACAGTGTATTTCAGTACACTGTGTCCAGTGAAATAGATACAGTGTATCCAATCCCTGACTGGATAAATTGGCAAGGAGAAGTGGAGAGGAATTGATTACTGGAGCAGGGAGGACCCTGAAGGGATTTGCACCTCCTCACAACTTCATCCTGTAGTGAGCTTGGTACTGGCCATGAGAAAGTGCAAAGAAAAAGAAAAGTAGTTGACAGGAATGTCATTGCCTAATTAGGCCTCCTTAGGGCATGTTTACGCTTAAAATGCTGCAATGACACAACTGCACTGATGTAGCTATGCTGTTGCTGCACTTTAATGAAGATGCTCTATGTCGACAGAAGAGAGCTCTTCCATGGGCACAGTTAATCCACTTACAAGAAAGGCTGTAGCCAGGTCAATGGAAAAAGCTTTCCTGGCAATACAGCGCTGTCTATACAGAGTGGTAAGGGGGTTAGGTTGGTATAACTACATCACCTAGGAATGAAGATTTTTTATACCTCTGAGCGACCTAGCTATACCAATATAGATCTGTAATGTAGACCAGACCTCAGGTAGATATTTGAAACATTACATTGCCAAAGCTAAATATCAGAATTTGATTGCATTATTTGCTCAGTGTTGACAGTGTGCTAAGTACCAGGAAAGAGACCGTTCCTATTCTGAAAAGCTTCCAAACTATGATCTAACTTTTTTCTGTAGTTTGGTCCACTATGCCTAATACCAGCAAATTCTGATGCAATCCTAGCACCTAATGACATACTATTCACATTTTTCTTTGAGGAAAGTGATTGGTGGCAATGTTTGTTAAGCGTTACAAATCCATTATACCAGGACATGTGCACACACATTGTGATTCCATGTCATTTAGGAAACAGTTGTGCACGCTGTCTAGTTGAGGCCGGATGGTCCTATCCTTTAAACTGATATAAATCAGGAGTAACTTCCCAGAAATCAATGTTATTACACCAGTGTAAGATAGAATCAGGCCATGTATGTTTAAAGGACGTTCAATAATGCACATTTTGTATTTTTGGTAAAGTGACATTACTTTACAATAATTCAACTGTAATGCACATAAAATTAAGATCCATTACTTTCAAATAGGAGAATGCTATATGTACAGTAAACTTACTTTGCTTCAACAGACTTGTGCACGGTCTTGTTTTCATAAAATCTGGCTTGAATTCAACTTAAAATATTGTTTTTTCCCCTTTTTTATCTTCCTCTCCATAACTATTCCTCTGCAGTGTGAAAATACCACAGCCTATGTTTGATGTCTTCACCACAGTGGAATGCTTTTAAACTTAATGAAGAGTTGCAATAAATCAGTACATTTCATTCTGCTTTCTATCATCAACACATATATACATTCTTTGGAATTAATCCCCTCAGAGATTCTTAGAAATCAGTAGGACAAGCTAAAAGTAATTGTTGTTAGCTTGTAAACAGATGATGCTTACATCATACCTGATAGTTATCTTGTCTTCATCAGAAATAAAAAATGGTTACTTGCCTCTCATAACTGTTGTTCTTTGAAATGTATTGCTCATGTCCATTCTAATAGGTGTGTGTGTGTGTGCGCGCTGCGTGCATGATCACCAGAAAGCATTTCCCCTAGCAGGGGAAAAGGCCCCTGGAGTGGTGCCTTCATGGCAGTGTATATATGACCCTGCCGACCCGCTGTCTGCTCAGTTCCTTCTTTCCAGAATATTCCAACAGTGGAGAGATGGGTGGGATTTGGAATGGACATTTGCAACACATCTCAAAGAACAACAGATACAAGAGGTAACTAACTGTTTTTTATTCTTTGAGTGATTGCTCATGTGCATTCCAATAGGTGACTTCCAATAGTTGCTCAGGGGGAGGGGTCAGATTCACCTGATCGCTGAATGCAGGACTGCCTGCGCTCAGGTAGAAGGTGCCATAAGCGGAGGGGCTGGAACTTTAAGCCAGGTCATAGCATGTGATCCATGACAAAATGTGCTGTGATGAGATTGGAAGTCCCCTCGTTCTTTCTGCGATGGCAAAGAGCTGTGGTGATTTACAAAATGGCTTTGTGCATTCAGTGTAAAATGCCAAAGCACATCTAACATCCAGGGAATGGAACATGCGCACCCTGTTAGTGGCATGGGGTTTAGGAAAGAACACCAGTAAAAAAATATATCTTGGTTTACATGAAACTGGGATATGACCTTAAGGAAAAATGTAGGGTGAGGGCATAGCTGTACCTTGTCCTTATAGAATACTATAGAAGGAGGTTTGGAGATCAGTGCTCTGAGCTCGGAGACCCTTCTAGTGGAGGTTATAGCCACCAGAAATATCACCTTCCAGGAGAGGTAGGACAGAGGACAGGTAGCCATGGGCTCAAAAGGGGGACCCATGAGTGAGGACAGGACTAGGTTGAGGACCCACTTGGAACAGTCCGACGTATAGGGGGATAAAGTCTGTCCAAGTCCTTAAGAAACCTGCCCATCATGGGATTACCAAACACTGACCCACCTGCCGTTCCCGGGTGAAAGGCTGAAATAGCCACAAGGTGTATCCTCCCGGATGATATTGCTAACCCTTGGTGCTTGAGATATAAAATAAAGTCCAACATATGGGGAATTGTGGCGGATTGTGGCTCAGTTCCCTTTTGTCCAGACCAAACGGAGAAATGCTTCCACTTATCCAGGTAAGTGGCTCGAGTGGAGGGTTTCTTACTTCCCAACAGGACCCCCCTCACTGAGTCCAAGCACTGACACACAAGAGGGTTCAGCCATGGAGCTTCCACGCCATGAGATGGAGGGACTCCAGGTTGAGGTGTTGCAGATGACCATGGTCCTGTGTGATTCGGGTCAGAGAGAGAGAGAGAGTGTTACTGGTCTGTTCACTGAGAGGTTGAATAGCATGGTGAACTAGTGCTGGCAAGGCCATGCTGGTGCTATGAGGATCGAAGAAGCCTTGTCCTGATGAGTCTTGAGGAGCATTCTGTGTAGGAGAGGGACTGTCAGAAACGCATATAGCAGATGACCTGTCAATGACAAGTGAAGAGCATCCAAGGTGGAGTCTGGGCTGTGGTTCAGGAAGGAGCAGAACCTCTGGCACTTCCTGTTGTTCTGCGTCATGAATAGGTCCATGTGGGGAGAGCCCCTCCCTTGGAAAATCTAGTGAGTGACGTCTGGTCTGCGGGACCATTCTATTACAACTAACTGACTAATGACTATTTACACAAAACAAGTGAACCACTAGGTAAGACACTTGCAGATGCAAGAGACTGAGCTGTTCCAACGACCAAAAAGGAACTGAGCAAGCGGTGGGTCGACAGGGTCATATATACACCGCCATGAAGGCACCACTCCAGGTGTCTCCACACCCACCCACTGGGTTTCACTAGGGGAAAAGCTTTCTGGCGATCGTGCATGCAGTGCGCACGCACCCCTATTGGAATGCAGATGAGCAATCACTCGAAGAAGAACATCTTGCTATTGCCCAATTACTAATTCTTTGATATTAGCAGTAAAATGGCATGGGATAGATTATGACATTTAGCCAGCCCTTTTTCGGGATGAGGAAGCCCATGGGGCTATTCACTGTACATAAAATTAAGCATGTTTAAATCTTTGCAGGATTGGGGCCTTAGATTGTAAGTTATTTGGGGCAGGGACTATATAAAATGTGTGCTTTTTTTCAAAACTAACATAATGCATCCTGATTGATAGCTCTGGGTACCTGATCCATATTTGGACTTCCCATCCAGAGCCAAAATTTCTCAGGTTCAAGGGGTTAAAACAAGCGGTTTGGTTCACTTCCATCTGTATTTTCTTTTCTGAATGTGCACTGAGACTAGATGGGTAAATACTAAAATACCTAAAGAAAAATCTATCTTCAAAGTATTTCCACTTGCCTGGAACTAAGATATAGAAGAAATCTTGACAAAGTCTGTTCTTATGAGATTTATGGTTAATATTATACTAATTGTAAAGTAGTACCATGTCACTGCTCCCAAATTTTGGGAAAGCTCTGACTCATCTCTACCCAGAAGTGATAAAATACACTTCGAATTTATAAATAACACACACACTGTCATCTCATTGGCATAATTTGAACCTCATGAAAGGCTTTGGTCAATTTAAGTTTGGATAAAGATTCAAGTGAGCTCTTGTACTATCAGAACCAGTTTGCCTATCCCTCCTCCCAGCGACATAATTATATCTTATGTCTACATGTGGGGGTGGGGGAGGGGGGTTGACCTAAGATACATAACTTCAGCTACGCATCTTAGGCCAACTTACCATGGGGTCCTCACAGCAGCGAGTCGACTGCTGCTGCTCCCCCGTCGACTCAGCTTCCGCTTCTTGCGGTGGTGGAGTTCCAGAGTCAAAGGGGGAAAGCGCTCAGGGATAGATTTATCACGTCTAGATTTGATGTGATAAATCGATCCCTGACAGGTCGATCACTACCCGCCGATCCGGTGGGTAGTGTAGACTTGGGCTTAGTTTAAATAACTCGAATTAAACAACACTCTTCTGTGATACTGACAGGCATTGGCTTTGGAGGGTCTATTCCTGTGTCTAAATGACAATAGTTACCTAGTAAGTAAAAGTGAAAACAGTGAAGAATTATCCCATAGACTTCTTGATTTCTCTGTTTCATTATATGCTTTTGTGAAATGGAGACCGAGTATGTGATTTTTACAAAAAAGAGTAATATTATATATTGTAGACATTTGTTATGTGCAGAGCTGGCGTGAGGAATAAGCTGACTAAACAATTGCTTCGGGCCCTGAGCAGCTCAAGGGACCCCCTATTATTAGTATATATTGTGTATGGGGCAGGAATATTCCAGCTTAGGGTCCCCAATGGCTAACACTGGCACTGGTTATCTGATGTGATGTCTGGCTTCTTGATGGTCTGAAATTGTATTAGAACTCTATTTATTAACCTAAGTTCCACAAGGGTCCAAGATACGAGACCCTCATACTATTGTCTAGAAAAGCTAATTTAGGTTATATTCAAAGGTGTTTCTTCCCCCACTTATCTCTTCCTCTGAGTCTTGGACTCAGGGTAAGTAAGGTACCTGACTTATAGGTAGAGCAATACAAAAATTAGTCCCAGTAAACATTTTAAAACTACTACTAATAAAACATTCCTAAAATAGTTATCTGCTGTATATTCATTATATTCAAAATGCTTGATGGCATAAACAGAATTAAAATGTTATTGGCATTTTGTTTGGGATGATCTGCATCAGGGCTTGAACTGGAGAAATCAGGGATATGGTGGTACTCTCACAGATTCTGCCTACAAGTCAAGCTCTACTGACTTCTGTTAGCAAAATAACCATGCAGCATAGGTGCTGAAACTAGGGATGCTGGAAGTGCCGCTACATCCCCAGGATTAACGTGGTTTCCATTATAGACAGGGTTTACAGTTTTGTTTCAATGGCTGTCAGCACCACCACGATAAACATTGTTCCAGCACCCCTGCCATCAGACAATATCCACTGGGCTTCTCAATTTGGCATCCCCTCATTTGCGTCAGATGCACCCTTGGACAGGCCAGTTTAAGACATAGCTTAGGCCTAGCTCCTTGTCTCCCAGATTTGTGTGACGATTTCAGAATCTATGTTCATTTAAAAATATATTTTTAGTCCTCATGATTGTAAAGAAAAGCCTCAAAATGTGAACTCAGTGTAATCAATATATCGATGTCTGTCTGCCTGAGTCTGCCGACAGCCCCCAGCAGAAGGCAGGGAAGAAGCACTTGTCCTCATATCCATAACCGGAACATTTCTCAGGGGAGGGGAGTGCTGGCTTGTTGCATTGCTTGGATGTCCCACTTAGCTCTGTAGCAGTGGCTTTCTCTCTCAGTGGGATTTGGATGTTATCCTGATTTATTTGGAATTGGCTTCTCTTTGGTGAGGCTTAGATACACTCTAGGGCTCTGTGCCACCCGTATAACCTTTAGACTCCATAGGTCCTATTGAGGGGAGGGAATCTTCCCCCAAATTGTATCCACTTGTGCCATCAAAATAAGACTGGACTCCCAAGAGAGAGAGTCTGCAACTTTCTTATATGCTTTGCAAGCAGTGAAATAGTTTAGCAAATAGTTAAAATGATCATCACTGAGCATCTGAGTTAACACTCCATTGTGATGAAATGAGTATTCACTCCGCTCAGAGCTATTGTTTCAGATTCTCTGCAAATGAAGGTATGTGTCACTCCATTGGTTTACATTTGTTTAATATTTTCATGGTTTTCTTCACAAGTGTGGGTTACAGACTTAATTTTTTTAAAATGAAAACTGAAGTTGTGGGGAACAATACAGCAGCCTTGGAAAAGTGCCAGGTTACCCACCTAGCATGACTTTTTTAGGCCGATTTGAGCCCTCATTTCTGTCTTTCCTTTGTGGCTTCTGCAGTCATGTGGAATGCAGCCATCCCAAACTCATGCCAATACAACCTAACTCAGCTCAAAAATGAAACCTTTTTAAAGCCAGTATTTATTTTTTTTTAGTAGCTCTTGGATCCTAAACAAATCTTTTTAAAACTATCAGATTTGTGTTACTGATAGTTATGTTACTTAGCAGCAGATAATGTATTATCTTAAAGATGGCTGTGATGAATGCCATCTACATACAGCAGATTACTTCAATATAAAGAAGTACTAGTAATAAACTTAATTAGAGCTTTGGAACACCCATTGACTAATCAACCCTTTGCACATGTGCACTGAAATACCTGGGCTAAAAGGTTTCCAATTGTCTCTGCTATTAATGTATGACAGCTATGCTTTACGTTTTGCCTTGGGCTAAACTCATTTTCTGTTGACTACATCTAAGGCATATAGCCAACTCTTAAGTTCACTTTGGGGTTATGGAGTTTTCATTTTATAGGTACTAAAGTATAGATACAACAGTTAGCTGGATGTTTTATAATTGGAGTCTTACTCTCCTTTTGTGGGCACTGAACCAGATACGCTCTATTAGTTTATTGCCCAGTACTCTTCACATTGAATTACTTAGGTTGCTTGTTCATAAAAGAAAAATAGAAAAAGAAAAACAATCTGGTAGCTTTGTGTAAATTCACTCTCAATTTATGTTGAAATACAGGGTTTTGCCACTGGTTTGCTTTTTGTTTTTGTGTGAAGATAACTGTGCAACTAATGGCTGGGTCTACTGAACAATTGCATTATTGTTGCACTTAAATTGCTCCTAGAGGCCCATTTTAGTGTGATAAAAAATTCTAAATGAATAAATTAAACTCTTCCAATGTACAAGCATTTTACAACAGCTAATAACTTCAGAATTGATCTCCTTTGCCTATTTTTTTAAATGTGTATATACAGCACATGAGGAACATTCAATGGCTTAATTACTCTTTACTTCTGGTGTTTACTGAAATTGTAGATCTCAGATGCACAGGAACAAATTCTGCTCTAAATTACCTGTGTAACACCAGTAATCCCTCTGAGGGATCCCAGTGAGAAGAATTTGGGCTATGGTGGGTTTTTTTAAAATGTATTTGAAAATAGAGCCCTATTGAAAAGTTAAAATTTGTTAAGTAATCCTGGAGGGTATCCAGTCTAATTTCAAAGGGCTTTTTTTGAAGGATGCAGCTAAGTAACAATACCTTGCAAATTTATTATGTATAGATGCTCTTTTAACCAGGCACCGAACAAGACAGAGCTAGGAAATAAACTATCAATTTGTCAAAACCAGTCTTGTTTGAAATATATGCAATACAAACTTCAAGAATTCTTTGTATTATAGAGGAGAATAAGTGATGAACTGGAAAGGTTAGTTCTTATTGCAGACATCATTTAAACCTATCTTCTTTTTATAGAACCATAGGTGTACCTAGGACTTTTACAGGCATGTAAAAAGACAAGGTACTTACCCTTGTAAGTTTACAATCTATACTCTTGTGCTTAAGTATTTTGATGGATCGGGGCCTTAATCAGACCAAACTCACAGTAAAAATGAAACAGAAAATTGTGGGCTAGGGAGAGCAGTAAATGGGAAGTGAACACTGCTCTTGGGGAAGCACCCACTAATCATATCAGATGGCACTGTACAAAACCATAGAAGACAGGGTTCCTACCCCAAGAAGCTTACATGCACAATTTGACAAACAGTGCACTTGCAACGCATTAGATGTCAGATAAACAGAATATGGATCAAAGTAGTCCAGATATTTGTTTTCCAACAAGCTTTTGCAGATTAACAGTGCCATGCTTTCTAGAATAAATGTGATTTTAGGTTCCTGGGATGAATTTGAATGAAAGCATAGGATTTTTTCAATGAAGATGAAAATGGATCCAGTTCCAAGCATGAAGTGAAGTATGAAAGGAGGCATGAAAATGAGAAGGATAAGGATACTACAGGGACCTGCCAGACTGAAGAAAAGGGTAGAAAGGAATCTTTAAAAAAACCTCACATTTGATTCCCTTTCAAACCACAGGATAGAACAAACATGAGCAGCAGCACTAAGCTAGCCACCCACTATGGCACTCCTATAAGGGGCAGATCATGGCAGTCTACTGCAAAGGGAGAACAGTCTTTCAGAGGCAAATTGGCAGGGAGAATCAGGATATCTATAACTTTTGCTTCCACTCAAAACTGAGATATGTTTGGTCACAAAATACGTTTCAGCTACAGCCTCCAGGCAGAGACTACATTTCCAATGAACAGTCACCCAAACGAAACTCTTCTTGCACAAAGGTTCGATTAGAGTGGCTACAAAAGGTGTGCATCTATCACTAATCTAATCCAACTGTAATTTGCTGAAATGCAGGTGATTTGCACGTCTGGAATAAGAAAACATACTAGCCCTCCCCAAGGCTGGAGTCAAGTAAGGTATCCAAATCTAAGAGCTTTTACACAGTAGAACGTCCGAGTTATGAACACCAGAGTTACAAACTGACTGGTCAACCACACACCTCATTTGAAACTGGAAGTATGCAATCTGGCAGCAGTGCACACGTGTGGGTGCACACGCGCGCGCGCGCACACACACACACACACACACACACACACACACAGTACAGCACTGTGTTAAATGTAAACTACCAAAAAAAAAAGGAACAGTTTGAAAAAAAAAAAGATTTGACAGGGTTAGAAACTATTTTCTGTGCTTGTTTCATTTAAATTGAGCAGCATGTTTTTTCTGCATAGTAAAGTTGCAAAGCTGTATTAAGTCAGTTATGTTATTATGTTCGGATGTAAACTTTTGAAAGAACTACCATAATGTTATGTTCAGGGTTATAAACATTTCAAAAGTTAGGAACAACCTCCATTCCTGAACTGTTTGTAACTCTGAGGTTCTGCTGTGTGTCCTTTTAAGCCCAATCATTTATAACGGGCTTATCACTTTCCTGCTAAAATCATTCTTGTAATAGGCATAAATAGAACATTAACATTTTGGGAAATTATTTTATAAATCTGATTAAATGATAATCATGAAATCAAAGCCGAACTAATTTTCACCTGAATTGCAATTAACACCTCAGAAAAGTCTTCCAATCTTCTACTTTTGAGGAAATGAATTCCGTTTTTTAACTAGATGTGCCTAACATGTAGCACAATGGGGCCATGATGCAAGTCTGTAGGTTCTATCACAATGCAAATAGATGATGATGATGAGTAAAAGTAATTCATCATCACAATCTATCTCTATCTATCTATCATCATCAGGTTACATGTAGAGTATCAATCTCTACATGTAACCTGAAACCCATTGCATTTAACTTTCTCAGTTATGGATATGTGTCCAAAACCTATCTGTGATTGCTGCCTCTTAATTGCTCACTCACTTGCGAGTGGAGGAATCAGGTCTACTGGAACAGCCTCTGTAAATATATTACAGAGGAGAAACCAATTTAGTGCACAAAATTGTATAAACAGCTATGTGAACTGGCCAAAAACAAACGTGCCATCAATCACTATGGTAAACTCATGATGGTATGTGTGTGAGACCTTCACGCAGAGCAGGAAGTGCATACAGAGACATGAACCAGTGTGCGAGTTCAAATCTCCAGTAAAGCCATAACTGCTAAGGTAGCAATTCAAAGCAAATGAGTTCCCCATTAGCTGTCTCTTAACAACAGCAACAAAGTAACTTCTATGTTTTTAAAATTAACTCTCTGAAGAAAACTGTGCCCCATTGCCAATGCTTAGGACACTGCAGAGCTAGCTAGCATGGGTATAAATAGCAGTGCAGATGGTGAAACAAGACTAAAGGTAGAATGGAATGCCATGGCTGAACCCTCAGGCTAGATACCTAAGTGGTTCTCTACATGCCCAGTCAGTTCTTCCCACATCCACACTGCTGTTTTAGCAGTGTAATGTCCTACTGCCTCCCTCCTGCCAAATCCTGTCAGTGAGACATGGACTGACTCACTTTCAATGCAGTGTGTACCTCTGCAGTGACCATAATCTATGTGCTGCCATAAGTATAGACATAGCCTAAAAGTAGTGCTAGATGAGATGTGATAAATCAGTCCCTGATACATCGAGCGCTACCCGCCGATCCATGTTCCATAAGTGTTCCTCAGGACCAAACCAACTTACAATCAGTTTTGTATTCACCAAGCCAGTCACCAAACATCTGATCCTGAGAATTTAGCCCGTATACTTCCAAAAGTGTCTGAGAGGCCCCAGGTTTCCATTATACCCACATGCAAACAATCACAAATAATGCACAATGGATTTGTAGGTGACTCATCACAAGCCACTCTGAGGGAAGTGTTAAAGCTAAAAAAAGCAACCCAGGACCCAAGCAATGTCCACCAATACCTTTAGCAAAATAAAGGGCTCTGTTGCAAATAAATGTCAATGGAGCAAAGCCCTGTGACATGGAAAACAGAGAAAAGGCAAACTGAGGGCTTGGCTGCATGGTGCTGGCAAAGTGCACTAAAAGGGTGTGTTTTGTAAACCTCTCTAATGTGCTCTGACTGCCCCATGTGAACTCTGTTGGCCTGCTCTAAAAGGTTTGCGTTACCTAGTTTGCGTTAACACCATTCTGTTTGGAAACAGGACTTGTTAGCACAAAGTAGGTACCTTTTAGTGCACACCAGCAGGGTCTACATGGGGCATTTAGAGTGCAGCATGTTAGAGTGCTTTACAAATCATACCACTCTGGCATGCTTTGCCATGCCATGTAGACAAACTCTTATAATATCACTTGTTGCCACCACAAGCCGTAATTAAACTAAATGCATGGTTGAATTAAATATATTGTACTGAATTATGCACCAGGTCAATGAAATTATTAACTGATCTTCAGAGTAGGACACGTGATGAATCAACCTAAATGTATCCAGTATTTTCTTTCTCCTTAGTCTGTTTTGTACTATACAAAAAGGAGAAATGAATAAATGAAGCACTAAGTCACAGACCTACAACCCTAAAAAAGTGCCCTTCTTCTGATGTCTTAATAGTATACAATGAGGAGCAGCCCAAATTGATTCTACGTTCTTTTTTCATATAGGGTCTTCTTTGTAAATGGTAAGGGATGTGAGAAGATAATTTGATTCTAAATTCAGATAAGCCTCAAGCTTTTGGTGGATAATGTCAGGCCAAGTTGGTAAAGGAGAGCAGAGAAGGCATGGCATATGCTCTGGAGCTCCATATACTACAAGAAGGGAAGACCTTATTAATTTTCAGTAGACAATAACAGATACAAGAGCTTGTTCAGTGGTATCAATTGTTCTACACTCTGGAATGTTAACCTTACCAAAAAAACAAACAAACCCCATACACTCAGAAACATGGCATGAGCGACAAAGGAGAACTATGAAGTGTATCCATTGCTTTTTATATTGATCACAATTGCTATGTTTCTTCAATTAGAGAAAGGTGAAATGAAACTCATATGTATGCCCAATATTGTAGATAATTGTGGGCATGTTGTTGTTTTAACTAGAACTTCCATTTAGCATTCTGTGGTTTGACAGGATTCTGCCTCAAGATCAGAGCCAGAATTATTTGAATTCTCACTCTGATGAGGACCCCAGTGTTATCAGTTCCCCTCCAGGGTGCCACCTGGAACTGGGGTACCACTGAGCTTGCCTAATGAACCGGCCTGGGCTCCCTTTACACTGTACTGCTGTGACAGGCCCCCAGATCCCTACAGCACACATACAGGTAGGGACACACCCAGTTGCAGCTACATACAGATGCTGAGATCAGCTCTGTGTGAGAAGTTGTCAGCTAAGGAACTGCCTAGCTACTCAAGTGCACAACCCTCTCTGGAGGGCAAACCCAAAATTATACCATCTTGTGCTGCACAGGGAACTGTATAGCATAAGTTTATGATGTTTTCCCCCTCCCTCAATATGGAGAAAAAGACACAGATTTCTGCTCCAAGTTATGACTCCCCCACACACTGGTTTTAGACAAAGCAAAAATAAATTTATTAACTACAAAAGATAGATTTTAAGTGGTTATAAGGGATAACAAGCAGATCAAAGCAGATTACCTAGCAAATTAACAAAAATGCAATCTAAGATTAATATACTAAAGAGCTTAGATATGGGTAGCAAATTTTCACCCGAAATGATTATTTAAGACAGCTGCAGGCTCTTAAGGGACAAGTTGCACATATTTGCAGCTCAAAACTCCAGGTGTTCCATTAACAGGCTAGAAACCGCTCTAGTCTCGGTCTAGCACTTCCCCCTAGTTCAGTCCTTGTTCCTTGGGTGTTTCCAAGAGTCTCCTTTCAGCGGGGAGTCACTGAAGAACCACAATGATGTCAATTCCCTGCCTTAAATTGCTTTTGCATACAGTGGGAACCCTTTATCTCCATGCTTGGGTTCTCTGCCTTTCAGTGGAAAAACACTGGTATTCTAAAATGGTGTCCAATATCAGGAGATCTGGTTATATGTCCCTGTAGTGTCATATCAGCCATGACTCAGAGGCTGTTTGTAGCACCCTCAGGAAGGGCTCTATTGCAAATGAATGTCAATGGAGCAAAGCCCTGTGACGTGTGGAAAACAGGGGGAAAGGGTGGAAGATAAACTTTTTCTAAAGCCTATTGTTTTCTCTAATGGTCCTTCCCAGTCAGCAAACTACATTGATTGCATTCTGCCTAGTGGGTATTCTCCAGGTGTAAACACATTTGTAATACAGATTTAGAGTCAATATTCCTAACTGCAGATACAAAAATGATACATGCATACAAATAGTATAATCATATTCAGTAACTCATAACCTTTTCAAGGATACCTCACGTGACCTATCTTGCATAACATACATCATATTTATACCATAATCTGTCATAATAATATCTTTATGAAGATTATGGGATGCAGTGTCACATCCAGTGTGCACAGGAGACACTCTCACACTTAGGAAAGGCCCTCTGACCTTGTAATATTTGAATTAGCACAGTTAGCAAAATCACAAACATTCCAACCCTGTAATGTAGCTAGAGATAATACAGAATGGTCAATACACCCAGGGCCTGAGTATCCCTATACTCACACCGTCCATTGCAGAGACCTAGAACCAGTGAGATAGGTGATCCACAAGAGGTCTTGTCCCTGGCATGCCAAGAAGATCCCGACAGCTTAGGCCATGGTTAGCTCTTTTATAGGGTTAGATGGCAGCCATCAATATTTATAGGATGCTAGGCCTCCTCTGTTCATATCTAAACTTCCTTAACCCTAAAAATATAGAGGTACTCTTCTCTCATAGGTTATTTGCTATTTACTTCAAGCTTATTAGCACGTAAGTAAATTGGCTAACTTAACATTCCTGTGGTTGAACATCTATTGATATTCGTATATTAAAATATCCAAAGATAGCATCAGTTGGTATCTTGTGGTTACCTAGTAGCAGTTTAGTCATACTTATTTATTACAGCATTCAGTCTTATGATCTAGGGTTACTTCTAATTAACTACTGATTTTAAGGCTTCTCAGGCCTTATACTTCATTTTATTTAAGCTATTGTCTTACAGGCTGGGAGCCTGTAGGCCTCTTGTATTATTGCCTTGACATACCTATGCCTTACCTAGCAAATACTTGTACCAATAGATTACAATGTCTGCCTGAAACAGTGGAAAACAGTTAACAAACATGCCAATCTTGCAAAATTGCTACTTCTGTAATGCTTCCAGAAACAACATCTGTATGTATTATCTGTCTCTTAAATGCTGGCTGTATATAAACTGAAGTCTCCTGGGGAAACTTTAAATTCTGCCCTTGAAGTTTTCAAAAGATTCCAATGTTTTCAATCATAAATTGGCATCTTTTGATCATTTACTCTTCTACCTTCTTGTTATGTGATCCTGCCAGATTTCAAAAGCTAAGCAGGGCTTCAGCTTGTCAGTTAGTTGGAAGAAATCTAGGCATAGTTTGTAGGTGCTGCAGAAAATGGTGTCCATTAGGTGGCACTCTTCCATATGAGTTGGCACAAAACCAGTGTCCCAGTAAGGTGTTAAGGAATGTTCTTTTTTGCTGCAGAAGGTGCTATCACCTAGATGAGATTTAAGGCTAAGGTCCTTACCACTTGTGGTCATTTATGACCACAGGTAAAATTTTCATAAGTGCCTAATTGATTTAGGAGTCTATGTCTCATTGTCAAAAGTGACTTCCTCCCAGAATGAGCCAGGTTCTAAAGAAACACATTTTAGAGGCATTTAGGCATCTAAATAGCAGACAAACACTAAATGAGATTTTCATATGGGAGCTAGGTCCTTAAGTCCCTTGGAAAATCCCCCTAGATGCCTTCTTGCATCCGTAGGCACCTATATACCTTCTAGCCCAGGAGTGGGCAAACTTTTTGGCCTGAGGGCCACATCGGGGTTCAAAATGTATGGAAGACTGGGTAGGGAAGGCGGTGACTCTCCAAACAGTCTGGCCTCACCCCCTATCCTACTCCCTCTCACTTCCTGTCCCCTGACTGCCCCCCTCAGACCTCTGACCCATCCACTCCCCCCACTCCTTGTCCCCGACTACTCCCTCCAGAGATCCCCGCCCCTAACCATCCCCACCAAGACCCCACCCCCTATCTAAGCCCCCCTGCTCCTTGTCCCCTGACCACCTGCTCCAGAGATGCCCCTGCCCCTAATCACCCCCCAGGATCCCACCCTCTATCCAACACCCTTGCTCCCTGTCCCCTGACTGTCCCGACCCCTAGCCATACTCTCCGCCCCCGACAGTCCTCCTGGGACTCCCATGCACTATTCAACCCCCTGTTCCCCATCCTCTGGCTGCCCCCCGAGGCCCTCTGGCCCTTATCCAGGCCTTTTTACCATGCTGCTCAGAACAGAGTGTCTGGCTGTGACACGCTGTTGCATAGCCCCGCCTCCCCAGAGCGCTGCTTGCACAGCACGCTGAGGCTGGGGGGTGGGGCTGGGGGGTGGGGGGATCAGTGGAGGAGGGGAGAGGATCTAGCCTCCCCAGCTGGGAGCTGGGGGTTGGACAGAATTAGCCCACGGGTCGGATGTGGCCCGTGGGCCGTAGTTTGCCCACCCCTGTTCTAGCCCCAAGTACCTAAATCACGTTTGAAATTAGGATTCAGACTCCTAAATCACTGAACTACTTTTTGAAAATTGTACTCAACATGTCAGTTTTCATAAAAGTTATGTTTTTAAAATTAGAAGTGGTGAATATTAGAAAAAATTAAGACAATGTCAATGGAATTCTTAAATAAATTTGCTTGATTGTGCTCACATGCTTTTTGTGTCTGCTTTCTACAAAAATTCTAGCTGGCAGGAATGTTCTCTAAAATAGAAATTTTTAAGCTGTTATTGCAGAATATTCATACTAAAACCATTTTTCCAGTGACAAACTGATAGCAATCAATTTTGTGAGCAGTGTGTCCAACTAAACAGCATGGATTTTGATTTGTGAATATCCAGTACTCAGCAATATTCATAGCAATTCATAGTCTGCAATGTATTTATGTACAGCATTTGATGAAAAATTTCAAAATCAGCAAATTTGTGGAAATTGTGATTTATTCATGGGAAATTCATGAATGGGGGAAAACGTTTCTTATTTACCCACTATTATTGGTTAACCATGAAACAGCCTGCCTACTGTACCTAAATTCCCCCGGCTGTTTAAACTGTGAATGGTATTCTTGTTCCCTTCCTGCCCAAAATCTGCAAAGTTTACCCACCAATTTGTCTGGTGGGGAAAGTAATTTTCTATCTATAATATCTATAGTTAGTGTTTTTGTTTAAGCTTGGGCTTTGGGATTCTTCAGGATGAAAGTTATAATATAAATACAAATTATTATTATATACATTTGTTTTATTCTAATTCTCTTTCTCTCTCTCTCTCCACTCCCCCCTTCACTCCACATTTTTAGGCAGTAAAACCTTTCATATATTGCTTGTATATGGTGTTATTTAGCAATTACAATGTAAACAAAATGGAAGAGGCAAACAGCACTATTTTTCCATGTAACGTACATGAAAATTGATCTTACAATGGTAAGGAAGATTCATAAATTGGGTTGGATTCCTCAGTGTGTATATATAAACTGTTTCTTGGTGAATAGAACCCTCAGTGACATTTAGTTAAATGAGACTCATTGCATTCGATTGTACAGATTCAATTAAATCATCTATTATTCTGAAAGTCAGAGTATGGCACCAAACTCCCACTGTTCATTAAGAATGTGTGAATGTGACCTTTGACTTATCTGCTTTCCGTTATGGTTTGCACTCTTGTAGTGTATCAGGGCATGTTGAGTTGCACCACGGTGTATTGGTTTGTATTCCTTTAAAATGTAGCTCCCAGTATTAAAATAGGAAACTCTGGCTGTTCAGCTGTATTTCTTCTGTTCTTCATTTGGGATTCTAAATAGTCCCTAAGCATTGTTTCAGATTCAGAATACTGAGAGTGCTGCCTGATGCTCCTAGATACCATTTTCCTTTGAGTCTGCAAGATGATATTTAAGAAGTCTTGTGTAAATTCTTTTTCACAGCTATCTAATACTTGATTATATTAAACAGAGCACCTGCTAGTACCCAGATGGCCTTTATGCAGAACTTATCCTGTGCCCATAAGAATTAACAAAACATAAGCTAGTTGTAAATAGTATTGTTTTGGTTTGTGAATTCAGAAAAAAGCTCTTTAGCTACTCTACTGTTCCATCCCTAAAATGATCCTAAAATGATTTTAGATCCCTAAAATCTGTTCGTCTATAAGGTGCTACAAGACTCTGTCGCTTTTGCAGATCTAGAAACACGGCTACCCCTCTGATACTATCCCCATATTGTAACTATGAGATTGTCATTCACCCAAAGTGCCAGCATGGGGCAATAAAGAAACATACACTTGCCATTCATTCCCCTAGGTGGGCTACCTGATCCGGGGTAGTGCTGTGAGTGTATAACAGCCTCTGAAGGGCCATCTGGGTGTGGATTGGAGGGACCCATAGTTTCACATACACAACCAGCAAACTAACCAGAAGCAAATTACTTCCCTCCTGAAGCAAGGGGACCAATTTTTGAGTTACAGTCTGGTTCTTGGTCTGCTCCTGGGACAGCACAACTATGTGCACCCCTTACTCAGGGCTGTTTGCAAAGCTACAAATTAAGCCTTTGCTCTCCCAAAATATCTAGGCAAAGAGAAAATTGGCTTTCTGGCCCATCAAAAATCATTTCTGATATTTAGGAGATTACTTCTGAAAACAGACATATTAGCAAAATCCATCCCAAATAGAGAGCTTTTAAAAAATGAAGTGGATTGCCTCCCAGGCTGATCCTGGCCTAATGATTTAGACAATAAAGCCCTGATTGCTCACCTTTCAGCTCCTATAATTTATGGGGAGCATCGTCCCTCCAACCTTTGTATCTCATTTGGTGATAATGGAAGAATATGTAGGATCCAACTAATATGCTTTCAGAAGCATAACTTTAAAGAAACTTTTTTTTCATAATTTAATTGCAGGTGAAATAATTGTTAGATTCTCGGTGAAGAAGATGTCATTGTTTTTAGTTGCTCTGTGTATTGCTGATATTTCTTTTCCTACGAGAAATAAGTCAATAAATCCTTATTCCACTTTAATCATGGATGAATCCTCCACTCTTGGCTGAATTCTACGTTTATTTTTCCTGGTAGTAGTCACAATCATTTCAAGTTATTTTACTTGAGGATTTTGTTACCATTTCGCAAACAGGGAGCTAATTAGCTCTTTGCTGTGAGGGTAATAGTTAAGTCTGTATTATCATTTTAAACTGATTTTGTGGATTGTCACACAGAATTAGTTCTAAGCTGCATGCTGAAATCAGTCTCTGAGAAATATGTCAGCTCAAATTTGTCTTAGTATGCATATTTTATGCAGTCAATTAAAAATGTGATCAAAGGAGAAATCCCATCTGTTTGTTGTATTTGTTCTTAAGACAAATGAAATTTACAAATTACGTTATATTTCCAGAGCATAGTCAACTCATAGTGTCTTGAAATCCAAATATCACATTATTTAGAGTATGAATATGGATCTAATTTTAAGCAGTTTTCTAATATAATTTCTAAGTAAGCTAAAAATGTAGCATATTCTTTAAAATTCTGATTTTATATATATATATATATACACACACACACATACACATCTGGTCAACCTAGTTGATTTTATATATACATAAAATACATATATATATAAAGTCAACTAGGTTGACCAGATGTCCCAATTTTATATGGACAATCCCAATTTTGGCGTCTTTTTCTTACATAAGCTCCTATTACCCCCAACCCCCGTCCCAATTTTTCACATTTGCTGTCTGGTCACGCTAATATCAACTCTTACGGCCTTTTCATATAATGTGAAGTGCTGCAATCATTCTGTGGTGTCAAAAACTGTTTGGATTGCAAGACAGATGGGACTTTCAAAATGAAATGTACCTATGACTGTTTGCTACTATATATATAAAACGTCTCATTTAGTCTCATCTGTGATTTTCCAAGAGGAAAATGTTACCAGAAGTAATTTATCTCAGTCCTACAGGTTCGGATCATTGAATGACCATCTCCAGACAGGTCTAGCAATTGCCTTTCTATTTTTTTAAAATCAAACTTATGCCTTTTTGTCTGGTGTAACATTAACACTTTCATGCTATTTATGATACTAAAATTACTGATAAATTGATGGGATATTGAAACAAAGCTATGTAAACAAAACATGAGTAAAACAGAAATTATTCAACTTAAGCTTTCAGGTCCCAGTTCATCAAGTTACCTGTATGTGTGTGTGTGTGCATAACATTAAGCATTTAGACCATGATTCAAGAAAGCATCTCTATTCAGTATAACATTAAAGCCTATGCTTGTGGTTAAATGCTCTGCTGGACTGGGACTTACCCCCTTGATAGTTATATCCGTTATACCCACCTCAGGTTACACAGTGACAATGTGTCTTAATGTAATTGACCCCATTAACTTCACTTATTTTAGCTGGGAGAACAAGTGTCATTGAGGGTACAATTTGTTCCATAATCTCTAAAATACAGCAAAAGTTGCTGGTACCCAACATTACTTTAACAATCTTACATTTGGATATATACCATTATTATTTGCTGCTGCCTTGTCACCATAGGCACCATCTTGTTGTAAAATTATTAAAAGCACATAAGTGATTTAGAAGCCTGTAAATGGGATTCACAAACATATTTAGGTACCTAACTCCCATCAAAATCATGGCAGTTAGACACTTAAATACCTTTGTGAATCCCACCCTAGGTCTTATTTTCAAAAATGTCTTAAATACTGAGTTTAAATCCCACTGATTTTCAGTTAGATTTAATCCACTTGGATTAAACTAATTCAGAATAAGGCACTTTAATCCAAGAATAAGTGTGTCCACACAGGGAGTTAAAGAGGAATAGCTAATCAGGAATAGCTTTCGACTTTAAATCCACACCTTCTCTTAATCTGAATTAATTTCCCTGAATAGGCAAATCCTAGGCGTGTCTACACTATGGGGACTGTAGCAGCATAGTTATGTCACTGTAGGTATGTTGGCATAACTCTGTACTGTAGATGCAGCCCCTCATATAGATTCAGCAGTGGTTTCTCTGTCAATATAGAGAAATCACCACCACCTCAAACTATGGTAGCTAGGTCAATGGAAGAAGCATGCTACCGCTGATCTAGCTGCACCTAGATTGGGAGTTAGGTTGACATAGTTACATCACACAGGGGTTGGATTTTTCACATCCCTGACCGATGTGAAATGTCAACTTATGTTTTAAGAGTAAAGCAGGCCTTATTCTCCCTGTATAGTCCCTTCTGTGAAATGGGTTTGATAGTACTTCCCTAACTCAGAAATGTTGTGAGGATAAATAAATGCATTAAAGATTGTGAAGTTCTCAGTGAGGAGATCATATAAATACCAATAGTAGGTAGGGCAGTCACTTGGGATCTTTTCAAAATTTTGCCCCAAGTTTAGAAAGGTCTAGACTCCAAGCAGGGTAGTTTTTATTCTGCTCTCCCCACAGTTTACTGATAGATTATTGTTGAAAGGGTTAATGGGAGAAATGCATTTTGAGAATGAAGAGAAAGATACTGTTGCTGCATACAAAAAATGAGATGATTTCAAGCACAGAGTATACCAACTAATTCCTAGAGCTGATCAGAGAAATTTTGATGGAACTATATTACATCTGAATATGCAGGTCCGTTGAAATCTAAACGGTTCACAAAACTGGGTCAATTTCACCAGAATTTCATTCAGGAAGAAAACCAGAAAAAAAAATTACAACCATGCCAAAACATCTCACTTGGACAGTACTGGAATGAAAAATTTAATTTCCCATTCTGAAATGACTATTTGCTTTGAAAAAACTTAAATTTTGTATCATAGTATCTATTATAATATAATGTAAAATAAAAGTCAAAATCAAAATGACACATTTGAATTTTGTTGAAATAAAACATTTTGATTAACCCCAAACTTTTTTTCCTCAGAATTTGCCTTCATAGAAAACTTTAATATTTTCCATTTTTGTTCCAATTTGGAATGAAGCCAAATTTTGAAATCTCAAAAAACTTAAACTTCCATCCTCTGCACAGCTCTAATAATTACAAAAATTACCTTGCAGAGAATTAACTGTCAAATGGTGACTTCATTGTGAGATGTCATGATGGATATGTAACTAAACAGAGCTGATATAGATCTGTTCACTTAAAGAAAAATATTTTTCTTTGCTATGAGATATTTATGGATGTCTAACATCAACCTTTAACAAGGACAGGTCAGAAGGGAGTAAAAGTGGAGACACGTAGTTCTGTCAAAGGTCAAATCTCTCCAGATCAAAGAGTGAGGTCACTAAATTTGGATTTCAGAAAAACAATTCACTTGTAGTGAATTGGTTCTTGTCTTATCTATGGAATAAACGTTATTGTATCCCTGTGAGGCAGCACACTTTGAATCCAGACCCTTGTTCAGCAACTTCAGTGGTCACCCTAACAGTTAATCCTTCTTTCAATGATGAGGAGTGACAGGATTTTACAGGCTGCAACAATGGAAATGGACATTTACCTGGATAAGAGAAAAGCTGATTTTTTCCCCCTGCTATTTTTTGTAACAGAAAAAAAAAAAACGTTCAGTAATGAGAACTAAATTATGCTACATAAATACTGAGGCTGCTATTTTGTTTCCAGTGAAGTTGAAGTTGCTTCATCATGGGATTTAATTCTTTGTTCAGAATGCTGATGCTGTTAAGAACCTTTTTGATATGGGACTTCTACTGCAGAATGTGAGGACAGCCTTGTAAAGGACACCACTGCAGTGATTCTTCCTTAGGCTTCCCAGACACATGGGTCTTTCTTTTAAAAAAAACCTCTAATAATAATATACTGATTTAAAACCACATCCCCCTTTATTGTCAGTTTTATGGGAATTTCTGCAGTGATCTTTCATGAATAAAGTAGACGTTGGTGCCTGGGGTTTATGTGTACATTTCTGAATGAATTTAATCCTTCTATAAAATAATACATTTTTGGTTTTATTCAATTATATTTTACCTCTTGTTCTCTCTTTCTCTCTCTCTCTCTCTCATATGTACACATGCACTTTCCCTTTTATTTTGTATTATATTATTGTGAATGCTAATGAGTGGAATTTGGTTTATCAGGATTTTTCTTTCTTGTGTAGAGCGCATCCCTATATTACAATACCTGTCTTTAATTTTTAGATATAGTAGACCAATAGCAATGAATAAAAATAATTAAACTAGCATTTCCTGGTTGTGAAACAGGAAAAGGGGGTGACTGAAAAGCATCTTTTTCTATTAAAAAAGATCCTTGAATCTGAAAAATATCAGAAGAGAAAAAGAAAACTGCCACCAAAGAACTAATTAAGAAACATGTCCTATTCCCTATCTCCCACTGCCAGACCCAGTCTCTGATGCTGATGGAGACACTGCAGTTTCAATTACAGAGTGAATACAAGGATGCTAGCAGTACAGATACAGCATGCAGAGAAGGAAGTCTAGGACTGGGAGTTAAGTGTTCATAGTTCTACTCTCATCTATCAGTAACTTACACAAAACTCCCATTCAGAGCAGTTAGAGTTTTGCATGAGTATATGCTAGGGGGCTGAATCCTTTACTGTGAAAAAATCAGAGGGCAAAAAATAATTTAGTAATGCCAGTTACAAGAGGGTAAAAATAGGAAGGCTAGGGACTTGACATTTCGTGGGTGATTTTTCAGACCAATAGAAGTAAGAGGCAACAATGTTTTGTTAATTTCTCTTAATTTATATACAGATTTCTAACTAGCGTCCATCACCTCAGCACATGAGCATCTTACAACATTTAGACCAAACTGGCAAAAAGTAAAATACTCTGATACCCAACTGGATTTAGTGAATTCATGGGCTAAACAAAGGCCTGGCCATACAAATAAATGAACTGCTTATTGGACACATTATTTAAGCTATATTCCTATATTATTTAAGCTGCATGTCATTCTTTTTGCCTTTGAGACCTGTGCCACACACACTGTAAACGTCTCACCAGTCCCAGTGTAGTTAGTTACAAGCCAGACACACATATACACAGAGGTCATGGAGTCAATAGAATTCACATTTCTTTCTGGCCACATGTCCTTTCTTTCTTGGCATTGAAAAAGTAATTAGCTCTCCCTTCAGCTCCCACACACTGAGGATGGAGTTCTTCATTTCCTTTAAGAGGAAAAGATTATGCATCCTTTTTCTACTGGGTGAACATCAGAAAATAAAAGTAATTAGTAGCTTCAGTGGATTTATTCCACAAAAGGTTTGGTGAGCTCTTGTTTTTTGAAGGTGGTGGTGGGGGGGGCGCAATTCAGTTCACATAACTTTGAATCTAGAATTTGGGGTATAAAAGGAGCCTGAAAAGCTCAGGGAAAAACTAAAGATGACAAGTTTTACCTAGTTTGAGGTAGAAACATGAGGTAGGTCATGATTCTGTACAGGAAGGCAGAACGCTCCAGTCATATGAGTAGTTCTGTTGAACTCAATGGGGGCACTCTGACACAGTTTGCAGGACTGTGAGCAAAGCTGATCAATTTTGCATGGTTTCTAGACAAAGCCTTAATCTACACCCCCTTTTGTCTCTTTCCCAGAATGTTCTCTCTTGTCCTAACAGATCAGAGCTCTTCTTCTACAGTTTCCTCAACTCCTCTAACCCACTGTACCACATACAACAGAAAAATTGGATGGGGTTAGATATGAAGTTCTTGTTTGTCCCCATCTCTAGTTATCACCAGTCTCATCTGCTGGCATCAGATCTATGCTAAGAATATTTCAGTGGCCATATTCCTTATGTGACAACAACAGACATCAGATGCAGGCTATTCATTAAAAAAGCTGAAGTGAATAATGGGGGGCCAAACCAAAACACGTGAAAAAAAATTCCAGTTCAATTCAAACTGAAACAAAAAAATTTCAAAAATTTTCCTCACAGTGAAAAAAGTAAAAAAATTTCATTTTGAATCAACCAAAACATTTGGAATTGATTTGAAACAAACAAAACAAAAAATCAAGATTTTCATTTTGATTTGGTCACTGTGAGTGTTTTTCATCTCCTCCTTTTTAAAAATTGTCTGCTATTGCAATGCCACTCTGAAAAGTCAAAACAAAACATTTTGACTTTTCCTACACCAAACATTTTGAAATGAAAAAGTTTCAACATGTTTAAAAAAAATTCCAGCTCCCCAATATAATTTGTTAAAAAAGTCACTCAGCTATATTAATTAACCATCCCAACAAACTTCCCTTTGCTACTTTTATTGTGTGAAAATAATTGAGTCCATCTGTTTTTATAATATTAATATATATAGACAGAGGAACATACTGAATGGGCATTTCTTATGTTTGTTGAAAATCATGCAAGACTCTTTCCAACTCCAAGCACTATGGGTTAAATTCTGGCCCCAATGAAGTCAACAGCAAAGTTCCCAATTACTTCAAGGGACCAGAATTTCATCCTACCAATCTATGTTCCTGTCCTCTCTGAGAGCTAGTCTTCACTACCCGCTGGATTGGCGGGTACTGATCGATCTATCGGGGATCGATTTATCGCGTCTTGTTTAGACATGATAAATCAATCCCCAAAAGCACTCCCTGTTGACTCTGGTACTGCAGCTCTCCGAGAGGCGCACGCGGAGTCAACGGGGGAGCCCACTGCCGCCGTTAGGACGCCAGGTAAGTCGACCTAAGATGCACCGACTTCAGCTATGCTATTCACATACCTGAAGTTGCGTATCTTAGGTCGACCTCATCCCTCCTCCAAACCCCCGCTAGTGTAGCCCTGGTCTGAGTCTCTGACTAGTCACGTTCTTTCTTTCTCCTGACTCATTTCTTTACAAGAGTGGTGTTAGATACATAATTAAGGCACATTCTCAGCAACAAATCATTGAAGAGTCTCCTTTATTCAAAATTCTATCACAGGAGGACTGGAATCCAAAGAATCAAATTATGATAGCAATGCATATGAGTAACTCTAGCACCGTTATCTAACTTCCTTGATAAATTGGATCGTTAAGTAAGTAGAATCACTCCTGGTGACTGATCAAAAGACCAAGGCCCTGATATCCCATGCTACTTACCCGACTACATTTCACTGGTCTACAATTTTTTAGAAGTCATCTGCTTCAGAGATAAAATGTGATATTTATTATGTATTTTGATGTGCTGAATTCAAATATGACAATTAAAACAACTGATTGGCTACTGTTTCTAAGATATTTAAGTTTTTTACATTTTATGTCTAAGTATATTGTGTAGATAGTAGAGTGTTAGTCATAAATTGTAAACCTAGGTCTTTTCATGTGTTTATGGTTGCTTTACATGATAATATTTCACCTGTCCTGTTTATGTAACATTTTAAAAATCAGCAAAAGGGTTATATAAATAAAATGTATTATGAAACAAAAGGCAAAAAACTATTATGTACATAGTTTAGTCCTATTCAGTGTCTACTCGGCGCTTCTTGGCTTGTCTCTTGTATTCATTAAATGGAGCATCTCTTGTCACTGTCCAGCAATAGTCTGCAAGCATTGATGGGCTCCATTTGCCCTGATAGCGTTTCTCCATTGTTGCAATGTCCTGGTGAAATCGCTCGCCGTGCTCGTCGCTCACTGCTCCGCAATTCGGTGGAAAAAAATCTAGATGAGAGTGCAAAAAATGTATCTTTAGTGACATGTTGCAACCAAGGCTTTTGTATGCCTTGAGGAGGTTTTCCACCAACAACCTGTAGTTGTCTGCCTTGTTGTTTCCGAGAAAATGTATTGCCACTGACTGGAAGGCTTTCCGTGCCGTCTTTTCCTTGCCATGCAGTGCATGGTCAAATGCATCATCTCAAAGAAGTTCACGAATCCGAGGACCAACAAAGACACCTTCCTTTATCTTAGCTTCACTTAACCTTGGAAATTTTCCACGGAGGTACTTGAAAGCTGCTTGTGTTTTGTCAATGGCTTTGACAAAGTTCTTCATCAGACCCAGCTTGATGTGTAAGGGAGGTAATAAAATCTTCCATGATTCAACAAGTGGTGGATGCTGAACACTTTTCCTCGCAGGCTCCAATGACTGTCAGAGTGGCCAGTCTTTCTTGATGTAGTGGGAATCTCTTGCACGACTATCCCATTCGCAGAGAAAACAGCAGTACTTTGTGTATCCAGTCTGCAGACCAAGCACTAGAGCAACAACCTTCAAATCGCCACAAAGCTGCCACTGATGTTGGTCATAGTTTATGCACCTCAAAAGTTGTTTTATGTTGTCATAGGTTTCCTTCATATGGACTGCATGACCAACTGGAATTGATGGCAAAACATTGCCATTATGCAGCAAAACAGCTTTAAGACTCGTCTTCGATGAATCAATGAAGAGTCTCCACTCATCTGGATCGTGAACGATGTTGAGGGCTGCCATCACACCATCGATGTTGTTGCAGGCTACAAGATCACCTTCCATGAAGAAGAATGGGACAAGATCCTTTTGACGGTCACGGAACATGGAAACCCTAACATCATCTGCCAGAGGATTCCACTGCTGTAGTCTGGAGCCCAACAGCTCTGCCTTACTCTTGGGTAGTTCCAAATCCCTGACAAGGTCATTCAGTTCAGCTTGTGTTATCAGGTGTGGTTCAGAGGAGGAGGATGGGAGAAAATGTGGGTCCTGTGACATTGATGGTTCAGGACCAGAAGTTTCATCCTCTTCCTCTTCCTCGTCTGACTCAAGTGAGAATGATTCTGGTGCATCAGGAACCGGCAGTCCTTCTCCGTGGGGTATTGGGCGTATAGCTGATGGAATGTTTGGATAATGCACAGTCCACTTTTTCTTCTTTGACACACCTTTCCCAACTGGAGGCACCGTGCAGAAGTAACAATTGCTGGGATGATCTGTTGGCTCTCTCCAAATCATTGGCACTGCAAAAGGCATAGATTTCCTTTTCCTGTTCAACCACTGGCGAAGATTTGTTGCACAAGTGTTGGAGCATATGTGTGGGGCCCACCTCTTGTCCTGATCTCCAATTTTGCAGCCAAAATAAAGGTGATAGGCTTTCTTAACCATAGTGGTTATACTGCGCTTTTGTGATGCAAAAGTCACTTCACCACAAACGTAGCAGAAGTTATCTGCACTGTTCACACAAGTACGAGGCATCTCTGCTCACTTTGGCTAAACAGAAATGGGTCCCTTTGCAAAATCAAACACTGACAAATAAGAGAGCACAACACTGTATGATTTCTGATATAGGGCAATTTGTTCAGCAGAGTGATGTAAGCTTCGTTATGATTGTATCATCCATGACTTCTAGGAATAACGTGATGCAATTCATATCATGTATGATGCAATACCAGCTTCAGATTGCATCATTCATTGTTTTGCCTAAAAAGCAAGTACTGTCCAAACCCAGTCATAGATTTATTCATAGATCCAGTCAAAGATGTATTTTAGTCATTTCTGGTTTAAATTGAGATCTCTTCCCTTTATAACTCACTTATCCTCCGCCATTCCCATGTCAAGGGTCATATATACTGACCCAATAGCATATCTTGAAAACTAGAGCCAGTCAACAATTTTAAGCATCATTTTCATTCTCAGTGACCTAGAATTAGTAAAGTTTGACTACATTTATTTCAGAAGCATTTTGGCTGTAGAGCAGTGTTTTCAGTGTGCCCTTATCAGGGAATGGTTGGAATAGGTAAGGGAGCAATGGTATTGGGAGGGTGCATGAGGCTGTGGAGATCACTGGGGCGAACTTAGAAGGAGAAGCCAGAGTTAAATTCATTTCTTCCCTATCTTCTCTACCTGAGGGACCTGCTTGCTGGAGAGTGTAGGTTCTTAGCAAGAGTGCTGTGGTAGGTTTCATCCTTTATAGAATATCTGCACAATGGGCTTCTCTTACACCAGCCACATATGAGACCAACCCTGAGAACTGCTGCTTGTTCCTTGTATCAGAGGGATAGCTGTGTTAGTCTGGATCTGCAAAAGTGACAAAGAGTCTTGTAGCACCTTATAGACTAACACATCCCTAAGATCTGTTAGTCTATAAGGTGCTACAAGACTCTTTGTTGCTTGTTCCTTGGATTGCCTGGTGCATAAGGATCTTCAGAGGAGGAGGGCTGATGCACTGCTTCTGCTGTAGTGACAAAGAGTCCTGTGGCGCCTTAAAGGCTAACTAAAAGTATTAAAGCATAAGCTTTCGTGGGCTAATACCCACTTCATCGGATGCATGCAGTGGAAGTATCCAGGGGCAGAAGTATTCTTGCTTCTGCTGTGGTCACCAAAGGAGGACCTGTTCCCATGAAAACAATGAGAGTTTTGTCATTGACATCAGTTGGATCTGGAGTAGGCCCTTATGCACAGTAATTTTACTGTTATAAAGTCGATCGCCCAGTTCTGCTCAACAAGTTGTAGGATCAATGAGTCCCAAGTTAATAGCAATGCACCTTCATATAGTGAAAAATTTTATGGGCGATGGAATGTCCTACAGACTAGGTAGATACCATTATAGTATAGTATAGATGCCATTTTTAAGTAATAGTGGATCACTGAGAATTGAGTTTGGCAATTGTATGGCAAATTAACTTTTTTACTAATCTAGCTTCCTTCTTTTTGTTATGTTTTCTCTAGTATGCTGTCAGTTTACTTCACTATTTTTTGTCTTCTTCTGAATCTGTCCGATGAATGCCTTTGCTAAACGTCTAATGGATTCCATTGCATGAAAACATGCTGGACTATATAGATGAATGAAGTAGGCATCTGGTGTGAGCTTCAGTAGAAGAGGAGCAGGAGAATGAGCTTTCAAGTTATAAATATAGAGGTTTAATTTGATTGCTTTTTAAAACTTTTTTCCAATTTCTTGCAGTTTGCTCCACCATTTTGTTTTGCTGTAGATTGCATTGTTTTCAAAAGGTCTTTCTGGAACAGGAAAACACAGATAATATGCAGCAATATACTGAGAATCATTAAGCTGATGTTATTTCAGGTTAAAATGTAATCAGGTTTCCTTGAGCTGAAAATGTTTAGTACATTCCTATGTGTCCTACCATAAAGTAGAACCATATACCAAAATATCATCTCTTTGTAATGTTTGAAATTGATGAACGTGATAAGATAGTTAAATATAATGGGTTCAGTTCTCAGCTGTGACAGGACAACTGGGGACAAATGTGTCTTTGAGCCAACTCTCTGTTCCCTTGATCTTGCATCAGCCAGAATGGTTCTTTGTGTAAACTGATGCAGCCTAAGGACTGCTCTAAATTACCTGGATTGTAGCAAACCTTGTAGCACTGTTTACTAGCCAGTGCCTGCCTCCTATCACTTCTGCTGCAACCCCTTGCTCCCCATTCCCCGCTAAGTGGAGGTGCAGAACTGCTGGCAAAGTGAGAATCCTTGAGTGCCCCTTTAGGGCAGCTTTCTGAACTGTGCCCAGAGACGAGAAGAAGAGAGTTAATGCCTGATTCTGCCATTTTCACTCATCATCAGTCCTACCTTACTTCACAAGTAGTTCCATTGATTTCAATAGGCCTCCTTATGGAATAAAAATGCTAATCAATATGCATGAAGGTGGCAGAATTATATTCCTCAGCTTCTAATTGAATCAATTAATTTTGTGTTATATGATTATTTCTTACTATTATATATGTTCTCAAAAGGCAGAGTATAAGGCCTAGCTGGAAAAAATGCTCCACAAATCTGCCGTGTTCAGAAGTATACACATCAAAAGATAACTTTCTTATCTCCAATTTATTCTGAAAAAAAAAACCCCACTCTGGGGATTTTATTTCAAAAGATGAAAAATGGACCAGGAGTCAGTGGTATACAGCTACTATTTATCTGTTTTACAGCTATCAATTTGAGTGCTAGAATAACACTGGAGAAACTAGATGCTTTCTTGAACATGGTGTAAAAAACACCGTATTAATACAAAGTGAAAGTAAATTAAAAGCAGAAAGCTGAGTCTTAGATGCTAGACATTTTATCTTCTGAACAGTAACTCTGTTTTTTCCTGACAATGTATAAATATGCTTTCTTTACTTTTGCTGGACCATTACCTAAACTATCTCTTTAAAAAATTTAAATTGGTCTAGGAACAAGGACACAATTCAGAATTCTTCCCTGACAGCAAATCAAACATGTTAACAGCCCATTTCCTTGATTGAAATAGTTAATTTTACCACTGCTTTCTGTTTGACATGGATTATGATGACAGAAGCTGTTCATTTTTCTAAGCCAAATGGGAAGAGCACTCAGGCTCCTCTGCCTCTGTTACAGACACATCTGCAGAGCTTGGGGAGAAGTCTTCAAAGGTGTCTGATGATCAAATTTCAGAACAGCAATAACAGGCTAAAGAAACACAGTTGATGGGTTATTGCAGTAAAGTGAGGGAGAGAGGACAGTCATTAGTAGTCATTGCATCCTGCTTTTGGATAATCAGAGATCTAGTTACATTTTGACTTTTCTTTCCAATGCCAGTTATGTGAAAAATTCTCTTATCAGAAGCAATAGATAAAGACTTTAACTAAACCAACAGCAGCAAGTAAAACAGGGATGTTGTTATATTTGAAAATTTATCCTTTCGTCATAGAAACACTAGACTGCACACATGGTGCCTTCAGGACACCAACTGAGAATAAAGCTGCTTTCAGAAGCAGTAAGTGATTTCATTCTATTAATGTCCAGGTGATTTGTGATGCCCATTATAGCATCACTAATGTGATGGCAAACATTTCCTGGGCATACCATGTTTCCAATGTTCTGCAGAACTTAGTCAGCTCAAGCGCTTGTGCAATGCCTGATTGGGCAAGACAGCCCCTGGGATTTATTCTTTTAATCAGTCAAAACTAATTCTGAAGCAAAAAAGTAACGTTTAACTTCCAAACATGGTGAAACAAACACAGTATTAAGGAAAAGGAGATCAGAGTAAAACCACACACTGTCTAGGTATAGAAAATCAAGAGAAACAATCACAAAGCATGTTTATTCTGTTCTATATAGGTTCTTTTATTGCACTCATCATCCTAGTCTGAACGCCTTCCATTAGTGGAGTAAGTGATGTCACATGTTTGCTCTCTCATCCTCTTCCTGGGGGAGACGTATTTGCAGTGATGTGTTTTGTTCTGGAATATTTATATGTCTGCACATTGAGAAGGCAAGGTCAAAGAAATGTGCCTTGTACTTAGAACAGAAGGAAGTATGTTATGTGGAACATTACTGGAGAACTCCTGGCATCTCAGAAAGACAGCGATACATATAGAAAGACATGTAATTGTAGCTCTCACCCACAGCACACCGAGTGTTCCAGAAATTCACTTGACCCCTAGTTATCTTTCTCCAAGGGACATCATCTCACACTTTATCTAAATAAAGTTGATTGAAACACAGGGATAAATGACCAGGGCTCCCCTCTGTTCTGATAAAAGGAGGGAATACAGAAGAGGGAATGCCAGAGAAGCACTGGAAGGAGGCACCAGTACCTCCCACTCTGGGAGGCTGTGGAAAACCCTGTGTGCTAACACCATGTGGCTCACAGTATGGTGCTGTAGAAAGACACCTCAGGGTGGGTAAAACTGGGGAGCAACCATCCTGCATGAGGCATGATTTCCTCAAACACCAGCATAGTTAATATAGTGAGAAGCAGTAATGACTTTTCTTCAAGGGCCAGGGCAGAGTGCGAAGGGGTGAGAGGCAAACATGTGATGGCTCCTGAGGGAATCATGCTGCTTAGAGGGAAAAAGGAGGGGCCCCTACATAGATAACTATTAATATGCTGGGTTGTAATTTGAGTTCCCAGCAACTTCTTAAACTGCAGGGGAGAAGGATGCCACATATTCTGCTCCCCCTGATAGGCCCCAAACCCTCTTTCCTGAGGAGAGCATATAATGGAAGCTCTGTGAGAGTCATCTTGTCCAGTATCCTGGGGCCTCTTTCCTGTTCTCACTGGGATTACTGCAGGAGGATATAATATGGATTCAGGTGAAACTCAGATATGGGAATCATCAAGAAAAGGTTAGATAATGAGACAGAAAATATCGTATTGCCTCTATATAAATCCACGGTATGCACACACCTTGAATACTGTGTGCAGATGTGGTCACCCCATTTCAAAAAAGATATATTGGAATTGGAAAAGGTTTGGAAAAGGGCAACAAAAATGATTAGGAGTATAGAACAGTTTCTGTATGAGGAGAAATTAATAAAACTGGGACTTTTCAGCTTGGAAAAGAGGTCACTAAGGGGGGGATATGATAGAGGTCTATAAAATCATGAGTGATAGGGAGAAAGTAAATAAGGAAGTGTTATTTACTCCTCAGAATACAAGAACAAAGGGCCACCAAATGAAATTAATAGGTAGCAGGTTTAAAACAAACACAAGAAAGTATTTTTTTATGCTATGCACTGTCAACCTCTGGAACTCCTCACCAGCGAGTGTTGTGAAGGCCAAGACTATAACAAGGTTCAAAAGGGAGCTAGGTCCATCAATGGCTATTAGACAGGATGGGCAGGAATGGTGTCCCTAGCCTATTTGCCAGAAGCTGGGATTGGGTGATAGCTGTGGATCACTAGATGATAACCTGTCTGTTCATTCCCTTTGGGGCACCTGCCATTGGCCACTGTCAGAGGACAGAATACTGGGCCTGATGGACCTTTGGTCTGACTCAGTATGGACATTCTTATGTAATACATTGAATTAGAGATTCTGCTCTATAGTAAAAACCTATGGGAAATGATGATAACATTTCAAAGGCACAAACAAGCCACTGGACTATCCTGCCTGTTTTCTTTTTCTTTCTTCCTTCCATGGGCATCTACCTATTTATTCATAGCACAAAATCACCACTTCCCAATGAACAGAAAACAAGTTTTTTTTCTGTTTTGTCTTTCCGTAATGTTAGCAAAATGATCTATTGATGATCCAAAATATTTAACTAAATTAATGGGATTTTAGAATGAAGACAATGTATCAATTTATACACTGTATTGAGATTTGGATCCTATATAAAACAAGACAAATAAATCTAAAAAAATACAGTAAAATCAATATTGATTATTAGGGGGAAAAGTGCTGTAATTGAGGCTGTAAAATCTTTTAAGATTTGAGGGAAAAAATTTCCAGTTAAACTACAATAAATTACTCCTGAGTAACTAGAGTATTTGCATGGAATTTAGCGTCGTTATACCAATCTCTAATAAAAAACAGTGTATTACTAATTTTGCCAAGAAGGCTAATACAGGGATAAGTGTTAGTTTAGTGTTATTTTAGCAAGTTACCTTTTTAACTAATATTTAATTACATTCTACAGGAATCTGCTTTTAAAATTTCTTACATGCTTTTAAGATCACTTCTCATTACCTCTTGTTTTCTGGCCCTTAGACCTTTTCAAATATGACGTAATACTGTTCTTATTACATGACAAGAGTAAGCCCTTTTAATTTATGGAGTGCCCTAATTTTTATAATCTGATATTGGTATGAACTGTAAATCTTTTTAATGACCGATAGAATAACTGGAAATCTAACATGGCATTTTTTATTATTACCTGTTCAATAGCCCCAATCTAGATTTTTAGTGTATTGTATTTTAGACATTAAGCAAGGAAATAAAGTCAAAATGTCTTGTGAAACTAGGTCTTCTTTAATTCAACATGTAGGGTCTGATTCACCATTGTGTTACTCCAGATTTATGTGAGCACATCTTGAAAAACATGGCAAGAAAACCCTGCAGTTGTGAGTGTGCATGTCTATTTGTTGATCAGGTTTATAGTCTTAGCTGGAACTCGATGATCCAGTAGTAGCAATCAATGGCCTGAGTAGGTTTTTTTTTTTTATCATTTACATATGGCCAAGTGGTTGTTTGACTTAGAAATCTCTAAATAGCTTAAGACCTACTTACCTGAGAGATTGCCTCAGTCCCCGTGTCCTACTGCTGCAGTTGAGACGAGCAGAGATACCTGAGCTGAAGCTCCCTGGTATAGAAGAGAAGGGGCTGTTGGCGGGGTGATACCTACAGTGACCTCACAGCTTTGGAATTCACCCCAATCCATGGTCTAAAGGAGCCTGAATCTGATGACCCTGTTGGTACAATGCAAAAATCATCTTTTATTTGTTAGCCCTTTTACAGTGCGGAAATTGCCAAGCTGGGGAATTGAGCTTTAAAGTTTCCTGACTTGCTGGTGGTGGGTTATCATGATTTGTACTGCTGCACTTAGGGTATTATCTGTGATGCATTCTTAAATTCTGTGAAGAGTGCCTAGACCATGTGATAGGTGCCCTTTCCTAGCATTCCTTCATTTCAATATATAAATATTGAGATCAGTGGAATTACTTCAGTGGTTTAACAGTACTGAGCTTCATACTATTGTTCAGCTTTTCAACAACCCCAGAGCCCAGCCCAAGTAACAGGCTGGGCACAGGGCAGACATGCAGGACCACGGGTGGGAGGAATCTTCCCCTCCAGGATGAGAAGTAGCTGCAGAGCTGGTCCATGGCGGTTGCTTCAATCTACTAGCTGAGTTTTGCCTTCGCCATGCCTTCTGTATATCTTATACACCACTGCTGTCATCAGAAGGCTGAAGGATTCATGCTATGATGGGTCTTGTGGCCAGCTTGGCCTCACTCCAATGATTCCTATTGCACAAGAAGCACACACCAGGGGTGACTTCCCCAACTCATGCCCCTCTTTGCCTAGCTAAGGGATCCCATTCCTTGCAGTTGGCAGCTTGAGGTGCTGAGCATCTGAATCACCAGTGGAAGTCAGTGGAGGATTGCAAGTGTTCACCACCTCACAGAAACTGGATGCAGGAAAACCAAATGTTTTAACCTCATGACATATGTATCATTATGTCTGTGAGAAACTTGCCCAATTCTGCATGCAGGGGATTCAACCCAGGAGTCTGGGAGTGCAAGGTGTCGATGTGTAAGTGTAGCATGGATTTCTTAGGACTGGGTTTTTGTGGTTTTGCACCACTTAGTTTCATTTTAAGTCTGGGGTTCATTTGCGCCTAACATGGCGAAGGCAAAACTCAGGATGAAACTGGCGGGTTTTATTAAAGTAATTGGTGGTTGAGACAGCCTTCTGCTCTGCAGCTCCTGCCATCTGGAACATCTTTCTTTATCTCTCTACCTCATTGACTCTCAATCTGACTTCAAATCTCAGCTGAACACACCTCTCTTCTCCTGTGCATATTCTCTGTATTTGCTCTCTTCTGCCTATTATTTCTTATTTAACTCTAAAGTGCTTTGGGATAAAATCTCAGAGATATTACACAAAATAAAGTGTGTATTGTATTCTTATTGTTATCTAAGGTGCATCAGGCCAGACAGTGGTATTTATATTTATATTTTTCTTTGATTTTTTTAGACTATTAATAGATTTAAGTTATCCTGACGTTTGTCAATCTTGTCATTTCATATGGATATTTCAGCTGTTAGTTTGATGGATTTATTTCCAGGGAGGTTTTTCTTACAAATATTTTCACTCTTAAATCTCAGGCTCTTCAAATAGTAATGTTTTTCAGTTTGTTTTTCAATAAAGGTGAATCTCGTGTAAGTGTCCTATTTGCTGGCAGTGACTGGCACTTGATGTAAAATTTTAAAACACACAAACCCTCCCCCCCAAAAAAGGAGTTGAAAACCAATATTAAAATTTATTAAAGTGCCTTGTAATAAATCAGTCATCCCACGTTAACTTAATATCTGTTGCGAGCACTTTTTAATGGACAATATAACTATAGCAAACTTTATAGTTCAAAGTTTTTTAATAAACAAAAATCCAGAATTGAGTATCATCGTCTTAGTTACAGGCCCCTATAGTATAGTTCATTTTGCTCAATTTCACAGTCAGAGGATTTTAAAAATCCATACATTTCATGATTTCAGCTATTTCAATCTGCAATGTCAGGGTGTTGTCATTGTAGGGGTCCTGATCCAAAAAGGAGTTGTGGGAGAGTCACAAGATTATTAGGGGAGGGAGAGTTTGCAATATGCTGCCCTTACTCCTGCGTGGCTGCTGGTGGCAGTGCTGCCTTCAGAGTCAGGCAGCTAGAGAACAGTGGCTGCTGGCCAAGAGCCCAGCTCTGAAGGCAGAGCCACCGCCAGCAGCAGCGCACAAGTAAGGATGGCACAGTATGGTATTGCCACCCTTACTTCTGTGTTGCTTCCTGCAGTAATGGGCCTTCAGTCAGCAGCCGCCACTCTCCAGCTGCCCAGTTCTGAAGGCAGCAGTGCAGAAGTAAGGGTAGCATGGTATAGTATTGCCACTCTTATTTCTGTCCTGCTGCTGGTAGGGTGCTACTTTCAGAGCTGGGTGCCCAGCCAATAGCTGCTGCTCTTTGGCCAACCAGCTCTGAAGGCAGCGCCAATGTAAGGGTGGCAATATCATGACCCCCCCCCCAAATAACCTTGTGACCCCTCTGCAACTCCCTTTTGGGTCAGGACCCTCAATTTGAGAAACGCTGGTCTCCTCCGTGAAATCTGTATAGTATAGGGTAAAAGTGCACAAAAGATCAGATTTCATGGTCTGTGATGCATTTTTCATGGCCATGAATTTGGTAGGGCCCTCCATATAGGCAAATCCTGAACCCTAGCCAACAGCTAGGCTGTGAGCTGAGGTTTATTGCCTAGGCAGATGAGGGAAATTCATGAAGCAGTAACAGCATCCCCAGCTCCTGTTCTGCCTCTTCCTAGGAGACCAGTGGTTGGTGGCCATGTGCAGAGGTGGAACTACCATCCCCTTATATTTTTCCAGCCAACATCTACCTCATCCCTATGTGACAAAATACAGGGACCCCTGCAAATAGGGCTCCATAGCATGCAGGCCAAGCTCATCCGCTGGATAGGTTCCACAAGTCCTGCCCCGCTTTGCAGCAGAACTGAATCATTCTGCTCCATCTTGAGACCACCACTACTGTGGAAGAAAGGACAGGATTTACTCCACTGGTCTCACTGAAGTCCAGGACAGAACTCTCAGCGGCTCCAGTGGGACTAGGATTTAGCCTATAAGACAATGTGCAGCATGCAAACAGTATCCACCTTCCCTGATTCCTTGAAAAACATTAACTTCTGGGAAGACCCTCTTTGCAAATGATAGGCCATCAGCTAATTAAAATGAGACTATGGACAGATGCAGACATTTTTCTTGCAGCTGTATAAATGAGCGTGCATAGCCTATGAATGTGTTCCCATAAGATGGGACTGTCCCAAGCAATTCAGGACATGTGGCAGAGTAATGTGTAGTGGGCTGAAGTCAGTGATCATAAACCATCTTGAAAAGAAAAATATGTGCAGTTTACTGCCAGAGATTACTGAGGAAAAAAAAACCTGTTTTAAATCAAGAACGGGGGCCATTTCAGTTTCTTAAGCTAGCTGCACGTTAGTTTTGAAGAGAGCACTGTTTTTACACCCAAACTAATAGGTTTAGTCCTCTATAAAGGGAAAGTATCATAACAAATGAAACCCCTGCTCATTTCTGTACATTTCTACCGGCACTTGAGAACTTCACCTTCTGTAGTGGATCATTATTTGCTTAATCAGATATTGTAACTTGCTGGTAATAATTTAGGACCCAATCCTGCCACACACTAAGCACCCATAACTTCCTCTAAGTCGATTATAATGGGAATTGAAGGCAATCAGGGCTAGAGTCACAAAGGGACTTGGGTGCCTAACTTACACTTTAGGTACCTAAATCCTAGAATCAGGCACCACTGATATTAATAAAACTCCTGCTCAGCTACCACCAAATTCTGTAGGTATCCAAGCTCAATTGTCACCTACATTTTTGCAGTAAAAGCTCCCTAAGTGCTTGGTTTCTGCCTCCAAGCATGGGCACTGCTGCCCCACTCTGAGCATCCAGATGCCAAGCCCTAGTGTGATGTACAAACTGGGGGAAGATAGGTGTTCCTCTGCCTAACTCACTGGTGGGCCCGATCCAGTCAGTGTGCTCAGAGGACGCTTACCAGATTGGGCCCTGCACACAAGCTCACACAAAATGAGGTAGAAGGGAGGAGAGGAGAAGGACAATGACAATTTCCCTTCTAACTTTCAGCCCAGTGGTTCGACTAGTCACCTGGGATGTCGGAGACCCACCCTCCCCCAAGTTCAAATTCCTGCCCTTCCCTCTAGCTGCCTGCAAAAAAAAAAAAAAAAAAAAAAAAAAATTGTGTAGGTGCCTAATGCAAGAGACAGTTTGCAGCTGAGAATCCCAAGGAGTGGGAAATGCCTCCCTCCAACCCAAATTTAGGAGCTGAACTTCCTCAAAGGGGCAGGGCTTAGGACACATCCTCTCCTTGGCATCTCCCGTTGGCTAGCTCATGGGGGGAGCTGCCTAGCATGCTGGTGTTTGTGAATCCCATTTTTAGGCGCCTGTTGCCCTCCATTCATTGTATAGGATGCCTGAGTGTCCAGCTCTGGCTTTGTGGATTCCAGTGATTTTCTAGGCCCTTAAGTTCCTTTGTGAATTAAGATCTCAGTGCCTTCTGGATCCAATCCTCATTTACCACATTGCCTTTCCTCCCAATTTCTTTTTGCATCTGAATATTTTATTTCTTTTTAAGCATATAGTTTAAATCTTCCTAAGATCCCATTGTAGTTCAGAAACAGGCACATACAAGTCTAAAAATTATCTTTCCACTTATGCCTGAAAAAGGACAGGTCATTACAAGAGATATTTTATGGGACTCTTTTTTTTTTTTTTTTAAAGCAAATTTTTGTCATTGTTATCCATTCTAAATATTCAGAGCAGTGTCAGTCACATCTGTAGAAAGAGATGTGCTTTAGAGAGACATCTATTTATTCAACAGTGATTTTTATTCAGCTATTTCATGTTAACTTAATTTTTAAATAAATCTTTGCTTATCTATTGTTTTCATTATATTAATTATTAACTTATTTATAAGGATTATAATAACTACTATTCATAACTCAAATGGTCTTTTAAAATCTCTATATATTAAAGAATAAAAGGTCAATATTGGTTGCAACAGGTATTACAAATAATAATAATAATTAATAATAATCAGCTGGTGAGATTTGCAATAAATGCACTACATATCTATGTTGTAACAGATCAAAAAAAGGCCAAATTCTGACTCAGTAATACCACTATAAATCTACTACTGATTTCAGTGAGTTTCTTCCATATTTAAAACTGTATTATGGAATTTGATCTGGAGTATAGATGTTCCTCATAGGTTGTATTTCTATCCAACATACATTAACTAAACAAGTTAAAAAGCCAATAGCTTTCAATAGTTTGAAAAAGAAAATTACATGATGGCAAAGCTAAGTTGTTGTTGTTATTATTATTATTATTATAAAAATAATACAAAAATGTTTCAGACAGAAGGAGCCAGATTCTGATCTGTTACCAAGATTGAGTTGGTGCAACATGCATACAACAAAGATGAGTTAATATCCCCATGTAATGGTTGGGGAAAACGGAGACAGACAGAGCTTAAGTGACTTGCTTAAGGTAACAGGGTGAGTCAGAGCTAGGGTCACATTTCCTGGCTTTCAGGGTCCAGCTCTGACCACTAGACATGTTTCCTCTGTTTCCTTGAACAGCTATGTACATCATGATTCTGAAGGGTCATCTGGATCATGAAGAGATGTCATAATATAGGGACATTATTTTGTTTTTTATAGGATAGCTTTAAAAAAAGAACAGATGGGTTTATTTACATCTAGTGGACCATCTCTTGCAACCCCCTACTCACCTAAGTAGTCCCCCTGATTTTGTTGATGCTATGGTTCTGCTATGGGATACAGACCCAACAGTTCTAACAGCTGGTACAAGTGGCTGATATTCAGGCTCACAGGCTGATATATGGGCTGAGAGGGATCATTGCTGCCCAGTGGTAGTGGGTTTTGTCCCTTCTAGCCCCTGTGCACTTCTTTCTTGTAAAACCTACGTACTTAGGCAGTATGTCAGTGAGCTGAATTTCACCCTGAGTGTGACTGTACTCCTGGGCACTATTTTGTCAGCAGAACCAACTGGAAATAAGGCAGCTCACAGAAACCTATTTTCATTGAAACGACAGAAAAAGCTCAGGCATGGGACCAGTTTGTCTTGTTAAGTGGGTCTTGTCTTGGATATGGTTAGCCCCTTCTGAGTACTATCAAGAAGGGGTATCCCTGAGATACAAATTCATACTGATATCACCCTGTAAAATACATTTACTGTCCATCTTGTTTGCTCAAAAATCTGCTAGTAACATTCTTGGGAGAACAGCAATAGTTATTGTGAGACTCTGACTGGAGGATCTGATCAGTTCAGCTCTGATTCCTCTTAAAACACAAACACAAAAAACCTGACACTCGGCAAATCACAGCCAATGAAACAAAGCTTAGAACTGCACAACCTCCATTCTGCATGTTTGTAACAAGTCCCTCTACCAATTGGTCAAATACTGGAAAGGACAAAAAATAGAGTTAACTATAAAGAAGGCCAGTCCTTACCGATTTGTATTAGGACTTCCATGTGTCAGTAGCGATCTGTCTCTCAGATTCAGTGCCCCCAGTTTCCAGTAATCTCACCTGGTGATTGTGGAGCATAGTTAAAGCTGGTGGGTTCCCAGCTTTTTCTAAGGATGCCAAGAAGCACAGATTAATCATTTGGAAAAATTAAAATGACATGCTAAGTGGTAGGGAATTTGTAGGCCCCATTTTATTTTTATTAAATAGACTGTTAATGCAAAATGGGTGTTTTTAGGCCATCTCAACAAATGGTATTAAACTCTAAGAAACCTGTGTTAGGGATCTCTGTAACAAACAAAGCGATTTGGTGTACAAGAAGAATGTCATCACTCTCACCAATCCATTACATATTCTGGAATCTGCCTGGGCCAGACTCATTTACCACTAAGACCTGTCTGTGTGCTAGTTTGTTGATTTGAAAGAAAATTTTACAAAGAATTTTTTTTTGTTAACTTACTGTTTTACCTCAGTGATACCACAGGCGCATCTTACTGCAAAGCATGGACTTCTGTCAGATAAAGGGGAGGCTTTGAGGGATTCAGAAACCCTCCCTCAAGAACTAAAATTAAGTAAAAGGTTCAGTTAGGAGACCACAGAATTGCATAGAGGTTAAAATTCCCATATCCCTTTCATTATCCTGAGTAGAAGCCTGTAGTATTAGCTACTGTTACATCTGATGTAGACAAAAAGAACAATAGAAAATATAGCATCACATACAGAAAAGGCTTTTGTCACATTGCTGAAGGGGAGATTTTGACATAAACATTTATTCCTTGATAATCCTAAGAAAACCCAGCTTTGATTTCATGTAGCTGTTGTTCACGCCAAGGTTTATGGAACGCAAAATGTAATTTATCTCTAGACAATAACTAATTATTAATGATTACAAAGAAATAAGTCAACAAAGATATTTTCTTGTTTACATTCTTATCAGACTGTATCAGGACCATCTGTATTTTCAAGTCCTTTATCCCGAGGGATAAATAATTTGCATTGTTCACTGAATATATTCATGCAAACATGGCATTTGGATTTGATGCACAGTTGTAAAGCCATAGTCAAAACACTTTGGTGGAAAAACACTCATTAGTATACAGTAAGGAAAACACACACACACAAAATCTAAACACCGCAGCAAAATGATTGTTGAGAAACTATATAAGGATTGGATTGTACTGGAGTAATGCTTGTGTTTGAAAGCTATTCTGTATACAATTATCTCCATATTCTGCAGATATTTGGGCAGATTATATTCACATATATATCTGATGTGTGTGGCAGTTGCTTTTATTACAACAGTGGCATGTCACCCACGCTGAAAAATTCAGATCCAAATCTGGAGGAAGCATGAAATGGTTCTATAACCTGAACCTTAAAAACTCCAGGGTGAATCTGTGGGCTCTAACCTGAGAGACAGGAATATAGTGATATCCTATGCCTCTTGTCCTGCTAGCAAGAATTCCCAGCTCACTCCTGCTTCCTCTTCCAGCCTCTGCTCAGACGGACAAAGCCCTCTCTGGCTCTCAGCTGAACTGAAAGGTCCCCTCCCCCTTCCAGCAGGCCAAGATTTTTAAACTTCCTGCCCAACTCTTCTCTGCTGCCAGCTTCACTGACCCCACTCTCTCTGCATTTACAGGTTGCTGGCATAGTGGTGGTGTCAGTTCTTTCTAGTACAGTACTGTCTTTGAAGATTTTTTCCCATAACTCTTTTCTGGCTTTCCTGGCCCAAGGAAAAAAGTGTCAGAAACTTGGAAGTTCAGGAAAAAGGCAGGGCATGTCAAGATGGCTGAGGAGGAGGTAGAGGGGTTTCCCAGTAGGGGTAGGCAGGACAGCTCGGACTTGATCTAGGCATGAGTTCCAACCTTCCCTAGCAGCCAGAAACCCAGTAGACCGTAGTCTGTATGGTTCCCCTTAAGACTTAAAACATGGCAAATCCTCATCCTGTGAATCAGAGGGTGCCTTAAGCATTAATTCTGTGTTTTATAAGAGATGCTGAAAAATAATCACCGGGTGTTATATTATTATTCATCTTGCTAAAGCCCAAAAGTGCACAAAGTCCCAGAAGGTACAAAGCTTTCAAACCAGTTAAAACCTTACTCCCATTTCTTTGGGTTCCTCTGTCTGTTTGTTGTATCCTAGGTGCTGTCCTGACTCAATAACTAATAAACTGTTCTGACTTGAAATGGAAATGGCAGCAGTTTGTACACATTATGTAATACCTGGCAGCTTCCATGCACCAGCGCAGTGATACAGTCATGGTCAGACAATGCCCAAGGAACAATAAACGGAGACAGTTTGTTTGCGTATCCTGGTACCTGGTACAAAGTTCATGTTCACTAGTGCAGTAAAATCATGATGCTCTTGGAGCCTAGATATGACACAGAAATGCACATATCTCACTTCTCTACTATTGCCCATGAATTGGCCTCTTGAGTCTTATCTCTTATGCCAACCAGATCGTATATAAAATATGCCTAACTGAAACCTAGGGAAAATATCCTTTTTAGCTGGTGTAGCGGTATGGGTCATTCTCACAAATACTCTTAATGGGCTAGAGGGAGACTCTGTGTCCCGAGGAAGTAACAGGCTACCTCGTGGCGGTGAGAGGCTGGAGTGTGCTGATCACTGCACAAGGCTGATTAATGGAGTGATGAAAGCACCAGAGGGTTAAGGCTCTGGCAGCTGGGGCATAGGAAATGGGCATGGGAGAGGGGAAATATACAGCTCCCAGAAATCATGGGATTGAATTCCCCTAGCAAATACTTTGATGTTGGAGGTGGAAGGAAGAAACACATCAGGCAAAAAGAAATAAAGTAGAAAAGTGCTTAGAAGTCTGATGCTTACAAGGGAAAGCTCCTGAGTTTTTGATCGCTTAGCAGAAGGCAATAAAGTTGCATGTTGTAAGGCTTGCTCTGACATATTGCTAACCAATCTCAGGCCTGAGGTTGTTGGTTCCAGTTCCAGAAATCTGGGCCCTTGGGACAACAACACAGTAAATGCTGACTGACAGCTTCTCAAACCCAGCAAAGCCAAATAAAACTCACTGCATAGGCCCAGGCAGCCCTGTCCTTCAGCCACATCTTTTACTTTTCCTATTTCCTGTCCTTTCCTTACTCCTAGGTCACTAGACTTTTAACTAGAGAAGATCCAAGGCCACAGCATTTGAATGTAGATATGAATTCCCTCAGCGTTCGAGGTTTGGATCCAGAATTTTGGTTTAAGCCTTTTGTATGGCAATAAATGTACAGATGGGTTTGATTTAGTCCATTATACAGATAAGGCCCATCCACAGAGCTGGAATCTGCATCTGGATTTAAAATTCCCAAGGCTCAGAGAGGTTTAGATCAGATGTCTGGGAATGGAAGTCTGCATTATAGCCCCAGGCATCTGATCTAAAATAACTTCAAACTTGTAACTATTTTCATATTTGCTTCAGCAATAAGAAACATGGCAATCTGCATTCTTGGGCTTCTAGCATAACTTCTCCATGCTTTCCAACGTCACACTTGATAAGAAATACTTTCAATATTAACATTCAGCTCCTGTATCATCCATGAAGGTTAACAGCCAAGAATATCCTTAGAGAAAAGGTGCACTGCATTTAATAAATGAAGAGCAGAATGGGATATGAAAGGAAGGTAAAATTCACCCTCAATCCACTAGAGGGTAGCTCCCTTCAGATAAAGGCTGAAACACTTCAGACCAGTCTGAGCAACTCTCTGCTTTTTTTTGCCTGCTCTTTACTTGGCCTGACAAAACAATATTAACATTCATTTCTTTCTCATTCTCACTCTCTCTTTTTAACTCAGTTTGCTCTCTGATTTCTGAGTTTGAGGAGGTGGAAGCATTATGCTGTAAATACATTTGTTTCCGAATATTTCTAATACAAATGCACTTACAATAAAATGCAAAAATAAGCCCTCCCCCAAATTGAGCTTCAGTTTCTAATTTAATAAGCCACAACAAAAACATCAACATTCTGTAATGACTCTGCTACAGCAGCACAGAAAATTAGCATCCAAGGGCAGTATGCATTTCAAATTACATTAGCCATCAAAACCTTTTTTAAAAATAGACAGTTGGTCACTAAAGCAATGGGTTTACTATGTAATATGAATTAATAGGTCCTAAATTTAAATCCCCTGTATGTTATTTAGCAGTATTTGTGGAGTACAGACATTGCTATGGAATGGATCATTCATGAGTATTACAAGGAAAGCACATACATTATATATAATGCTTATAGAAATCTATACCGCCTTCAACACACCAGCTGTTTCTTTTGTGAGACTGAGTTATTCATGAAATCCAGGAAGACATTTTGTAGTAAAACATGCTACCTGCTTGCTTTTTAAACCACTGTTGTTGCCTGTCCATCTACCTAAATAATTAAGTAAGCAATATGAAATTAGACATGTGCCAACTCACTTTTCCCCCTCATCGAACCTGCTGGAGAGTTCTGCAGAGAAATATGGCTTACAGGGGTTGCTATCATTTGTACAGAAGGTAAATAGAATGATAATATGTATTTCCTGTCTGTAATTGTGTTCACTGTTCAGTGTAGCAAACCTTTGTGCTTGTTGCAGTAGAGTAAATGGAGTGTTTAATTTGGGATTCAGTGTAGTCTGGAGTCAAGGTGTAGCAGTTTTATAACAGACATACAATTTTATTGGAGGCTGAAGGTTTAAATTCCACCTTACATAAATTTATATAAAGGGAACTTCAACTCTGCAGATGTACAATATCTCTGTGTGTTTGGGTATGTTTAGTTTGCTCTCTGATTTCTGAGTTTGAGGAGGTGGAAGCATTATGCTGTAAATACATTTGTTTCTGAATATTTCTAATACAAATGCACTTACAATAAAATGCAAAAATAAAATAAAAAATTGCTCAACAGGGACTGTTTCTCAGTTCCTCCTTAGATTTTAGAGAACACGCTTGCTATCTCTGTTTATGATAGTCAAAAGAAGCTTTCACGTTTTGGCAAATATTTTCTTTGTTTAGTCTTTCCCAGCAAACAGCACCAAAACCCTAAGGAAAGGTATTTGGATCATGTAATCGCTTCTTTTCTGTTTAGCTTAGGGCAGTCTCTTTTCTGCAAGACCACAATTTAATGTATATGTTTGGAAATCAAATTATTTAGAATTATGACCACATCATCAAAATAAGCCATTTTGAAATGCACTGCCAGCTCACAAAACAGATTGTGTAGGGAAGAAATGGATAATGCTTGGCTTGAGCACGTAAAAGTCAGTAAAATCTAAACACTGAGAACTATTTTATTTTATTTTCCTCAAAACATAAATCCATCTCTGATCATGATATTTAAAGCCATTCATGGGGTGTACCCCCCCTTAGCTGGGAAATTTTAATTGATTTTTATCAACACCACATTCTGCGAGTTAACCACCAGGTGGTGCCCTTAGTTTATGGACATCCGTCCATTCCTTCTTTCCCAATGACACAGTGAGATTAATATTATTGGAGCAGGAATCCTGTTTCAGACAGGGGATTTAACACCCACAGATAAAAAAAAAAAAAGGAAAGCTTCTGCCTACACTGGTACAATAAACTTGGCTTTAAGAGCCTTGTTACTACTAGATTTAATAGCCTACACATTTTTCCCTCTGTTTACAATCCTTGCACACCAAAGACAGAAAACAATATGGTTGTGTGGGCCATAAATACATTGCTGCGGATCTATTTTATATAGGAAAACTGCACACTGACTCTCAACTGTTAGCATATTTCTGTTTCATTGGTGGTTGCTTGTGTGCTGTGAACCTTTGCTTTCTCAAGAATAGTACCTGGGGAAAAAGAAATTATTTCTGGGCAGAGAAATGAAGATGCTAATTCTGCTGTGGGTAATCAAAGACAATTTGCATTTGCATTTCAGTGACAGTTTTTCTAGCTCTCCTTCTATTGCTCTACTTGAAAACTAGCTAGTGAAAGTCCACTGTCACAGTTTAGTATGGCTCCTGTTTAGCCACAAGGTATTTACACTGATGTATGTAATCAGCTGTTCATCTGTGTGTGTGTGTGTGTGTGTGTGTGTGTGTGTGTATATATATATATATATATATATATATTTAAAAAATAGCTGAATAACTTGCTCGTGAAGGGAAGACACTGACAGTCTAAAAATGAACTCCTGTACTAACACATGCACATTGCTGCAGAATGAGCTAACCCACAATATCTTGCCAATGACCTCAACCTTGATCTGGAGGGACCATTTATTCACAAGCAAAACATTTATTCTTAATGCAAGCTGGTCCTGGGGCTGCTGACTATGTGGCACTCAGGGCTCTATGAATAACATGAACGTACACGCCTATAAAGTTACTATGATTATTCTTGTTACTGTTTGGGGGGTGTGTATAATTTATACAATTATCTGATCATTCATGGGGAACTGTTAATTTAAAGTCAGGGTTTGCTGGCTTTGTACATTTCACAAAGAAAATGTGGATTTGTAATGTGGGGAGAGGCTGGGCTCAGGAAGTATTCTGATATATACATGAAGCCCAGCATGTACATTAGAAACCTTCTTTATTTTTGTCAGTGCAATGAAATTTTCCATGATATTACAATTATCATGTTACATGTTCTTGTTCATGAAACTCCTAGTAACCACCATTTTGCTGTCTGCCCACCACAGCAATAAAATGGTGATACAAAAGAGAGCTAACGCATCTAGCTTGGTATAAGAGTTCCTTTGCTCACACTAACCTCAATTACAAGAGAACTCTGCAAACACTGTGTAGTTGTTGTTATTAAATAGCAATCGTTTTTAGATTAGGAAAAAGACAAGGAAATGAGAAAAATATCAGATGTGCATCAGCAAAATGCTGGGTAAAAATTAACCTTGAAATTGAGAGAAACAATGTATCTATTCATCTGAAAGCAGACCTCCTGTGAAATACTTTAATAACTACACCAAAGTGTATCCCACTTTTAGAGTATGCGTTTTGAAGATGATGCAAACCTCCAGCACAGTATGTGACTTTGTGAGGCTGTAGAAGCTAGGAAAGTATTTTAAAAAATGAAACCAGATTGTAAAAATAATTATATCCAAGTCCAAGCAGAAACTAGATTCATCCCTGCAAATGATGCACCAAGAAAGAGATTTTTTAATATTATGATTTGGCAGTCTTTGAGAGTAGCTAGTCTCCTTTTTACAGGGTTCTGCTTACTGGACACCCATTAGGGGATGTAACGAGGTTGACCAATTATATGTGTGGGAAGGGAATTTTAATGATTAAGAAAATTGCGGGCTTCAAGAGTGAGTGAGGGAGAATGTGATTTCTTTCTTTCAGGACAGAGATGTGGAAAATGTATGTGAATAAAACACATTGCTAGAACCCATAAGAAATATATAACACAGTCCACCAGGGGCTGAACTGAAACCACAGCTACTGTGCCTTAGGATTACTAGTTGGTCTTAAACCAGGTGTCAAAAAGGCAAATACCAGGGTTTCACTTATTAGGTTATGCCAGCCATCTCCTTACCTTGTTGAAGTTTTTGCCTTTAAAACAAAACATAGATCATAACACTAGGCTCAAACCATCACAGAAGAACTAAGAGAAGCAGTGCACTTTATCATTTTGGTCTCTGACCTAATAATGCTTTTCAGTTAAACTGAAGTGCTCTCTGCCATTTCAATTCAAAGCTAAGGAAAGACCCTTAAGCTTAATTTTTCCCTGTAGAGTTGGTTTTTACTTTATATGATTAATTTATTTGGTATTAAATAGCAAATCCAACAAGGATCAGCTGCTCAAATGATATTTCTGTGCATTCTTGACCCAGTGCAGCAATTATCAGGGGAAAATAAGTTCTCTTTACAATACTGAAGGCTGTCTTGTGTCTTGACATACACTAATTTTCATTGGATCGTATAACTTAAACAAGAACAGTTTGCTAGCCTAATAAATCTAGGATTCTGGTCAAGAAATAAATGTGGTGTCAGTAACCCTTTAGCCAGATAATAGGAAGGAGATTATGTGATTATTTTGTCAAAAAATTAGGTTTCTTGTTTTTAATTGGTGTCATATCCTGTCGAGAGCCTGTAGGGTTTAAATCACAGTCCACCATATTAGACAGAGAAGGAAGCGTTATAGTAAATCCTTTCATCCAGTGGTTGTTGGTTTTTATCTGTTGCCCTAATTTCTGTTAAAATACTTCCCAGGAAAGATAACAGGAAACAGTAAACATGGCAACACCACAAAATAATTTTCTGATGCACTATTTCTGTCAGTGTTCAAAGAATAAGTTGTACAGGCTGGAAAGGAAACTGCTGTATCATTAAAACCCATGCAGGCTAAAACAGCCACCTTTCACCCTTTTGTAAAATGACCGCCCTCCCGACCATATCTCATAAACCTTTCAAACTAGGCTAGAGCCGTGTATTGATGCTGCTTCTTGCATTAATGGCTTGAAACTGTTGTGCATCACAGAGCTGCGTTCAAAGGGAATCAAGAGTATTTAAAAACAACTTCTGGTGTAGGATGCAATTATAACTGACAACCAGATGTCTGCCCTGTCTGGCACAACAAGCCTAGCAGAGATTGCAAATGGTCTTGAGACCACTGGATCTAAACAGTGCGTCCAAAGTGACTGATATACAGATAAACAACAATACCACAAATCACTGACACAAACTGAGGAGTTACTAGTACTGATAAAGATTTTAGAAGGCAGGAAGCAGCTGACCCCTCCGCCCTCACTCCTCTTATTTTTTACTGTGCCAAACCAAAGCATGTTAGTGAAAAAGGACCTAGCACATAAAGTATGTTTATATATCCACTGTCAAAAGTTCATCTCAGGAGGAAGGTCCCATGGGTAAATGTTTAGATTACAAAATCTAAATGGACTCTAGTGAGAAGTACTCAATACTTTGGTTAACTTACAAAGGTCTGGATAATTTGTGTCAATCTCTGTGCTGCATTTAGGTTCCTTTTCAAATTAAGTATTATCTACTGGAAGCATTTAACAGTGCTTTTACATCATAAAATTAAAAGTAAACTCTCATCTAGCTGCAATCCGATTTGATCACTAGGAAAACCTACTTGCAGGAGGTACAGATTTGATATGAAAGTGCACTTCCAAAAGGAGTTCAAACCACTGGTTAAACATTTTCTTTTCTTTACTCAGCACTTACTTTGAATATCTTCTGTGTACAAAATACTCTCAATGCACAGGATCAATATGTGCCTACACATTAATACACAGAGAGCCATGAGAAGTTCCAACCAGACCACAATTTGTGGGAGGGCAGAGCAACAGAACTCTTCTATCTTCATACTCCTTATCTACATATTTCTGTGGATTACTCTTTGTGGGCCTGTAATAGGCAGCAGGAAACAAACATAAGTAAGGAAGTACTTCTTCACAAAACACTCAAACTTTGGAACTTGTTGCCATGGGATGTTGTGAAGGCCAAAAGTATAACTGGGTTCAAAAGAGAATTAGATAACTTCATGGAGGATAGGTCCTTCAATGACTCTTAGTAAGGCCCTACCAAATTCATGGTCCATTTTGGTAAATTTCATGGTCACAGCATTTTTAAAATCTTGAATTTCATGCTTATAGATATTTAAATCTGAAATTTTACCTTGTCACAAGTCATGAATATGTATTTACAATTATAAACATATAAAGCCCTTAAGTCAACATTTCTCAAATTGGGAATCATGACCCAAAAGTGGTCTCGAGACTACTGAGGTGTGGTCACGGTATTGATACCCTAACTTCTGCTCTACCTTCAGAGCTGGGTGGCTGGAGAGCAGTGGCTGCTGGCCAGAAGCCCAGCTCTGATGGCAGCAGCCCAGAAGTGAAGGTGGCATGGCATGGTATTACTACCCTTACTTCTCCAGTGTTGTCAGTGGTGGTGCAGAAGGGTGACAATAGCAACCACACTATACCACCCTCACTTCTGCACTGATGCTGGTGGTGGCGCTGCCTTCAGAGGTGGGCTCCCAGCCAGCTAGGGTGACCAAATGTCCTGATTTTTGGGTCTTTTTCTTATATAGGCTCCTCTCACTCCCCACTCCCTGTCCCAGTTTTTCACATTTGCTGTCTGGTCACCCTACAGCCAGCCGCCACTGCCTAGCTCTGAAGACAGTGCAGAAGAGAGGGTGGCAATACCACAGCGAGATTTCATGGGGGAAAGTAAATTTCACAGTATGTGACACATTTTTCACAGCTGTTAATTTGGTAGGGCCCTAGCTATTAGCTAAGATGTTCAGGGATGCAACTCTATGCTCCGGGTGTTCCTAATCCTCCAACTGTCAGAAGCTGACACTGGATGACAAGAGATAAATCACTCAAAATTGCTGGATTCTATTAATTCCCCCTGTCATAAGTATAAAGTAGCCTAGAATTACTGTTTACCTGTAAGGGGTTAAGCTAAAGGTAACCTGAGAGGTGGACAACTGACCAATGAGAAATTCCTCAGGAGACAAAGGATTTTGAGTTTCATTTTCTCTCTGGGTCTCTTCTCTGTGCAACTCGGCTATGGGATGAACCACACCTATTTCTTTCACTGTAACTATAGCTTTCTATCAAGTAAGGTAGTCAGTAAGTTTACCTTCTTTTTATCACTTGGAGGGTTCTCAGGGGTGAGTGTTGGCTGGGTGCTTCTTGATATTGTAAGATTCAGCAGAGATATCAACAGTGGGAGAAAGTTGCCTCGGCGGAGAGGTTTGGGTTCTTGATTCTTTTGTTGATTATGGTAGATGCTGTTCTATTAATGGTTATAAGGGATTTATTCTTTTCTTTTTTTCTTTTATTAAAATCTTTCTTTTAAGAATCTGACTGCTTGTTTTCCATTGTGTAAGATCCTGGTTTTGGATCGGGCACGTCTCGCAGGATCAGGCGAGGCTTTTCTCTCAAGCTTCCCAGGGAGGGAATAAGTTTTGGGGGTTTTGTGGAAAGAGAAAGAGGGACTTCAAGTAGCCCATGTCCAATAGTTTTCTGAGACATTCTCACTTGATGGTGGCGGCATACAAAGTCCAGACACAGAAGAAGTTGTGTTCTGGGGAAAAACATTTTAACCCAAGCTGGTAAAATAAGCTTTGGGGGGGGCGGTATTTTTTTTTTCATGCGGGTCTCCACATCTGTACCCTAGAGTTCAGAGTGGGGAGGCAATCCTGACACCCCCTGAAGCATCTGGTGCTGGCCACTGTCGGAATGAAGGATACTGAGCTAGATGGAGCATTGGTCTAATCCAGCATGGCTATCCTTATGTTCTTAATCCAAAACCCATAAAAGTAAATGAAAAGACACCTTCCACTGATTTCCATGGACATTGGATCAGTCCATAAATGCCTCCAATGACATTTTTGCAAGAGTGTGCAATCAAACTGACATACTTTTAAAGTATCAATATATTAGACAGTAGACAATAACTAGACGAAAATTGAACTATCCTCTTTTGAAATGGGGGCTCATGAAAAGAATGTAAAGTAAACTAAAAGTAAGATACTATGTCTTCTCATGACTCTATAAATGGGTTTTTACTTTAATCTATTTTAAAGACTCTTCTTCTTGAGATATTGCTATTGTCTTTTTTTAATTATCTTATTTATAAACATTCTCTGCTTTGAACCCTCTTATTTTTGTAGTAGAGTTACAAATGTGAACTCCAAAGGATCTGAGAAGATCCTTCTCTTATATACCAGTGAGGAAATACATTGCATCACTTTATCACAAGTCTTCACTGTGTTGCAAAAGCAGGTCTACACAGTATATAGTTAGAATGAAAGCTAAGGGACTCTGTAATACAAAGATGGCATCAGTGATGGGAAAACTGCAATTTTGAAAGGGGCCCTATTCCAGATATGAAGCTTGAAAGATTTAGTGTCTTAAACATCTTTTGGGCTGGTGCTATGTCACTGTAACAAAAAGAATGTCACCTAAATCACAGCAGCATGATGTGCAAACTTGTCCTGTTGGACAAATTACCCAAGGTGTTATTCAGAGGGGAACTGATATAGTTAGTCTAAGAACCAGCCCAAACTTTTTAAAATGAGTTGAAAATGAGTGGTTAAGGACCTTCCCATGAAGCAGGACCCAAGATGGCCTCTCTTCCCTCTGCTTACTTTTTTTGACCCTCGAGTTTGGTCTCCACTCCCACCAGCCTTCCTGCAAACCCATAACAAGCCCTATCAATCTGTCCTTTGTCTTTTGGGGATCTAGAGCAGTACCCAGTCCCTCTAAGAATCTCTTCCCTAGGCTCACACTGCTGCTAACTCATCTGCTATGGGATACAACATGAACAAAATAGATTGCTTAGCCCCTGCAGCATGGGAAACTTAGATTAAGCAGCAGTGGGGAATAGTAGAAAGACTAACAAAGCCGCAACCTAAGAGAGGGGAATGAGGTCGTGACTTTCTGCTCAGAAAGAAACTGCTGGGAGGGTGGGGGAGAGGGTGAAGTGGGAGAGAGAACTGCACGTCGTGCCTCTCCAAGAGAAGGTGACAAGTACAGACCACAGGTTTCCCTCAGCAAGAAAAGGAGCTACCAGGAGGTTGGGTATGAAAGGAGAAAGGAGAAGAGAATAGCTGGAAAGTAAAGGTTTGAGCCTTCCTCTCAAAGATAGAGAGGCTTGAGGGGAGTCCCACCGAGGGAGAGATTGGAGCCTAGTGAGGACTGCACTCGATGGCCAGCATCAAAATCTGGATAATAATTCAACTAAGCTTTAAGTAAGTGTCCAGAAGCTTATATGAACCAAACTAACCTATGAAGTTGTACTGGGTTTCGCTTCTCACTACCTATTATTCTTTAATCAAATTTATCTTTATGCTGGGCCTTCTGTTTGTCACCAGAACCCTAAAAAACTTCCTTTTGATGTGGTGCATTTTGTGTTTACCTGTTAGCTTTTTAAATTATTATTATAGTTACTATGCAGTATTATGCATAGGAACATTTCTTTCTGAGACCTTTTTTCTTGACATGACAGAATTTTAAATAAAATCTGTTGTCAATGTAACGTCATACTGATAATGTTATGTCAATCATAACTGGCCTATTTAGGTTGGTAATCATTAAGAAAGGGATAGATAATAAGATGGAAAATATTATGTTGCCTCTATATAAATCCATGGAAAGCCCACATCTTGAATACTGAGTGCAGATGTCGTCACCCCACCTCAATAAAGATATATTGGAACTGGAAAAGGTTCAGAAAAGGGCAACAAAAATGATTAGGGGTATGGAACAGCTTTCATATGAAGAGAGATTAATACAGTTGGGACTTTTCAGCTTGGAAAAGGGATGACTAAGGTGGGATATGATAAAGGTTTATAAAATCATGACTGGTGTGGAGAAAGTAAATTAGGAAGTGTTATTTGTTCCTCATAACACAAGAAGTAGGAGTCACCAAATGCAATTAATAGTAAGCAGGTTTAAAACAAACAAAAGGAAGTATTTCTTCATACAACACACAGTCAACCTGCAGAACTCTTTGCCAGAGGATGTTGTGAAGGCGAAGACTATAACAGGGTTAAAAAAGAGAACTAGATTAAATTCATGAAGGATAGGTCCCTCAATGGCTATTAGCCATGATGGGCAAGGATGTGTCCTTAACCTCTATTTGCAAGAAGCTGGGAATGGGTGACTGGATGGATTACTTGATAATTACCTGTTCACTCCCTCTGGGGCCCCTGGCATTGGCCACTGTTGGAAGACAGGATACTGAGCTAGATTGACCTTTGATCTGACCCAGAATGGCCGTGTTTATGTTCTGTAATTCTCACATATACAGTGGGCCTGAAAGTCTACTCACCCAAGTGTGTGGTGTGCATCAGAAAAGCAGTGCATCCAATAGATCAAGAAGTAGCAAAAGAGTGTGAGAGACACCAGACACTTTCCCTCAACCCTCACCCAACGATGTAGGTCTGAGACCCAGTCTGTTAACAGGTAGTATGGTCTGACAGAAGGTGGTACGTTGTGGACAACTCCAGCGTGTAACATTCAGCCTCTAAGCAAGCTGGATAAGAAAGATGCATTCACAGAGCATGAGTTAAAGTTGCCTTCAGCTTTAAATTGCTCACATTCCCCATAAACAGACCAAAGACTACCTTTACCAATAAATGGGGACACAATAAAGATGGGCTGTCCAGATATTGCACTAATGAACTAGCTTTAGAAATCACGGTACTCTAGCCATAACACTAGATTTGTGGTGGAAATAACTGTATTCAATTTGCTAAAGTGGATCACACATTGAATCTGAGCCAATGTGATGCTATTGCAAAAAAGGCTAACATCGTTTTGGGGTTTATGACCAGGAATGTCATATGTAAGACACAGGAAGTCATTGTTCTGCTCTACTTGACATTGGTGAGACCTCAGCAGAGTAAACTCATAAACTTTAAGGTCAGAGGAGACCACTGTGATCATCTAGTCTGGCCTTCTGCACATTGCAGACCACAGAACCTCACCCATCCACTCCTGAAAGAGACCCCTAACCTCTGGCTGAGTTACTGAGGTCCTCAAATCATGGTTTAAAGACATCAAGGTACAGAGCATTCACCATATATGTTAGTTCAAAACTTGTGCCCCATGCTTCAAAAGAAGACAAATCCGTTTCCCCCCAGGGTTTCTGCCAATCTGACCCAGGGGAAATTCCTTCTTGACCCCAGATATGGTGATCAATTAGACCCTGAGTATGTGGGCAAGACCCACCATGCAAATACCTGGGAAAGAATTCTCTGTAGTAACTCAGAGCCTCCCCATCTAGTGTCCAGTCTCCAGCCATTGGGAATTTTTGCTACAGGCAATCACTGATGGGCCACATGCCATTGTAGGTAGTCCCATCACACCATCCCCTCTATAAACTTATCAAGCTCAGCCTTGAAGCCAGTTAGGTTTTTTGCCCCCACTGCTTCCCCTGGAAGGCTGTTTCAGAGCTTCACTCCTCTGATGGTTAGAAACCTTCACCTAATTACAAGCCTAAATTTGTTGACGGCCAGTTTATATCCGTTTGTGTCCAGTTTTGGGTGCCACACTTTACGAAAGATGTGGGCAAAAGGTTTAGACATATGGGGAAAGCTTAAAAATGAGCATGTTTAGTCTTGAGATAAGAAGACTGAAGGGAGTTCTGATAACAGTTTTGAATATGATAAAGGCTGTAATTAAGAGAATGGTGGTCAATTGTTCTCTATGTCCAGAGGAGACATGACAAAAAGTAGAATCAGCTTAATCTGTAGCAAGAGAGATTTAGTTTAGTTATTAGGGAAAACATTCTAACTATAAGCATAGTTAAGCACTGGAATTGGCTTCCAGGGGAGGTTGTTTAAGAACAGGTTAGACCTGTTAGGACTGGTCTAGCATACTTGGTCCAGCGTTAGTATGTGGGGATGGAGCAGATGACCTCTCGAGATCTCTTTTGGACCTACATTTCTATGGTTCTGTATGGAAACTTGACAATTGGTCTGTGTTGGCCTATGCTTTACCTGTGGCATATTTAACACCACCTTCAGTGAGTTTTGTTTGCCTGGGGTTTAGTTTTTCGAGAAGGAAAAAAGTTGGGGGGCGGGGGAGGGGGATGGAACAGGGATTTGTCATTTCTAAACATCTATCATTTCTAGACTGGTAGTAAACATCTAGAGGAGTGAGATGCAAAGGCACCTTTGCTTCTGCATAAGATTAATTCAGGGGGAAACCAGAGAAAGGGAATAAACTAGGGATGGGCAAACTACAGCCTGAGAGCCATATGCGGCCCACCAGCCATTTTTATCTGGCCCATGAGCTTGGGCTGGGGGACCGGTGCCAGTGGCCCTGCGCTCCCAGTCCAGGACACCAGGCTGAGTGCGGCGAGCTGCGGGGTCCCGCGCTCCCGGGCTGGGGTGCAGGCCGAGTGCGGCGAGCCACGGGGCCCTGCACTCAGGCTGGAGTGCCCGGCTGAGCATGGAAAGCAAAGGTGGGGCTTAGGTGGTGAGGTCCCGGGGGGTCTTGGGACGGGGCAATCAGGATACAAGGAGTGGGCGGGGGGGGGGCTGGATGGGTCAGGAGTTCTGAGGGGGGCAGTCAGGGGGCAGGAAGTGAGTATGGGTTGGATAGCGGGCAGGGCCAGGCTGTTTTGGGAGGCACAACCTTCCCAACCTGGCCCTCCACACAACTTTGAACCCCAGTGTAGCCCTCGGGCCCAAAGGTTTGCCCATCCCTGGCATAAACTCATTACATAAAGGAAGGGGAAATTAATATTAAAAAAATGAAGAAAGTTAAGAATAGGTGGAAGAAAGAAAAGGAAAGACAATAAATAGAAAAGAGAAGGAGAGGCAATTTGGTGTTATAGAAATAGTGACCCTGCAAAGCAGCATTTGATTCCTTGCACCACTGTCCTCCACCCTCTTTTATCTTGAGCTGATAGGTTAGTGAAAGCGAGAGCCCAGAATCAGAGAGAGAGTAAACCCCAGGCAGACAAAATGCGCTCGCAGGCCGATGGAAAGAATTTAAGTGAAGTTCGGAGAATTCAGAGACAGTGATTGCCGCAAAGCCCCTAGAGATCCAAGGTGCGGTTTGGGAATTTTGCTGGCTGGGAGCCGAGCTCTAGGATTTAGGACTGACCTTGGGGTGGGATATGATTGGCACAAAGAATAACCTTTCCTATGGCTGCCTCTCTTGGGCAGCATGGAACAAGTTCCACGGGCGCCTTTCCTCATAAGAACATAATGGTCATACTGGATCAGACCAAATGTCCATCCAGTCCAGTATTCAGTCTGCCAAGAGTGGCCAATGCCAGGTACCTCAGAGGGAGTGAACCTAGCGGGTAAGTATCAAGTGATCTCTCTCGTGCCCTCCATCACCACCCTCTGACAAACAGAGGCTAGGGACACCATTCCTTACCCAGCCTGGCTAAGAGCCATTAATGGACTTAACCGCCATGAATTTATCTAGTTCTTTTTTAAACCCTGTTATAGTCCTAGCCTTCACAGCCTCCTCAGGCAGGGAGTTCCACAGGTTGACTGTGCAAAGAAGAACTTTCTTTTGTTTGTTTTAAACTTGCTGCCCATTAATTTCATTTGGTAGCCCCTAGTTCTTCTCGTATGAGAACAAGTAAATAACTTTTCCTTATTCACCTTCTCCACACCATTCATGACTTTATATACCTCTACCATATGCTTCCAAGGTGGTCTTATTAGACTCTGTTCCTCCCTTTATCTACTACTACTGTTACCATAGATAAAGTAGCCTCCACAAGGTAGCAAGAAACAGACCGTAAATGAACAATACCTTTTTGCTGAAAACAAGTAATGGGCTACGTATAGTACAAATACAGGAAAGAAAAATGGGACCAGGCTTGAAATAATTAACAAGAGAAACAGATATGAGAACTACCATTTGTCTTAAGAATATACAGAAATACCCAACTCAAGCGATGTTGAATTATAATTGATAACCATATTCCTAAACAAAAAATTAAATACCAACTCCTCTTTTGAGAATTAGAGTTGCTCTCCTTTTCTGCCCTCTTTGTTCAAACCCATAGCCTGAGTTGCTGTCTACTATGTCAAAGGGATACCTGAGTCTTCAAACTAGATCCACCCATCAGATGAGCCTGGGATTTGCTTTCACCCTCCCCTCCAAACTGGGGGTACAGAAGAAAATCCAAGGAACTAGGGAAGTATTAAGTTAGACAGATGCTCAACTGATTAAATAGCCTATAGCTAGTTTTCCACTGAGTTTTGCTTCTCTCTCTTTCCTCTCAAGAAAATCTTTATATGATACATTCTGTAAGGGTTCTTTAGCAACTGGCATGCAGCTAGCACAATGTTTATTGGCATATGCACATTAAATTACACAGCTAGAACTTTCACTGCCTTGTTAGAACATTTTTAGTGTATATTATCATCATCTGCATGAATTTTGGCCCTAGTGTATCTGTCTCCAGCATATCTATGTACTTGGCGTTGTGGGTTTATCATCATTCCCACATTCTGCATTTTCAAAGAGCCAATTGTGATTTAGCCATACAATTCACATTTCAATCAATAGGAGATCTGTGGTTAAATCCCAAGCAATTTTTGTAAACTGTATTATCTTCTTTAATCAGAGGTTTGTGGATTGATTTTCTTTGTTTATTGTTTTTGCAGTTGTTTTAAAAAAGAGGTGGCCATGGTGTAATGTGTGTGTGTGTGTATTTATGTATGTGTGTATAGATATAGATAGATAGATATAAACATGTATATACACACTCAGTTATTATTTAGGCCATTACATCACTCAATAGCATACCACCATACAGAATAATGTCCGTTGATATTATGACACCATGATAATGTTAAAGAAATGCATATTAACAATTGTAACTAATAATTGCAAGTCAATGGCAAACCTCTCCACGTCTTCAGTGGGACCAGGAATTGGCCCATTATAGTTATTAATATGTACTCTATGACCACCATAATGTCAATTGTCCCCATGATGTACTATGGGCGTAGACGACAAAGAGTCTTATAGCATCTTATAGACTAACTGATGTTTAGGAGCATAAGCTTAGGAGCATAAGCTTATGCTCCTAAACATCAGTTAGACTATAAGGTGCTGCTACAAGACTATTTGTCGCTTTTGCAGATCCAGACTAACACATCTACCCCTCTGATATGGGCCTACAATTTGCAGTTCAGTGGGACCAGGATTTCCTGTTCTGTTAAAAAAACAACAACTGTAGAGACAAAAATGTAGGAATATATTCACATATAGTGGCCAAGAACACACATGAGGCTTACAGCTTGCAAAATGTAAAGGAATAAATATTGTCTCAGCCCTACACTGCAGCTGTCTCCATCCACTCAGTGCAGGGCGCTACCACTGACATTAATGGGGGTTTGACATGCAGAATATCTTGCTAAACTGACCTTACCAGCATTGACACTGATAGTGGTGGTGAGAGACCATTCATTAGACTGGTATTTGTCCTAGCAGAGTACAAAGCTTTCTGGAGGTTCAAGGGTCATGCTGCTGTCTGGGAGCTTTTCTGCTGAAGCTTCCTCTTTCCATCTATAGCAATGAAATCAGCACTTTAAAGTCCTGCTCTCCCATTTTACCCTCACCTGAGCACCATTCCAGCCCCACAGTCACTGTTTTGCTTACCCTCCATTCCTTCACTTTCTCTGGCAGTGGGACTTCATACTTGCTTCCTCAGCCCTCTTGGAGAGTTTCAGAAGAAAATCCAAGGCACTAGGATTTTAGAGAAGTGTTGAATTAGTTAGATGCTTCATTGGTTAAATAATTTGTAGCTTGTTTTCATATTTTACACACAACGAGTTTCTCTCTCTCTCTCTCTCTGAATAATTGAAAACTCTTCTTTTGCAAGGTTAACTACTATTTCCAGTCCATCATGCCTTTCTGCACATCATTTCATTCTACAGATTTCCAATTTGATGGTTATTAAAGGTTTAAAAAGTTTAATTTGTCCTTGGACCTGTAAACAAATGATTTGCAGTTGAAGATATTGTTCTGGGATAACTGAAGTTCTGTCTTCAAGCAAATATGTATTAAAGGATTTGCTTTACTTACACTGGGCCAGATTCTGATGCACTTCCTAACAGCGAGTAGTTCTGTAACTCCTTCATAAGCCCTGTTGATTTCAAAGGCACTGCCCCAGGAGTCAGGTGCCACTCAATATGAACAAAGGTATCAGAATGTGTCCCACTGTTACTGGAGCATGAAAATCCTTTGTTCTTAAGATTGTGCTGATGTGGGAGATAAACAGTTTGATCAATTTCCCACTCCTTATGTCTTTTGCAAAGTACATGTAAATTCTTATAATATGCTTTAAACCCAATTTAACTAGTGCATTTTTCTTCTAAAACATCCCTTTTGGCAGAATCATGGGCACCCTTGAAATATCACACAAGTGTTTGTGTTAGAGGCAAAACAAGCACTGTACATTTAAATATAGAAATATATTTTAGTTCTAGGCTTCAAGGGGCAATTTTAAACCACAGTAAATAAAACAATTATTTTTAAAATGATGGACAGCACCTTGCTGATGTCCCTCTGAAGCTAAAACTTTAGAACTGTGTGCATTAGCGAGACAACGCTGGCATTTAAAAAGTATATCTTGTATCATCGGTCTCTTTTATCTTTTTTGGCATGCTCTTTAGGAAACAGCAGAGAAAGAAAAATATGAAATTGAACACAGCAAATTTAATTATAAAACAAAACCACCCACCTTGCTTTCAGGGTCAGGAAGTATAATCGCCTCCTTTTGACGCAAGAATGAGTTTAACGACATATGTTAAATGAACAATTATTTAAAATAAAAGGAAATGACCTTAAAAACAGCTGCAGTATCTCAGGCTATAGCACAGAGAGAACTGCAGAAAAACAGCCCATTGTGGAACTCAGACATACACAATCAGAGTTCCCCAGTAACTGTACCCTTTCAAAAACAAAAAGCAATTGCTTCAGAAAAACTGCAATACACCTTTTTCTGTATTTGATCTCACCAATATAGCCTCTCTCGTTTTGCTGCTGGAGCAGATCAAAAGTCACCATTAGCTGCCAAATGGTGCTATAAAAGTCTATTTTTCAATAAATGGCTTTTGACTGAAGGTTGCAAGCACTTCAGCATTAAATGCACACCTAAGAAGAATAAAAAGAAAATAGCATATTGCAACAGAATAAATTCATTTTTATTGAAACAGGCAGGAGTCACATGACCAGGCATCTAGCCTTTAGGATAGCAACAGAACTAGCATGAAATGGTAAAGGAATTAACCAGTCTGCCTCCTTCTTCCACCAAGCTTTTTAGCCTGTCGATGGGTTGCATGTGCATATCCTTCACAGCGCATCTGTAGAGCTATTAAACTGGATAATCCCTTTGGCCTTTGATACATTTCTGGACATGATTATTTCATTACTCGCAGTATATCAGTAGGATCATAATAAAAAGGACTTCTGACAACCTGCCAAGAGTTTTGTGGCCTTGTAAACACAAAAGTGCTCTAATAAAATTTTATTAAGTGTTAAAAAGTCATAAAAAGTGAAATAACATAAACTACAAAATTTACTGTCCTCAGCAAATGCTGAAAATATCGTCCATGGTAAAATTAAATTAGCATGTAATAGCCAGAGAAGCAGTGTGGAGTTGGTTTAAAAGAGGATCCAGGACAAAAAAATTGCAGTGGGACTGGGTCCTGGGGATTTAGTTTACGAAGATCCTTTCTTTTTACTGGAGGGAAGGTAGAGATGAATGAATATGCAGATTATGGACAGGGGCGTTCTACGGTCATTTGTGTCCTGTAGGTTGTCGATACTTCTTGGCGGGGGAGGCGGCTGCAGGAATATACTGCTGGCTGTAAGAGAGGATGGGAGGAGGGAAGCGAGTCAATGGTGCGGCTGCTGTCCACTAGGGAGCGCTGTGAGACTAGGAATCTCTCTGCCGTACCTAGGGAGGGAATGGGGGAACCTAACAGAAATCACCCTACAGCTCAGTGCGAATGTTCGAACCCCCCCCCCCCGCCCCGTAGAAATTATATTTACATTTTTGGCGTTTTCTTACAAATAAAAAAAAAATGGAGCGAAGAAAACAATGCGGTGGGGTTGAGCGGGCCCAGACTTGCTCCTGGGGAAGGGAGCGAAGGGGCCGGCTCCTTGGGCTGCGTTGTCCGTGCCTTTCTCCTGCAACTTTCAGTCCCGCAGCCCCGACGAGGGAGAGCTTCCCCGTCCCTGCTTCTGATGGCGGGAGGCGCCGTGCTTGGCACTTGCTGTGCTACCATTGCACCGTGCGTGCCACGAGGGGCCAGACCGCGTGGAGCCACGTAAGTTGACACTTTTGCTTGCAGCGGTGCCCTCTAGGCAACGCCTCGCCTCACACTAGGGGCTGCTCGGCTGGTGTTTGTAAGAGCGGCCTGGGGGAGCACGGAAATAACCCCCCAGTTCGGGGAAATCCCCACCCCCAACGCTGCAGGCGGGGCAACGCTCCCCACGCCCCGGCCACGGGAGCGGCGCTGCCAGCGGGCGCAGGGCTGCAGCGGCTGGGGCTTGAGGGCCAGGTGGTCCCAGACCCGCCGCGGCTTAAGGCCCCTAGGCTGGGCGGAGCTGCGGGATGCACGGGAGTGGGGCCGAGCTGCGCTGCAGGCCTGAGGCTGCCTGAACCCGGCCCGCTGCGGCTGGTGGCCCACGCTGCCCCCAGGCCTCCGACTGGCCCCGCAGCATCAGCCCCGGCCGCGGCCCCAGGTCGCTCAGAAAGGAGCCTTCGGCTCCCACCTGCAACCCCTGCCCTGGGCCCTGGAACCAAAAACCCCTGCCCTGAGCCACGGGGGAAGGGGCTGCGGAGCACTTCTGAGGGGACCTTGCCGCTCAGGGATCCCCTAGACCGCCTCGGGGAGGCCCGCACAGTGCAAATGCCCAGCTGCCCTGGAGCAGGGAGACACCAGTCTGGTTAGATGGGTTGACTTAGGAACTAACAATACTTTGCTAAGCAGGGTTGAAGCAAACAGGAAGTAAATGAGCAGGCGATGCCATCACTCAGGGTTTCCGTGGCTTTTTTGGCTGCGCTAAGATTTACCTGAATGTTGCCAGAAAGGAAGTAAACATGTTCCATCACATGGAGACACTCCCCAGAGTGCCCCCAAAAGAGGGAATTTTATACTGATTCGTGGATAGGACATTTTTTATGAGTTTCATTTTGTTTCAGATGAAAAGGATAGTTGGCTTTCAGGTGGCAAGGCTGAAGGCCAAGCAGAGCAAGATACTGTATAAGCCCTGTTTGATCTTTGTGCTGAAAACATGCTGTAAAACTAAACCAGAAGTGAAGCTATACATAGCTATTTTTTTTGGAAATATTTGTAGGCACCAAATAAAATGTTTTAAGATACATATTATACACCAAACAAGGCCTTTGCTCTTTTTAAGAAAACTCCACATAAAGTTGTTTTTATGAGTGATTTGTGCAATTGGGTAAGCAATTAGTATTTTAGCAACAGAGGATAGAATTTTAAATAAAAACAAACAGATTTGTTTGTAATTCTTTTAAGCCATAAGAAACAGGAGCTAATGAATGAGTAAGCTGTAGGAATAGCCTTACAATACTGCTTGCTTTGCATTGAATGCTATAAATTGCTAATTTCCAAAATACGTATTTATTTTAGCTTGTGTATGATATTGACTGGAACCATGTGCATATGTAGAACCTACAAGCATAAAATATATATTTACCACTATGTATGGAGACTATAGCAGTAGTTTAAAAAATCCTTATTTTTGTCGCTCTTGGAATTAGAAGTATAAGGATATTATTGTGTGATCAATATTTAGTTATATTAGCAAATTACAGAAAATGAATTTTATGCAGACAATGTATTTGATCAATAACAAAAATTTTCACACTTAATATGACGTTTTATTTTTGAACTATATAATAATTTCATATTAATAACTAGTTGGCAACACTCAGAATATTTTACAGAACATTTGGGAGATAATTCTGCATTTTTTGAAAGAAAGGTTAAGAAAATTACCACATAATATAGTTAAGAAATATGTGATCAAATATATCTTCTGCATAAAATGCATATTTTAAATATGAAATCAAAACATTAATTATTTCTATATACTACTTGGGGGCATTTTTAAAATTCTGTTACAAAATATCATTTAAGGACTAAAAAACTATATGCGGTGCAGCAGAAAAATAGTATAGTCGAGACTTTGAACTTAATATATGACTAAAAACTCACTGAAGCCCTAGAGCATGTGTATATATATGTGAATATATACATATATGTATATAACTTTGAGAGAGTTTTTAAACGAAATGGAAGAGGTGTTAGAATTTGCATTACTGGACAAATCACCATGATCATTAAATGTTGGAACAATTATCTTATTGCTCTGATTTTTTGAACATCCTTGAAAAAAAACTGCTTTGGACTTTGACATGAAGATGTATACATCATTGTTCCTTTTAAATATATATTTTAAACATCTCATTATATCAATTAATATAATATTTGTGGTTATTTTGCTTTGCATTCTTTCTAAGGACCTGATTCTGGCCAAATAAATATGCAATGAAAACCTCAGTGATGCAAGTAATCCCATTTACTTCCATGGGACTGCTGATCTGAGTAAATGGGTTACTGTATCAGGGCTTAAATTATTTGAAAAACACTTTCTTTAAACTCGGCATTGTATTCATACTGGGAATTTTGAACATGTAGCGCGGGTGCAAAGGATTTTCCAAATTGGCTTAATGGTATGTAACATTGGAAAACTACCAAAGATATGCAAATAAAATCTTAAAACAAAAATTGTACGTTTAAATGAGCGTAATAAAATCACAAATAACCAAGGGCCTGATTTTGAGAGGTGATGAATATCTGCAATTCCTATATAAAATTCTTTCAGTTCAATCCTGTTAGTTTTAAAACACAAATAATTTTTTATTTGTTTTATAGTTTGCCAAAATGTGCAAGGCACTTTATATGAGACTTGGTCCCTGCCTGAGACAGTTTACAATCTGAATTTCAGACCTGACACAAGAGGTGAGGAAGACAAACATAATATGGGGAGTGGGACAATGGTTGCAACAGGCAGTAATGGATCAAATCCTATGCTCAGAAACTAAGGTTCTCTTTTTGCTGGGTTTCTTTAGATACTTAAAGAATTTTAAACAACCCACTACCCTATACCGTCCCAGCTCTCTGATTTAGGGTTGCCAGGTGCCCAGTTTTCAACCAAACACCTGGTCGAAAAGGGACTCTCTCCCCAGACCTCCCCAGGTGAAAATGAGCAAGTGAGTGAGGGGAGGGGAGGATGAAGTGGGCGGGGCAGCGCTTTGGGAATGAGTGGGGCAAAGGTGTTTGGTTTTGTTAGGTCAGAAAGTTGGCAACCCTACTTACACATACCTAAATCTTTCTGAATTACCCAGTGGCTTCAAATCTTTTCAAAACATTGTATTACAGAAGCAGATAATGGATGAAATATTAGCCCCACTGAAATCGATGGCAAAACTCAGTGGGGCCAGGATTTCACACATTCTCTACTAATACTTTACAGCAAACATATGAAAAGAATTTTAAATTGTCTTTAAAAGAACTGAAATTAGCTGGTTTAAAAATTATTCAAATTGGTTGCTAACTATTTTTCTGCTGGTAATAACACAGATACCTATAAGTGTAAGTTCATGTATGTGACCAGTTCTTATAACATTCTAATTTCCTGTAACTACCCAATAACTATAAATTAACACTTTAGCTAAAAATCCACTACAGTTGGTTTATATAATATATGTAAAGTATGTAGATAAGAATATAGGGTCTATCTAAACTAAATCAATGGGAGTAAGGACATTCAAGATGCTCATTCCATCCACAATTCATTCCCATCTTCAAATGTGCAATACATTAATACAAGAGATGAGTTAAGCAAGAAGAGGAGTATTAAATTTGAACTTACTGCATTTGTGCATCATGCCTTTAGTGTTATTTAAATGTTTTTTCTAATTTTAATTTCCCTTGATTTTTAGCAACAACATAATAATACTTATATAGCACTTTTCACCTGATATAAAAAAATCAAATCAGAAAAAAAACCTAGTATTGCTGTAAAAAAAAAAAAAAAAGTCACTTCCCCTACAGCTAGCCGTATAGACACCTCTTCACTGACATTTTTTCTGGTCCATCAGACTGTGATGAAACCAATCCTTTGTATGTATTACATTTTCAACATTTGGATGGAATTTTGAGCTGGATTCATTCTGTCCACAGAATGCATTCTCCTTAAACGCAGTCTGAACAAATGTTTCACACCACAGTGTTTGTGTAAATTTTAAACTGTAAAGCTGCATTTTCTTCTCTGGGATTCTGCATTGTGTTCATCAAGTCCATTTTTTCAATAGTCATGTGCTAATCACATTCAAGGCAACAAGAATTGCCTGGGTAGCTATACAGGCAGAACTGAGAACAGTATGTGTACAATGCATTAGAGACAGCAATCCATATTGGAAAGGGTTATGAAAATTAGCTGCTGAATGCTCTATAAAAAATAGCTTTTTGAACTGAGTGAACTTGTCTGTAACTCATTAAGTTGATTTGAGCCCTTCTCTTTCTCTGCATGAAGGGAAAATGGCCTTTAATCATTCATTTACTTTTTTAAAGTATTTAAACTGCCCCCAAATAAATTCCTTTTTTATTCACAGTTTTTCTGTAATAAAAAACAACGGGTTTACATTAAATTTGGGATGGCGGTGGGGGGTGGGGGATGGATTTAATTCCAACATAGCACTTGTATATCAGACTTCAGCTTGATGTGATTTTAAATAGTTAAGCTCTATACCCCTCAAAAATGTATGTTTATAATTAATCAGTGGATCGCTCCTTAACTACAATAGCCTTCTTCATAGCATTTTAATATATACCAGGTACAGTCCATTAAGCTGGAACAAATATAATCCTGAAAAGACAAGCTTTACATTTTGCTGATCGTGGGTAATTTTCCACACTTCTGAGCTACCATTTTGAAAGCATTTTCTTATTTCCTGAGTTTGAAGTACGAGATAGCATCTTTGTTGTCTGACTGCTTAGTTTTCCAAAGTTCCTTGAAGTTTGTGGCCCATAAGTCTTGGAGCCTTCAATGTAGCCCTAGCTACTGGATAGTTTCTGAGATAATTTCATAAAATGTTATCTGCAGCTGTGTGATTCTCATGTGCAAGTTACTGCCTGCAGACAGTAGTGCTGTTAGTACTGTATGTCTAACTCATAGTGTTGTTAGTACTGTATGTCTAGGTCACAGAGCCTAAAATGAAGGCCTGGAGCCAGATACTCACCTGGGTGCAACTCAAAGAAGAAAGTGGCTTTCGTAATGAAAAACTATATATCAAAATTTATGGCTTTTCAAGGCAGTAGTAAGAGTGTGCCTTAAGAGCCTGATTCTGCTCATGCTGAAGTCAATGAGGATTTTACCAGTGGTGTTAACATAAGCAAGACAATGGGTCCTGTGCATTTTTTCTAGATTCTAAAGCATAACCATAACACGTTAGCCATAGATTTTCTGCATTGTCCATCCATTGCTGCAAAACTGTGTGGCAGAATTAAAGTTTGGATAAAACAGTTATGGGCATGCTGAAGTCAATGGAGCTGTGCCAGTTTACACTAGCAGATAATCTGACCTTACATTTGTAGCCCTTACAGTTGCAAAAACAGCTTTCCAAATATGAACCCAATGCAAACTAATGAGTCTGCAGAATAGCTCTGAGAAATGTGAACTGAATCTGTTAATTTCAATGGTGTGTTAATATAGAAGCCTAATAATGATAAGTTAAAGAAATGGTTACATTGTTAACTATTAAACTGCTAATATTTTAGCAGAAGCATTCAGCTAACATGCGTTGGATGCAGCAGCCAATATACATATATATCGGGGCTCCAGTTCAGGCAGCAGTAGCACTTATACAGCGCATGCAAGGGGTTAGTGCCATACTCACTCTTGGATAAGAACAAGGGACAATCTAGCTCCCCTGTGATCTTATTCCTGTAACCTTTGCCCTTCTCCCTATTGTTTTGTGTCCTGTGCAGAACTAGAAAATATTTGTCATATCCCCTTAAGAGATGGGTTCAGGTATTAGCAAAAGATACATAGATGGACCTTGTTCCTTAGTCTCTCGTTGGAGAACCTGGCTTAGATCACCATAAGAAGACTTATACTAGTATAGAAACAGGACAGTTCCCAGGAATGTAGTACATTCCTTTACTTTGGCTTCTTTACCTTTCAACTAGTGCTGTGCCTGAGCCACACAATTCCAATTCAGATGTGGGTCCCAGATCCCCTAAAATATAGAGGTGTTTGGATCAAGGATATTGGTCCAAATCTTCTCTGACACCTTTGACATCAATGGTTCCTCCTCTTTCCAGACTACTGTCCCCCTTTCAGGAATCTGACTTGTCTTGCCTAACTCACGTTTTCACCTCACTTAACAACTACTTGCTTACAAAATAGACATAAAATTACAACAGAGTCACAGCGCACTATTACTGAAAAAGGCTTACTTTCTCATTTTCACCATAGAATTATAAAATAAACTATTAGAATGTAAATGTACTTATATTTCAGTGTGATACGTGAATCTGTTTTTCACTGGTGAGCCTTGCCTGAAGCCCAAGCCCCAGGCAGTGGGGCTGAAGCATGTAACTTAGCTTCACGGGGCCCCTAGCATGTGGCCCCGTGCAAGTGCCCTGCCTCTTAAAATTAAGAGGAAGAAATCAAGGAATTTTCATGATGGTTATAAAATGTGTTTTAGTCACCTGGGAGACCAAACCAGCTATATAATATTTACCAGGTGCACATGTATGTAGGCATTTTAAAAGGTACAGTGTCACCCAGCTAAATGTGTATATTCATGGTTATATTACATGTAATTTGGTAGATTGTAGGTTCAGTAGTAACAATGATATTTTGCACTTGCATCTCAGATTCTACAAGTGCATTACAAATATTAATTTATTCTCAGAACACCCTACTAGGTAAGTATTAACCCCATTTAAGAGATGGGTGTAGTGAGGCACAGAGAAGTTCAGAGTTAGATTGTACCTGTTTAGCCCAAAAAAAGCTCTCTTGACATTCCAGGGGAGTGGCTACTGCTATACCCCATGAAGAAGTACAGTATACTCCCATTCATGTGGCTGGATAGCTCTTCCAGCCTGTGTGAAAGGGGTGGAGCCAGGGCTCTGCCAACTGCTTCATCTTTGAGGTTCCTATAAGACCTGGGGAGAATTTAGTTCCAATATCAGTGATTTGTGCAAAGAATGGCAGAGCTGGTAAAATACCCAAAGTTCCAATTCTCAGTCCCCTGCTTTAAACCCTATTCACAATAGCCCTTCCTAAAATAATAAAAATGAATGGTGTTATTGAGATGGCCGTCACCATTAACACATGCCATGGCCACTTGAAACTGAGTTCTGCTCATGGTAATACGGATTGCCACAAGACCCGGTGATGATCACACATTTAATCCAAGCCTCTGCTATATTTTAATATATACATTTTACTGTACAGTTTGTTAGATGTGTGAATTATTCCAAGACAATGTGTCCTAATGACTAATGGCCAGATTCTGCTACCCTTATGTTGAGTAAGTATTACTTTACTCTGCAAGTACTCCTTTTGGTTTCAGTAGGTGTAATCTTAGCTTAGGTTGAACAAGGTCTGAGTAAAAGTAGCACTGTACTTCACTAGCTCCTGTGTGGTACTCCACTGAATTAACGGGGATGCTACATAAGCATAGGTTCTGTGTGAGTGGCTCTGATTGCAGGATTGGAGCCAACATCAATATAATATTTTAGCTGAAATATTCAGATACACATTAGCACTGAAAACATGTTGAGGCTGTATAATTGCTGTTCCTGCATTCCCATTTTCTAGATGTACTATACTATTTATACTTGTTATCATTCAGTGTCAATTAGTAAACTGCAAAACGTGGGAATACTTGTAAGAAAAGTTAATAGCATAGTATACATGCATTCTGGACCCAAAAGTCTCATCTATTATAATGTATTCTTTTCCGCACTCCCAAATAATTGAAAAAGAAAGCGACCTCAAAGCACAGTTCACATTGTAAAAACCCCATAATTTTAAAATGCAAAATGGTTTAATAGTTTTTAGTAATAAAATAACCAGCCAGAAAACTTTTTCTATTTCAGTTTTGTGCTTTTATGTAACTTTAATATTCCACATAAGTTCAGTGTCAAATTCTATTAAAAACATATATTCCCACTTAAGATTAGAACCAAACGTACTGTGATCCAGAATTAATTTTTATGGCCAAGGTATAATCCCCTGAAACAGGGTCTGATAATGGAAATGCTGACACACCTTTAAATGTAGCATGATGATTGGCGTCACTATCATGTTGAAACCAGTACACAAATAAACTTAAGATAATTGCTACATAGTTTAAGCAGCAGTGGAACTGCCATAATTTTTATGTATGACTACATTACAATCTTTAGATAAATTGCTCGATGGAAATCACTGGTGTAGGGCCAATTCGTTTTTGTCTATCTTAAAAAGGGCTCAGAAAAACATCATTCCTCATCAAATGATCACTGAAAAGACAGCTTACTGTAATACATGGAGATAAAGAATGGGCTCAGGAGAGGAATGTGCTGTCTTATCAGGATGGACTTAATTGTCCCTAACAGCCAGTGTAAAGCTGCATAAAGATTATATTAATTAATTTAATTGTTAATTAAGCTGAGTTTAACTATGTTAGACCAAAAAATGCTGAAAAATATACAAACACCCATTTTATGAGGCAGTGGTTCTGTTCTCCCAGATACCTCATCAAGTTGAGGAAACTTACGGTGTCTGTTGTGCATGTTTCTGTAGTGTATGTGGTTTGCTGCGGTAGGTCTACCGCCACTGATCATATTTCATTACAAATTCTCCTCTTTACTGTATAGGGGTTTTTCACTATAGAGCCACATAACTAGTCATGTTTCATGACGAATTTTCTGTGGCCTCCACATTCCCCCGCCAACAGTATGGCAGCAGACCTGTCAATCCCTTACACCTTCTTCCCATGCCTTTTCCACAGCCTACTTCATCTAATACAAGCAAGGCTGTTATGCTTTGAATCCCCACACAGATTTTGTAAATTTTTTGTGAGTACAAAAAAGCTACTGTTGATATGTATTCTGTGTGTATGTCACTAACAAGGAGGGGAACAGAGAAAGCTGCACTGGTGTTAGTGTCCTTGTTGCTTAGGCCGTGGTCTAGAGACAGAGCTTGGAGACTACTTTAACTGTTCTCTGGTTATTGATGTTAGTTAATGGTGTGATGATTGGGCAAGGTCCTGCTTCCATTGCCATGGTAATCCCGCTGATTTCTCTCTCCTCTCCCCCATAAAGTTCTATAAATGATGGTATTCATTTCCTAGCTTGTGATGTTATCTGTTTTATGTAAATGTTCTCTGTATGTGACAGAGTTAGATGCTACCATACCGTGACGTGCAGACCCTTGTAACATTTCTGAACATCTGAAATTGACTTCAGTGGGGCTGCACAAATATAGCCAATGGGTGAAATTTGATCGTTTTTTCTGATTAGTAGCAATTGTAATAGCAATTATTTCAGCAGGTGACAGACGCATACTGGACCTTACTCCTAAATCAAACACACAGGACTTGATTTTGCTACTGTGTTATTCCAATTTTACAAGCAGGTAGTTCCATTAATATGAACCGAGTTACACCAGTGTCAAAATGGATTAGTCCAATAGTGGATCCAGGCCATCATTGCTACAAACAAAACAACTTTTTTTTTTTCTAACAGAAAATATTAGAAGTTCAGGAAGAGGGATGTGGTTCAACAATAGAAGAGAGTTTCTCCTTGCCCACTCTCAAAAATTGTTCAATCATTCAGGATAGACTTCCATGTTCTATACAAACATCTGGTCTAGGCTTTCAGCACATAACATCATTCATCACTATCTGACATGCTACCACTGCTGCCCACATTCCATCAACACACCACAGAACATCTTTCCTTCTCTCAACACCTTACATTTCATCTGGTCATAGGCATCATTCATGTAGTCTAACAACAAAATGCCACCATTCATAGATTCTAACAGCATAATCACTAGTTATACAACAAGTTCTCATTTAGAATATCATATCCCCCCATGGTCACCTGAGGGGCGGGGTGTGAGTGAGTGAATTCTGAGACTTGGATGTGATCTGCTCCCATGACATGATCTGCTCCAAAACAAAAGTATTCCTAATTAGTAAACATATTCAACTCATATAATGCTTTTCGTTCAAGGATCTCAAAAGTGCCTTAGAAACATTAATCCTGCCAACACACCTGGTAGGTGAGTATTATTACTCAATTTACAGATTGGTAAACTGAAATATGCAAAAAGTAAGTGACTTCTCTGGGGGTTTGTCTGCACAAACACTTAGTTTGTGGCAAACTGCGGTGTAAGTCTACCCCACTTCAGTCAGCCTTGCACCAAGTGTCTCTGATCTAACCCGCTTTGAAATGGGTGTACTCTGGACATTTTTCTACACATCAGCAGGATCCAAATGCCAGGTAGCAGTTTAGATTTACATCCCTGCTTGCCACAAACTGACTATCTGTGGAGACAAAGCCTGAAGGTCACGTGCAAGTCAGTAGCAGAACGCTAGGGTCCTGACTTGTTGTTAGAGCATAATGCCTTCCAAAAATGCTGAAATGTTTGTTTATCATAATTCTCATAGTTCTCACCCCTCTATTGAGTTTCAAATATTAAAATATTAAAAGTCATCTTTTGATAATCAGCAATAAATATGTGGAAATCAGAATAAATAATTATTCTGGAGAAAAAGGAAAAATGGTTATTTATCGATCTTGAAGGAAACTGCTTGGGAGACACTACATTGCTGGTGATTCTGGTCTTGTTTGTGTAGTGCAATCTGAGGACACAGGGATTCTTGTAACGTGTCCTTAAAAATACAATTATGGTAATTTCATTGTGATGATGCAGTTCCTGTTAATTCTGCTTGCACAGAACACCATTTTTCTGCTAATAGAGTTGAATTACAGATGTGACCACTTCATGCTGAAGCACTGAAAGTCTAGTGTGTCAGTCTGCTGCAAGTGTCTTGTCTGTTGTCTGGGTCTGGACCACACAGATTCAAGTTGTGCTGCTCTGTCCTTAGAGGAAAGCATTTCCTTCACCACAAAATGAATGCTTGCCAGGTTAGACCTTGCTGTAGTCAGCACAGTTGGGGAGTATGTGTAGCCTATCCAATTGATACATTCTGCTCAGCAGAGCTGGTCTGAGTTCTGATTTTCAATGTTTTGTCACTACATAGTGTGTAATGTTATCCTGCTATCCGATATGCGTGATGGATCTCAAAAGGGACAGGTGAAGTTTGTCTTTGGCTTGACAGCAGTAGTATATCTGGATTCACAGTCAGAGAAAACAGCTAAGATCACTCTGCTTGATAGACTTTGAATTAGGCGGATAACCTGATACTATGGAGATCCCACACATACTGTTACATCTTTGAAAAGAGAAACCAGCTTCTTCGATGCAAATGTTCAGCTTCTCAATGGTTGGAGAGTGAAATCGGCTGTGGATCCAGATCAGTAAGGCTGATGCAGATGGGTGTTATGGGACATGTTTATTTGGTACAGATTGGTACTTTCAGTTCTATTTTCAATAGATGTTCTCCTGCTGAAAATCTGCCTAGTGTCATTTGAAGATGTTTTGGAGTATATGCTTCAATTGCACAGTCATCTAATCAAATGAGGGCTTGTTGTGAATGAGATTAGATTAGAGAGTCCAGCTGGGAATTTGGGATAGCTTGGTTCAGTTTCCTGCTTGGTCATACACTTCCTGTGTGACCTTGGCCATAGACTTCCTGTGTGACCTCTCTGCCCCTGTTCCCCATCTGTAAAATGGGGCTGATAGCATTTCCCTACCTCACAGAGGTGCTCTATATATATTATAGAGGATGAGGTGGTCAGATACTATGGTGCTGGCATCACATAAGTATCTGAGATAAAGAATTCTTTACTAATATAGTTTGTGATGTGCAATTTGATCAAACTCAAAAGATTGGCAGGTATGCAAAACCTGATGCACATCTACAATATATTAACCTCCTTTATTACATCTTGAGTCTGATCTGTTCTGCTGTACTTCCCTCCTTAGTCAACGTCATCTTCTCCCAGCATCTCTCAATGCTTGGCTTCAACCCCTCTGTCCAATCTAGTACTTCCAGCAGGCTGAGACTTCTCCCCATGGATGTTCCACTGCTAATTCAGATTCACATTCTCCAAAACTAAACATCCTACCTTTCCTCTTAAATCTCCTCCACCATCTGTTTCCACTGAGAGCTCAACTCTCTGATCCATCTCTTAGGCTCATAATTCTGGGATCCTCTTCAGTTATTTTCTCTTCTTTGCTACTATCTGCTCTGCTGACATCCATTCTATTGCTAGGTCCTGATGCCTCTCTCTCTCCTTTAATACTCCTGCTCCCATCATCTTCTTTTGGTCAGCCCCTTTCACTAGCCAAGCTGTAAAAGTGACCCTGTTCTTTGTGTTCTTTTCCTCACACAGCTCTCTATGCATCTACCCACTTACTGCCCTGCTCTTCCACGCGTCTTCCTTCTCACAGTCATTCCTTAAAATGCACTGCTTCCAAAAGGCCTGTGTTGTTTTTCCATGCACACAGAAAGAAATATATATCTTTTCAGTTAGATCATTTATACTACATGTAAACAACAAGGGAGAGAGCAGTATTATTTTGTATGATAATATGTGCCTCAGTTTACCTGCTTGATATTTTTCTGGCTGAGTACATGGAGTTTAATCAAAGGAGGCTGCTAGTGGGGAGTAAGCAAGAAACAAGCCAATGACAGACAGAAGCCATTTCCAGAGAGAATATCAGGGGCCCTGGAGAGAAACAGTGGCTGATTTAGTCATTGAAAAATCCTCTGGGTGACTGGTCTGTGTTTCCCAGACAGGAGTCTAAGATTAAACGGACACTAAGCAATTAAAACTTCTGGCTCAGAGGAAAATGAAGAAAGGCAGAAATGGTCAGCAGCTTCCTGGGCAGATAGGCTGGATTAGGCAAAGGCTACAACAGGGCTTTGGAACTAAGGCAGAGGCTCTGGACAATGTGCCTGAGATAACTGGGCTTGCTTAAGCTTTGAGAGTTGAGGAGCTGTAAGCAAGGTGGGTTTCGTCCTTTCCCCGCTCCTGGCGCTGTTCCTTTGGGCACATGAACAGTAAGTCTGTTTGGAAGGAGCTGGTCTAAGTCATTTTAAACACTGTCTGGTCACAGGCACTCAAAGGGGAGTATTGTAACAAGGTGACCTTTTCCTTTAAGGGCCAGCAGGTCTGGGGCCATTCAGCCTTGCCTCGTTATACCTGTGCTAGGTGTTGGACTTAAGAGGAGGAAAGGCCAGCAGTGGAGGACTGATTGGGAAGGAGAGCAGACAGACTGCTCCTAGCCCTACCTCGGTGCAAGAAGCCTGGGTGAGAGCCAGGAGCCATCTGAGGACTGTGGTTCGTGAATGTCCTTTGTAGGAGGATAGGACAGGACCACGTGGATGGTGGACTAGAGCTCAGGCATCTGTTGAAGTCAGCTGTTGCAGCTGAGGCGCCCCTGTAAGGAAGGGGGCTGGATGCTGAGCTTAGCTGAAGCATCCTTTGTTTTGTTGTCTTTTGTTTAAATGACTCTGTTACCCCGGAAGGGGTAGAACTCTAACGTGGCTTGGCTGAAGGGCCAAGTCATATCTGTGGCTAGATTAGGCCAAAAATAATTGTGGGAAAGCTGAGGTAGCGCTGCTACAATGCCAGGTCTTGCTGCATGGGAGCGCTTCAGACCAGGAAGTCTTGTAACAAGTGTCTTGCAGGAATTGCAGTTGGGCCTCTCGTGGTTACTTGGTTGGAAGCAGCGGGGCTGCCACACTGGAACTCTAATCATGGTTGAGATTCCACCCAGAGGGAGGTGAAGGTAGCAAAACCTGTCACCTGTGGGTGCACATGCAAGGGAGTGCAAGGGAGTATAAGGCACTGCCTGCATTGTAACCATGGCAGGACAGGGAAATAGGGGTTTTTATAACATGTTGATCCAGTCTAAAGTGGGGTGAACTATGGTGTTCCACTGGAAAGAGAGTAAGTCGACCGACCGAGTTTGAGAACCGCTGGGTTAAAGAGTAAGATGGGCCAATTAACTCTGTAAGCTGCAGGGAGACAGGAGGAGGAGCCAGTGAGCGGGGATTAATTAGACACAAGGCTCAGCTGGACAGGTACAGGAAGGACCTGTATAAAGCCCAGGAGCTGAGAACAGAATGGGGGCTACAGAGGAAGGAGTCTTTTGCTGGGAGAAGTGAGGTGTTTGGGGCTAGAGATAAGGAGGAGTGCCAGGAGGAGGTACCCTAGCACTGGGTGAATGCCATCACCTCTTCCAGTAATGCCCATATGACTTCAGACTAGATGTTGGCTGGCAGCTCATAGGGCACTTTGCTTTCCTTGTTATCAGTTCTCCATGTGTTCTCTCTTTGATATCTCTGTGTGCCTCTTTCTCTAGGTTTTGATATTTTACCTTCCTTTGCTTAATCTCTTCTGTTCTCCAATCATGGAAGAGGGCACCCAATCCATAGTAGAGCCTAGTTATAATCTCCTACCTCAGCACTCTTTGGGATTCCAAAGCTTGTAGGGTTTATCAAACTGTTTTCTGTATGTTTTTCTATATAGTGTTATCATCATGATCATCACCATTAATATTTACGAAGTGCTCCTCATTATAGTTTCTGGGTACACGTTGCAAGATTTAGATCTCATAGTACACAGAAAAGAGAGCTTATGCTTGAACCTTGGAGGGAAACATAGTCAGTAGTTAGACTACAAACCTTGCAGTTATTATAACACCTGGATAAAGAGGTATGGCTTTGCTTCACAGTAAATATGGCCAGTTTTTCAATCAAACGTTTCTGGAAGGTGTGAATTCCAGAAGCAAGGGCCAGTGGCGTAGAACATCTGCTTACGCTGCTTCTTATGAGCTTCATCTTTGGGTCTGACAGCTGAAGTATTTCTGCTGAATATAAATGGCGTAATGGGGCATGGAGGAAAAGAGAGACTCTCTAGGGAAAGTGGACAGGACTTCATGGATACAGAACAGCACCTTGAATCTCCCCTGGAGATTAATTGTGAGTTAGTACAATACCAAGCAGAGGTATAATGTGCTGCCAACCATCTGTCTTACTTAGCACACTGGGAGAAACTTTCAGTTAAGGTGGCTTTGAAGTTGAGTTTTTTGGATAGATCTCATTAGTTAAGCCTTGCGATATGAAGAGGCATACATGGCTATAGTGAGGTCCACTGAGAGAAAGGGCAGAATATCTTGCCCAGTCATTGATGGCAAAAAACTGTTCTGGATACTGCTGCCTGAAGTCCAGGATCAGAGAGAAGTCTAGTAGACCAAAGAATGAAAAAGGAGAGCAATTCTATAGTTATATTGGAAATGTTCCTTCTCATATCTTATTCTTGTTAGGCAGAGAAAGTATGCTCTGTGTGACTTGGTGTGCTAAAAAGCAACTCACTGCAAAATGTGCCTCAGATTTCAATGCACAAGCCAAAACCTCCAGCCCCACTTGGTCTGCTTCCATGCAAATATCATCCTACATGGAAGATTTGAAAAAAAAATATGCAAACTCCCAAAGTTACAGAGCATGGCCTAACAAAATGTAAGAGGAGTTGCAGAATGCTGTACTACGTATGCTACTGTGGGAAAGTAACTTACATTAGTAACAATAGCAAAAGATAGCCAAGTGAGGTTGTGTTGAGTCCCATTAACTTTCTGTCAAAAAAATCCACACCTTGGCACAGAAAAAAAAAAAAGAAGTTTATGTATATCTCTCAGCAGAGAGCAGCCATCTTCTAACAGTGGGTGGCCTGCATCTCAGACTGTAGGAGCCTCTGAAAGGGTTGCTGCTCATTTCTGTATGTCAGGCCTCTCTACTACAGATGTTGCCATATACAAAATAGTGCCGTGTTCTGCATTTTCATAACATAGCATTTACAGTTTTTAATCTCTTTAATGGGTGTTTTTAATCATGACGACTGTCACTTTCAACCACCATTTTTTCCTCTTATTTTTGGAAGACAAAACACATATAAGGACCTTAGCCCTTGCTGTCCCTATTTAGTAGAAAAGGGGAAATGTGGCCCCAAACGCTCCCTGTGAAATGGTAAGTGATAGATTCATTTTTGGCAGGAGACTTTCAGCTTGTGACAGCTCCATTGCTAATTGTAGACTCAAAGCCTGTTGTGTGAGCAGAGGGGTTTCCATGGACTTGCAGAGAAGTGGGAACAGGCAGAAGAGCTGCCACTTCCCCCTTTCCGTATATCTTGAGCCTTTTGCAAAAAGATTTCATCTTTCCTCCCTTCCCCCTGCCTGCACAGTTGAAAAGACCCTTTGGCCCTTGATTATGGATATATTCTTAAATGGATATATGTTATTCCCTGGAAACCAGGCACTTTTTTTGTCTGTCATTATATTTAGTAAAGGAAAATTGTTCCCCAGTGAGGCTATGAAAATGTTCTAGAAATTTTAGGCTCCCCCTAATCTTTTGCATATTCATGCTTTTTGCTCCTTACAAAAGGCCTGATAGTACATGAAACAGTCTTGTAAATAAACCAATACAAAAACATACAAAACCCATGCTATTAGAGATGGGCTTTGCCCTCCCTCAATTCCTCTAGGGCCTTAATGCCTCCCAAATTTTGCCTCATCCAGATCTGAACTTTGTGGGTTAGCCTTCACCTACCCATTATTGGTCTGAACCAATTAAACTCTCTATCATTACATATAAATGTTTATTTTTGTGACATTTCAGCTTTTAGCTCCATTAAAATGAATCAACTCAAAATTTAGCATCTGACTTTAAAAAAAAGAATTCATGAGTTTGAAGGTAAATATTAAATTCTTCCCAAACTGCCATCCCAGGGAAATGGTGACAGACTGGTATTTTCAAAAGAGCTCAGTATCAATAGGAACCTAGCTGGAGCCATATTGAGCACTCTTGAAAAACCTATCCGTATTGAACATTATTATGTAGAAAATGAAGGGGTTAGCTCCCACCTTTCAGCCACATCCTAGGCTGAAGGAGACTTGAGATGTCTCTGGTAGGAGAGTTCAAACTTCCCTGCTGTGAGCCTCAACTTCAGTGATGTACTTCCTAATCAAGTCAGCAGCTCTCAGAATCAGAATCTCTGAGGATCCTCACTGGCTAATTCTCAGAGCTCCATGGACAGATGTCCAAGTAGGTGCTTTGGTCAGAGGACAAATTGCCTCAGGAGAAGCTTCCCCCAAAAAGGAATCTTTAAGAGAAATATGGGAGAAATAAAATTAGCTCCAGAAAGTCAACATTTCCGTACCTTGGTGGCACTGACCACCCTAGGTCCCACAAAAAATGAAGTTGCAGACATAATGAGCACTGTTCTTCCAAAAGCTTAGCCAGCACTATTATACCCAGCTGAGGCTTATTATCATGTCTAGGTTCTAGGATTTTTGATCTATGATGTAGCATAAATACAGTTATAGATACTTTACTTATCTGTATTTATCACTTTGAAAAGATCATATCTATTAATCACAGATAAGAGCATTGCCTATTGTGCCCCTTACAATTAGAGTGCTCCGCCAGCAGAACTGAAGCAAATGCCAAGATCAAAGAAATGTAAGATCGCTATATAGTCTCATTTCAGAAAACCTTGCATATGCTGTAACTAGGGTCTTGCATGGATTCTTTTTGAGTTTGCTGCCATTAAAAGTGAAACTGAATAACCCTGAATTGTGGCTAAAGTTTGGCTCAAGATCCAAACATTGGGATTGGGGCTGTCTCTAGTAGTGTTCAAAAGTATTACAGTAGGTATCTTATTTGTGCCTCCTTGTCTTTGGGACTCCAGCAGTGGTATGTGTAAGGGCCAACGTTTTCAGATTTAGGCATCTAAGATTAAACATCTGAATAAGGAATCCCATTTTCAAAGGTGAAGAGTGCCCACAACTCCTGTTTATCTCTATGCAAATTCCAAGCACTCCAAAATCTTGGACAGTTCAGATTCTGGATCCAAATTTTGCAGCTTGAACTCATCTTTAATTAAGAGTCTGTACAAAGAAGTTTGTAAAATATTTAGATCTCATTTGTTGATTTTCTTTAAACTGTCAGTCTAAAAAAGGCTGATTATCTTTTACTACTAAATTTAAGGGCTGTTCATATATAAGAGATTAGACTTGATGCCCTAAAGGTCTCTTTTGGCCCTAAACTATTAATTAAACTCTATGTATCTACAAAGGTCTACAACATGAAAGCACACAATGTAACTGTTAGTGCACAATAGCAGTGTCCACACTTAGTGCATGGCAGGCTAGTGCAGTCGCATCCTGGCTTGCCACACACTAAGTTTCCTTGTAGACAAGCCCTAGCGCGCGCGCGCGCGCGTGTGTGTGTGTGTGTGTGTATATACCCTTGAGAACTAACACACTGTCTGTGTCATCATTCAATTACATTGCTTTCATCATTTCTCTTCTCCCCTTTATTTGAATACTGTTTGCTCTTCAGGACTGGGGCTTAGTCTTCACATATGTCTGTAAAACATCTAGCACACTACAGAGAAATGTAAGCAATTTGGTGTAGGGAACATCTTTTTGTTCTGTTTGTACAGCACTTTGCCTGGTGGGGTCCTGGTCGATGATGGGGGCTCGTAGATGCTAGTGCAATAAAATAATAGCACATTGATGCTATACACATGTATTAATAATAATTAGTAACTGCTTTCAGTGTGTTTGCAGCTATAAAACAAGGGAAATTTTTAGTTTGTTTTCCTGCAGAATTTACCTGTTAAATGGGCAACTTATAGGGGAAATTTTAGTCACTAATAAGGAATAAAACTATCTGAACAATATTTCAAATATTTTTTTCTAAGAAGAAATTCATGATTTAGATCAGCCAGGTACCTGAGCACTAAGAGTGTTTGTTGTAAGAACACCTGAGCCAGACAGCACATTTTGAGAGTGGGTATTTAATTTTTCTCTGTTTGAAGAGAAACAAAGTTTGCATTAGGTAGCTGTATTTTTCCTATATTTATTTTTAAATCAGCTGGGCTTTGACAGAAAACATTCTCATTTGTCTGTCTCTGTACAGACTTACTCTTAATTAATAAAGGTTCCTATGTGGAGAGGCTTATAGTTCTAGTGCTAACAGCAAAGTCAGAGTTTGTAGCATGAAGTAGATCTATATATTACAGCAGTATGATAGGAATCAACAATAAGATTAGTCCCCTTTCTTTGAATTAAGGTACCTACTGAATTTCTGTCCATTCTTCAGAAAAGCATTACCCTTATATCCACTGGTCTACCCATTTTAAGAGTTAAAAGCCCAATAATAGGCTCTTGATCCCACTGAAGCCGATGTGTCAAATAGATTTCTGGCCTAAATCCACTATGAAGTTACCATAGGAATGCATTTACTTGATTGACTCTCCGTGTGAACACTGCCTGACTGGGGATCTATGGGCTATGGGGGAATGGTGAGCTAAAGGAAGGGGTGGTGACAAAGCAGTCACTTCATACATGTGAAATACTGACTGGAGTTAGTGCTGCTCGGAAAGAGGGGCAGTGCATGGGCAGAAATAGAGAGGCAATGGCAGCGTGGCTTCTCAGCGAGTCAGTCTGCTGCAAGGGAAAAATGGCATATGGGAAAATGGAGCAGCAATGAGCACCTGAACCTCCTAGAACTCTGGGGATTTTCCTACTGGTTTTAGGGCCTTGCCCGTCTCTGGATCTGCACATGCCTCCTTTAGCAAAGGGATGATGTGTTGAGACTTCTGCGTAGTTTACTACTGCTTGCAGTTTTTTGAGGTTCTATTCCGACCATGAAACATTTTCCTTACAGGAGGAGAAAATTACTGTTTTGGGAAGAGGAGTTGCCTCTTATCCAGTGAAAAGGAAATCTCTGCGGACAAAGAGTTCAAAACTACTGGGAGGAATTCTTAAATCCCTCTGACCAAAGAAGTGCATGGTTTCTGATGTTCACTTTATGCTTTGTCAACTGGATTTTTCACAGCTGGTGAAATTGCATTTCCTTTCTGATGTGCCTGAAAATGGATCCACAACTTACACCTGACGATCACTCTTGTTTGGTCTTTATGAGCATGATCATTTAAACCAGATAAGAATGGCTATACTGAGTGAGCACAATGGTACAGCTAGTCCAGTATCCTGCCTTCTATCAGTGGCCAGTACCAGATACTTTAGAGGCAATGAACAGAACAGGGCAGTTTGATGGGTGATTCATCTCCTGTAATACAGTCCCAGCTTCTGGCTGTCTAGAGGTTTAGGGACACCCAGAGCACAAGGTCTGTTGATGGACTTATCCTCCATGAAATCTAATTTTTTTAAACCCAGTCATACTTGGGCTTTCACCATGTTTCCAAGTTGAGTGTGTGTTGTGTGAAGAAGTACTTCCTTATGTATGTTTTAAACCTGCTGCATATTCATTTTATTGCATGGCCTCTGGTTTGTATGTTTTATGAATGAATAAATAATACTTCCTTATTCACTTTCTCCACATCATTCCTGATTTTATAGATCTCTGTCATCACACACACACACACACACACACACACACACCTTGTCTTTCTTCCAAGCTGACAATCCCAGTCATTTTAATTTCTCCTGATATAGAAGCTGTTCCATTCCCCTAATCTTTTTGGCTGCCCTTTGTACTTTCCAGTTCTAATATCACTTTATGAATGTGGCATCCAGAACTACAGGTACTGTTCAAGGTGTGGACATATCCTAGCTTTATATAGTGGCGTATTTTCTGTCTTACAGTCTCTCCCTTTGCTAATGGGTCCTAACATTGTGCTAGCTTTTTTGACTGCTCCTGCATACTAAGCAGACGTTTTCAGAGAAACATAGGACCACGTATGAATGTATAATCACCCGATTTGCTTTAACAAGGTAACCAGTTGCATTCTGGCTAGGACCTTGTGGACCAGACCTCACTCACGTTTGAAGTCAATAAGATTTTTCCCATATGACTGCACTGGGAGCACGCATTATAAGGAGCAATCCCACAATAGCTGAGTCATTGCATTATTTTACTTATGGAAACATTTTTTACTTATGGAAACATTAACTGTACATTTTACCATTGCTAAACTTTATCCTTTTAGATATAGTATAGTTGATCAAATAATATAGCAGTCCATCAGCAACAGATCATGGATGAGAGTGAAGGCTCATAGTGCTCCATAAGCTTAAGTGATTGTTAATAATTAGAGAAGACTCATAAGTTATATATGATGTTACAACTCATTTTCATTTTGGGTGACATAATAGGTAGTATTTCAAATTATCAAGCCATTTACCTTCCCTGCAAAACTTCTCTTTACAACACATTTAGAACAAAATAGCAAGACTGATATTAATTGAGACTCTAAGTAGCACTTACAAACATTGGACCCTTTAAAATTGTTCAATAAATCAGTTTGATTCAGAAACATTTACTATGAAATAAATGACACATATTGTCAATTGGTTTCAAACAATCCAGAGCCTTGGAAAAAGTGAGAACACATTAGATCTGAGAAACGCATTCAGGATTTTCAAGATAAGTAAACAGGTAGTCGAAAAAACAAGTACATGACAATTTGGGGGAGGTTGCAGAATGTGGGTTGAAGTCTATCGATAGTTTATGGGCAGGGCCGGCGCAAGCACTAGGTGACCTAGGTGGTTGCATTTTGCTGCCCTTGGCGACATTTCCTCCCAGGGCTGGCGAACCATGGGGGTGGCAGCGCTCCTCCCATCCTCGGTGGCATTTCGGCGGCCCTACCTGCTCCGCTGCTTTGGCTGTCGGCGGCTGTTCCTCCTAGGGCCGGCTAACCATGCCGGGGGGGAGGGTGCCCAATCCATAATTGAGGCGGTGCTCCTCCTTCCTTGCGGGGTTTCGGCAGCCTTGGGTGGTTTGGCTTCACTGCCTAAAGCGGCAAAAAGCTGACACCACCATTGTTAATGGGGCTTGCTGCTCAGGAGATTGGTAATGGGATATAGTGTACTTCAACTCCAGGGCATTGGATTGAACCCATGCCATCTCAGTACAGACTGAAACTCATTACAATGATGTCTGTACAGTGGATTATGGCAAATGAATTGTCAATGTCAATGCAGTTCCTTGATGATGGGGGTTTACAAGACAATTGGCCCCCTTGTTACAGTCTCAGTATAGAAGCCAAGGATTAAATATGGTTGTGGCAAACCAAGGCTAAAGTATGTTCCTTGGACAGAGTGGGGCAGCTTATTCTGCCACTGGCTGAACCACAAAGCAAAGATTCAACACCCTTGTGCTGTCACTAAAATCAGCTTAAATAAGTATTCTATAGATACACCAGTTTTATTATTGGAAGTAACATCTTAAAATGGCACGCACAATATGTAGTATTTCTAACACTGCTGTACAGTGGTTAACATTATTTTGTACTGAACTCAGAATGTTTTAGAAATCTGTGCTAATTCTACATGAGTCTGGAGATCAGTTCAACCAACTTTGTTGATATTTTTGTCTCAGCTCTTACCTTCAATGAGAGAGTTGTTTTCCTCTATCATTGCAGTGTGTAAAATCTGCAATTCTACTGCCTCTAATTACATATAGCTTAGAGAAATGTACACTTTCAGATCGAGGCATGCAGAAGGGAATGTAAGGATAAGATTTTTGGAATTTTTAAGGAGGGAAGACTTAAGTTCTGTTCATCCAAAAATGTAGTGTGTGTAGTCTTCTCTAATCTCAGCACACACACAAAAACTAAACATGTAAGTTAAAGCTATACAAGGGACACCCTACAGTATCTACCACCCTGGAATCAGTAACTCACTCAGATCATCCCACTCACATATTCCTACCCCCAATAAAACAGGAAATATTGTACAGAGGAAAAAATATTAGCCAGACTCCAGGAATGATCCAAACATGCAGCAATATAATCTTGGCATTCATCATTAAACATAAGTATTAGGACTGGGCTAGGCAACCTATGGCACTGTGCTGAAGGCAGCACGTGAGCTGATTTTCAGTGGCACTCACACTGCCTGGGTCCTGGCTGCCGGTCTGGGGGCTCTGCATTTTAATTTAATTTTAAATGAAGCTTCTTAAACATTTTAAAAACCTTATTTACTTTACATACAACAATAGTTTAGTTATATATTATAGACATAGAAAGATACCTTCTAAAAACATTAATATGTATTACTGGCACACAAAACCTTAAATTAGAATGAATAAATGAAGACTTGGCACACCACTTCTGAAAGGTTGCCGACCCCTGTATTAAGAAGATTATCTTATCTACATGCATAAACTGCAGAACAGTTGTCCAAATTCTGCCCTCACTTGCACCTGGCACTGTGTCACTGATGTCAGTGTGATTGCATTCAGTACTAGTGAGGGAAGGTTTTGACTCAGGTTCTGGATGTCTAGATAGCAATGTGATAGGTATATTGGAAATACCTTAGCAAGGCAGATTTGATGTAGTCTATTGGGTCACTATAACACGGACAGTGTTTAATGTAGTTAAGTATTGCCTAGGATGACTGTCTCTGAAAATCAGACAGGTCACTATTTTCAGGGCTTGTTCTTGTATCCATGTCAGTTTTTCATAAATTATTTTGTCCCAGTTATAAATCCCTGCATAAGCTAGTTCTCTGAAGGAGCTGCTGAACAACAAGGGAAATTAACACCACCTTGGCTGAAGGTATATGCATGATGGATCACCTCCAGTCAGGGACTGTAACATGTCATTACCATGCCCTCTTCTCCTCAGCATGCCTTCCATTAAAAATCCCCATTCGTCTTAATATAAATCTTTCCTTCTGTTCCCCAAACCCTCATATGCACACCACCCGCACAATCTACCCAAACCATCGCCTTTGGAGCACTGCCTCCTGCCGCTACAGTTGTTCTGGTTTTTCACTGTAAAAATCAAGTGACCCTGTTAATGCAGCTGTAGTTCTCATAACTGTTACCACAGAGAGGATGGGGGGATGGAGATGATCCTCAATCCTGAAGTTCTGACCTCAGTGGGAGTTTTGCCCAATTATGGACTAGAGGCCTGTGCCTGGAGTAGACTGTCTGTGTGACATTCCTTTTTCATAAAAATGATTTGTAAACATTACATCACTGTTCATGGCAGATGGAACAACATATTGTAAATATGTAAAATAATGCATTAGTACATTAACATAAATAACGCTAAAATTGCAAAGCTTTGTAGAAAATGGAAAATCACTAATGGAATAATGTGCAGTTTCTTGATTATTGGACAGACACCAGTCATAAATATCATGCAACTGCTAAGAGCACTAGCTAACAATCAGATTATTTAAACTTTCTTTTAAGGGCATGATTAATTGATCTTTGATATGTAGCGGTTGATTCCAGCAGTAGCTGACACTACTTCCCATTTGCATTTAAGGAACAACACAGGAACTTCTAAATTTCATATCTTTATTATATCTTTGAGTTTAAGTTAATCTCATGATGGCAAAGGGCTGCCAGATTATCCGTAGTAAATAGTCTATTTACCCACAAAACAGGACCATAATACATATTAAGAGTCACCAACCCTTCTCAATCCAGCATGACAGGGCCATCTCTAGAGATGAGCATAGGATGTGCTTGTTCAGTTCATGGATTCTTTAAGGAGGCTGCAAATAAGGGTGCCAATTAATGGTGATTTTGATTCTTTTAAAACTGATACGGACACATGACCCCAATAAACTGGACTGAGGCTCAATTCATTTCACACAAGCCACTGACCATGATGACATACAGGAAATGATGGTAGTTTTCAGTCTCTTCCAATGTGGGCTGGACTTCAACATACTAAAGCTGAATGCACAGTGCCTCTCACAGGTACTCCTAGGGTGGTATACCTCTAAATTGTCCCAAATGTGGGCTTGTACATAAAGGCCCTGATTCAGCAAATAATTTAATGGAAGAATACTTACATGTTCAGTTGTGCCTCTTGGCCCCAGTTCAGCAAGGTAGTTCAGCATGCTTCTGTCTTGAGGTCAGTGGTATTACTCACATTTGTAAAGTTAGTCACCTTATTGAATCAAGGGCAGAAGACACAATTGTTCACAAGAGTTCTTCCATTAAGTAGAGGATCTCATAGGACATCAGGTGCAAAGGGTGCCGTTACAGCTCCGATGAATGAATCTTTTCCTTACATTAAGCACGTACATTTTACCTTCATTAGATCTATAAGAGCCAGAATGCACCCTGCAGCCTTGTGAATTTGGTTCAGATTTTCTTATTAACAAATGAAAATGCTTTGAAGCCAATTTACATAGATGACTTGCAAAAGGAAAGGCCTTCGCTGCTGATACTGTTGTTGCCAGATAAAACAAATAGGGCCTGAAGGAATGGAAATCTCTAATTCCTCCACACATTGAATTTGTTTACGGTTCACTTGGCATGAAACATTTTTTCCCCTTTGGAAATTAGTTCTTAAACCAGAAGCAAATTCTGATATTAAAAAAAAAATTGGCCTGTAAAAACAAAACCACAAATTAACAGGAATGAACACTTTCACACAGGAAAAAATGATTCATTAACTGCTCTTTCCCTGTTGGAGAAGAATGCATTTTTGGCTCGTCCTCAGAGAGTCTAAGGATGCTTATAATACAAGCAACGTTTAGAAAAACTTCATTACATAGAGAAAATTCCAGGCTTCAATTTTTCTTCTTGAGAGAGTTCAGTGGTTGCTTTATTTTGTGTGTGTGTGTGTGTGTGTGTGTGTGTTTATACACAAAATTAGGTTCTAGCAAAGGGAAAGTGCATTTATGCAAAAGCAATTCATCAACCACTTCTGTGCTCAGAATTCACTGAGGTAATTTAGATACTTTAATGGCAAGATAGTTTAGGTAGGTATGCAGTAAACGTTTTCCCCCATTCCCAACAAATAGCTAGAGTAATGGAAAATGTGTGCTCTAAATGAACTTTTTCAGTAAAGTAATTCGTGTTTTAATTATTTAGCAGTTACCAAATACAAAATAAAACTACATAGCAAACTTTCTTAGAATAGTGTCTCGTATTGTGGGAACACTCTTATATATGATAGTTTTTATATTGGCTCTAATTAAAAGGCTAACATAATGCAGTATGCTACAATAATCTGTTTATCATAACATTAAATGTGGAGCAAGCTCCTACCCCTATGAGAAGAATCTTTGGATCCATTATTTGCAATATTTTCAGGTGGCCTTGATCTTAATGATGTCAGACATATATTAAATCTGCACTATAATTTACTATTGACATTGTGGATTAAATTTGTTGTTTCAGCTAATGCAACAGAGCAAGCAAAGGCAGATTGTGAAACAAAGCCAACTACTGAAATACGACAGTTGTCAAGTATAAATTTACAAAAGATATTCAGACTGAGCACGGAAGACAAAAATAAATGGTCAGAGAAGCCGTTTCTGACAGACTGCAAGGGGCTAGAGACTTAAAGTTGAACATTGTAAATCCAAATGTCACAAAATGCTGCTACAGAGTGTGAGACATGTCTGTTTCTCAGGAATATAAATGGTGATATGAAACCAAACTTTCAAGATGCTGTGCATTTTTGAAAAGTATATCACTACTGCCTGATAACAAACATGGTGATCTTTTTTCCATTAGCTTTAAAAGCATAAAAGTCATACTTTAAATCCAACCACCAAGAAACTAACAATATTTCAGGTAGCTGGATAAGAAAATTAGCAAATATCAGTTCTGTGTAGTTTTCTATTTAATAGAAAAATAAATTATATTATATGGTTACTCAAAACTTAGTGTGTGACCTGTGTCTAGTTAACTCTTGTGAGGCTTTTTTTTATGCACAGAACTCAAGAAAAGTTAGTATTTTCTTATCTATTTTACAACCATTGGGATAACAGGAGCTATATAAATGTAAAATATTTTTACTATTGCATATATGTTATTTTATCACACAACTTACAATGTTTCCTTTTGAAATGCATTTACTGCAGTTCCAAGGATGACATAGTATCTTACTGTGTATTGACAGGACTCACTAAAATATGACATCCCAGTATCGTGGGTGTGCAGTAATGCTTGTGCATGTCTGCTGCTGTATCCTGTGAAATATTTTGCAACTACCTTGTTTATTCCAGATACTAAAATCATGATGGGAATAACTGAGGCCATAAACACAGGAAGAGAACACTAGCCAAAGCATGTAGCTCATAGCTTTCCAGTTCTCAGTTGAAAGCAGTTACAAGAATGTGCTTTCTCCTTTTGTTACAGTTTTGGGAATAAATCTAACATGAGAAAATTAAAACACTGGCTCCATGACCAAAATAAGTTGTCAGCGTAGATTTAAGAGGAACATATTGTAGAGTAGTCACAAGATCATCAATGAAGCAACTGTGATCTCTTCCAAAATATAGAGTGGCAGTCCTTTGGGAACTGTGGAGAGGAATGGTACCTATTTATGAGATATGTTGGATAACTACAAAGTGACCTGCATATTTCAGAATCTTTCTGTGGTTTAAATCCAGTTCTGATCTTGCTGACATAATGACTCCCTTTGGCAATAAAAGGAGATCTGAAATAATGTACAGAAAAAGTTCTTAATCTCTATGGCCTGAATTTTCATTTCTTCTGCATGTAAAACTTCCATTGACTCCGCATAGGTACAGATTGCAGGAACACGTGATGAAATGCAAAGTTAAAATGGACACTCTTTAGCTCTTGCCATTATGGCAAAGACCTTGCAAGAGATGATCAATGTAGGCCTGCTCCAGAGAAGTTCTGTGCACCATTGACTGTGAACACCTCATGGGAGCAGCTTTTATATGGTGTGCTTTAATACCTAAGGACAGCAGCATGAGTTTAAGATTAATTCCAAATGGAGTGTCAGGAGTTTTGGGATCAAGCATTAAATGTTAATTGTAGCACTTTATGGAGCTAAATGATTTATATCAGCTGAGAATGTGCTAGTCTTTAAAACCTATTATACAAGACCAAATTAAATAGGGATATTTAAATTGGGTATGTTGTGTTCATATTTATGGCTTCATTAAGCCTATATATTGATTTCCTTTAATCTCTCCCTATAAGGTAAATCTTTTACATTGACACACCTGGATAGTGGATATGCTCAGCCAATATACCCTGTTATTTAATATGAGAATTATTTTGTATGTAATTGAAATGATCACTGCAGAAGAGTTCTTATGATCCATTAACATCTTTTACAATTACATCTTGCTTAGGTAAATGTTGTATGGTCGTGTAAAATATCGAAACAGTGGGGGCTGATGAGGAAAAGAACAGTATATTGTCTTTTCAGAGGTGAGCAAAAGTTATCGCCATTTACATAGCTGGTGTAAATGTAAAATAAAGGAGTTCTATCTTTAATTTACCTCTTCTACCTCAGTGAAAATCCTAGGTGTTAGAAAAGGATTGTGTCGAGGATGCATTCACTAGACAAAAAGTGCTTCTTATTATTAATGGCTGGAGGAGCCCTCTGTGTAATCAAAAGGCACAGCTGCAGTGATATACGGCCAGTGACAAAGCCAGAGATCTTTCCTTCTCAGTGCTACAAGCCTACCAGCTAAGAGCAAGGAACTTCGAGTGCTGTATATCTGCAAGATAAATAGCAAAAGATATGAATATATGTGGTGCTTACAGTCTTGTAAAGTATTGTTATATCCTCCACATACTATCATTCTCAATATGACTCGGGTGCATTTTTCACCATTTCAGCGTTATCCTGGCTGTTTGTAAATAGAAATAGTTTCTCGGCAGAGATTTAAAACCCTCTAACTGTGCTGCTTTCTCCAGTCTGATTTGGAAACTGGTGTCTCTGCAACTGATGGTGTCAGCAGAGCAGCTTTCATAAGATTCATAACCCCCTTTTACCGTGACAAGCAGGAGGGAACTTATCAAGGATAGAAATCATCTAACGAATATACAAGAATCATTTTTATTTGTGTTACTCAGCTATGTCTTTTTCAAGCTAAATAGTAAAGAGATTTCCAGGGGAAGGCAAGGCTAACAGTAATGTTTGATTAATACAAAATGATTCTTGTGCTTATCAAGAGACCTTCATCACCGCTGGGATGGCTGTGGTTAATGTCCAATTTCCATGAAAAATTAAAAGAAGTGAAGCTTTGAATGGGCAAGACCAGCCCTTTCATCAGATCAATGGCAGAAACATGTCCACACCCATACAGGAAGTCAATGCAGCTCTGTGACCTTTTCATGAACTTTCTAGGAGACGGAAAGATCATTCAGGGAGGCAAAGGTCAGTGTTCATGCTGGCCACAAACAAAAATCAGATTTAGTCAGGCATTGAAAGATAGTTACTAGGTCCTCTGCTTACTTGAGCAAAATACTATTTGCATATTTTTGCACCACTGCAAAGCAAACTGGTTTATATTTGCAGCATTAGTGTGGCACAGTTCTGGTACAGTAAATTTGCTTATTAGGAGGTATTCTAATTTATCACATGTAATTATCAACCAAGGAAAAAAATTGATTTCAGTAATGTGATGGAAGTGACACACTATAAGAAAAGTCTGGAAATTTAAAGTAAGCACAGATACAATCCTTTGATTGTCCTTTGGAGGCAAAGATATTGCAAGAGATGGAGATCAATATATAGAGTTATGTGCTACAATATTGATGAAGAAAAAGCATGAGTTAAGGGTAAGGTGACAGTAAAAAGAGAACCGCCACTCCAGTATTTGGAATCAACCTTAATGGATTATAAACACTATAGAGTCTTTGTTTAAATAATAACAACAAATCTAAGATGAAATATACAAGAAAATATCTTGCTTTTGGCCAGTCATGAATGAAACCAACATGGTGATCTCAGTTTTCTGTAGTCCACAATGTACATTTGTCCATATAACACCACCATACATGATACATGGTAATCTCTTCTTGAGCCTCATCCAGGAATGGAAAAGTAGGTGATACAGATCAGCCCTGAAGTGCACTCAGTACAGATGTCTGGGGATGCTTGTACAGTATCACCACATATCAGGGCATGTAGATAATTATCATTAAAGGTAAAAATGTAAAGCTATAAACCTCTTCTTTAGGGTGAATAAAGTCGGTCTTAGTGTTGTTGGTTTCTTTAAATTTAAAGACATTTTCCTTGCTTTTAATTCTCCAACATTAGAAATATCAGGTCACCATTTCGCTCTTTGAGCTGATGGCTTTGGCAAGATAGATAGAGGACCTGAATAGTCATGCCTTGAGAGGCTGTAACCTCGGTTCCAGATCTCTGTCCACCTCAACTGGGTGAGACAATTCAGAAGGACTAAGACCTATCAGCCTCTCTCTTACCTGAAAAAGCAGAACGCATTATATATGTTTAAAGTATCATGCGGCTATCTCTAAATATTGGAAGAGAATAGTAAAAGGCAAGAACACATTTTTGCTTTAGCTTTAATTCAAAGTTTATTATGAAGTCTAGAAGAGAAAAGACACTTAGAGTGAAGTCAATGGGAGTTTTGCTGTTGACTTTAATAAGGCCAAGATTTCACGCTTGGACAGTAAGGGTCAGACCCTGAAAATAGTCTGTGCCCCAGCTGGATGTGTTTGCAGAATCTAGCTCAAAGAATCATATAATTAGAAATAGGATAGATTTATGTATTTGACTGTTCTCTCTGCCAAAGGCTAATAGCCTAATGGAGCTGATAGGCAGAGCTGAGCAAACAATGTTTTGTTCTCCCCATGAAAACTTAGAGATTTCAAAAACTTTCTCTTTCTGCATTGGGATGAACCAGACCTTTCAAAGTTTTTCACAAAAAACAAGAGAGAGCACAAGACCCCAAAACAGCAATGACCTGGTGGTTAGGATAGGCATGTGGGATGCCTAAGTTCAAGCCCCTGCTTTGCCATTCTCCCGCATTCCGGTCAAGTGCTCTAAGCATGGGGCTACTGGGGCTTGCTCTTCCCCAATGACTATTGAATTATTTATACAAAGAGGGAAAGCTTCAACAGGAGAGACTGAGATGGGCTCACCCCAAAATAGCCAATAATGTGGGCTCTCACCTGGGGTGTGGGAGACCTGGGTTCACTGAGGCAGGGACTGGGACATGAACCTTTCTCATGTTCCACCTGAATGCCCTGGCCACCAGGCTATTGGTTCTTTTAAACTTATTTTCTCCCTGACCAGAAAGTCCATCCTGGATCAAAGACATTTTTCCTACAAAAAGTTTTGGTTTCAATGAATCTTCATTGTCCAGAAATTCCTGACCAGCTCTACTGCCAGGATGTGTTTAAGGTAAATATTAGTGATGACTGAACTTTAAAAGAGTTCTGAAACCCATAAGATATTGAGTTCCTTCAACAGTTTGAGAAGTGCACCACTAGCTTATTATTGCACACCTTGAAGTGTCATTGCTATTAGGAGGATGGCTCATTAATATTACATTTCATTAAAAATTACTGAAGTTATGAAATATGTCAGGGGTGGGGAGCCTTTTTCCTAGCGCGGGCCATTGCCCCACAATAAAAATCAATAGGGGCTCCACACAGTAAAAAGCAGCTTAATGTAGGGGGTTTTTTAGAGAAATATACAACTCACCTGCTTTTTTTTAGTGTGATGGCTGAGGTTGCTTTTCCTTGGCACAGGAGCTGAAGAATGACCGTTTACACAAAGGAACGTGCTGCACAATCAGGAGGAAATGACAACCACATCATATGCATAAGATTCTGGGCCACGGGCTGGATGAAAATAAGCAACTGCCATAGGTTCCCCAACCCTGAAATATAGTCTTCCACTGTGAAAGTAGTTCTTAGTAAAATAAGAGGGCAAAAATAATACATACATTTTTCCTTATTTGATTATATTAGTTTCTTAATTTTTTCTAACTCTCACTCTGTTTTTCTAATGTTCTCTGGACTATTTGGACCACATACCCCTATCTTGTAGCCCTGTAAACCCAACTGACTTTTCAACAGTTATTTGTTGCGCAGTAACCAATTTTAACTCACTTCCCTTTGTACAAATTAAATCTGGTCTTTGGTTTAGCTTTTGCACCTCCCTGACTGGTGCAGACCTTGTATAAAGGCCATTCACCAGCCATGCTCCTAGGTTTGTAGTGAATGAGGTAGATCAGAGCCGAATTCTAGGTGTGGCCAGATCACATGGGTGCTATGGGAAACAAAGGTTAAGTCAGAGCAGCCCTGAGGCTGTTCTAACTTTCACCAAGACCTGGGTAGGCCCCCATAGGACGCCAAAGTACAGAGAGCACAAAGAAGACTTAGAGCCACTGTTGCCCCCACCCACTTGTTGCTACCTTAAGTCCAGAAATGGAGTAACTGAGAATCAGACCCCTCATTGTTACTGTAAATATTTTAATTCTCCTTTTTGACTCCTCAAAATTACAGTGTTTGGGTTTTACAGCACTTCTTCTGCTAAAAAAATAATTACCCTTTCCAAAAGTAACTATGCAGCATATGGGTTTTCATGGCACTTTGGTTCTTGAGCCAGCTGTGCAGATGCTGTACTTTCTATTCCATCAGTAACTAGGGAGGCTGTTTAATAGCAGCTATTAAACTTAAATCAGCAGGACTGGATAACTTCTACTCAAGAGTATTAAAAGAATCGTCCAAGGAACTTTATGAGCCATTAATGTTGACTTTTAAGAAATCCTGGAAATTTTGGAGCAGTTCCTGAGCACTAGGAAAAAAGTTAATGTAATGTGACTATTTCAAAAGGGAAAATGGGATAATTCCCACCAGTATAGGCCAGATTGCCTGGCATTGATCATGGTCAAAAATCATGGATGAATGGTAGCATAACTAATGCCTATCAACATAGTTTATTGAAAAAAATTGGTCTAGTTAAACAAACTTGATTTTGTTTGATAAATATAGTATATCAGCACAATTATCTTTATGGCAAGGCATCAGACTTAGTACTACATGACATTCTGTTACAAAAATTAACATTATACAAAACCAATGTAGCCCATTTTAAGGGATTAAAAACTGGTTAATTCATAGATCAAATTAAATAAACTGGAACTAGTCATCCTAAGGTGGTGTTTCTAGTGGGGGTCTCACAGGGATCTGTTCTTGGCCCAATGCTATTAAATAGCTTTATTAATGATCTGGAAGAAAATATAAAATCATTTCTGGTAAAATTTGCAGATGTCATAAAAATTAGCAAACTTGCAAAAAATGTGATAAGGACAGCTCAGACTAATCTGGATCACTTGGTAAGGTGGGCTCATTTGAGCAAACGTGTCTTTTCTCACACCCAAATGCAAGAATGTATCACTAGAAACAAAGAATGTTGGTCACTCTTACTCGATGGTATCCTGGAAAGTTGTGACATGGCAGCTAACCAGCTGAATGTGAGTGCCCGGTGTTACGTTAGCTAAGGGTGCTTTGATGCATAGGAAGAGGAATAGTAAATAGGAGTGGTGGTATTACCTCTATATGCGGCATTAGTGGGACTATTACAGGACTACAGTGTCCAGCATTGGTATCCACACTTCAAACAATATGTTTACAAATGGTAAAGGACTCAGAAAAGAGTTACAAGAAAGATTCAAGGTCTGGAAAACTGGCCTCATAGTGATAGATTTAAGAAATTCAAAGCTGTTTAGTGTCTCCAAGAGATTGTGGTCTACAAGTATGTACATGGGATAGAGATTTCTGAACCTAGACAACTATTTAATTGAGCAGAAAAAAGGCATAGTGAGCTGCAGGGTGCTGGAACAATGTATACAGTGGGAGCTCTGAGAGCCATTGAACCAAACTGTATGCCTTGTGTGTGATGGAAACCACTTCAAGCCTGGGGGTGCAGCAGCACCCCTAGTTCCAGCAGCTATAAGCTGAAGCATGCTTCAACAGTGAGGTTGGTTAGTCTTGGGAACAACTTACCTAGGAACACAGTGGATGCTCCATCACTTGAAGTCTTTAAATCAAGCCTGAATATTGTTCTAAAAGATGGGCTGTAGCTCAAATGGAAGTTATGGGCCTGCTGAAGGAATTACCAGGGGTGGGGGCTCTATGGCCTGTGTTACACAGGCGGTCAGACTCGATTGCCATAATGGTCTTTTCTGGTCTTAAAATCAATTGAGCTAAAGAAGGAAAATCAGCTGTAAGGAGACATAATAGAGGATAGGTAAATAGAAATGGGGGCGAGGGTGGGGAGAAGCTGGATACACATTGTTGTACCTTTGTGGGTATTTTTTTAAAAAAACACTTGTGAAACAGTGGTTGAGGTGGGCAAAGGAGGATAATTTTTTTGAAAACAATTTTTTCCTACTATTATTTTTTCTCCTCATCCGTTACACCTAATGTGCATAGGGGCAGACTTTTCACGTGGGTGATAGGGTTCCAGCTCAGTGTCATTGAGAGGGGTAAACAGCTATGGAATCACTAAAACGGCCCGAGCAGCCAAGCACAATGCACCTTCAGACAATCAGTGTCCCGGCCATACTCTGGTAACTACTGGGCACTCACAATAGCTACTTACGAAGTACAAAATCTTAAGTAAGGTTGACAAATACCAACTGTGTCCTCTCTGAATAAAATTTTGGCCCCTAAAACACAAACAGCTGCTGGATGAAAACATCTGTTCCGGGATTGCTGGGCTCTTTGTGATCAGAGGAAGGATCAGAGCTGAAGAGCACAGAGAGAGCTGTTTCAGTGATCATGCCGAGTTATTCTGTTCCTGTTTCCTTCAGGGCGTCAGCACCCTTGTCCATAACCCTTTCATAGCCTTTGCATGTGTAATGAATACAGCCTGGGTATGGCCGGTATGGGAGTGTGTATGCATGGCAATGTGTACATATTTGTATATCTGTGCATGTGTGCATGCGCCATAACCCCCAACTGCAATCAAACCGATTTGCAGATTCATATTGTGAGCTCTTTGAGTGAGCTCTGGGATTGTGTCTGCACAGCACCTAGCAGGCCTCTAGGCAGTACTGTAATACAGATAATAATAAACTCTAGTAATGACTGAGGCAAGGTTCCTATCATTGGGCCCCTAAATTCATTTGCCAGCTGACCCTTTCTGATTAAGTCTGCACTTGGCCTCCACCATTTAAATTTTTCAAATATCAGTTTTTCTCTCTCCCCGCAAAAAGCCTGTTCAAAAACAGTTTCCAAATGTCAACACTTGCAAAGGATTTTTAAAGGAAGACATTTTCTCTGAGCTCTCTTTGGTGTTAGGCTGGCCAGTGCTTATAGCTCAGGTGGCCAGACCCACATCAGTGATGGCAGCCAGAAGAGGGCACTCTGGTTCATCCCCCAGATTTCAGTTTCCATATTGAAACTTCAATTGGCTTTTGATGTTATCTTCAATGATTACATTCCCCCCACCCTCTCACACACATAATAACTTTTAAAAAATCAAAGGAACTTTAAAAACCTGAGAAAAAAGATTACCAAATCTATCTTCTAAGACCTTAAAGAAGTTTATAGAGGACACAGGAAGAGAGCCCAACATGAAAGGTTAACTAGTTAAAAAATGGGAGGCACTCTGGTTTTGAATGTTTTAAAATTTTATATTTTTCTCTTTTATGTTAGTTAGCTGTCTGAAGCATTGCTCGGACAGAATCCTAATTCAAGAACTGGAATGAATCAGTATCTGTTTATGAGCTGCTGAAGTAAATAAATGTATCAGACACATTGGTAAGAAGGGGGTACATCGTAATTTTCACAGTTCCATTGACTTTATGTAGTCATGACAGTTTAAACCAGCTGAGGATCTGCCCCTTTGCTTTTAAGTTAGAAAAGTCAAGAGCTTGCAACTGAAAAATGAAACTTATTAAAGGAATGCCTTATGATGCAATTCATCCTTGAAGTTCAAGCTTCTTCACATCTGCATTCCCTATGTGATCTGACAGAGTCCTCACAAATATATAATAATCATAATTTTCATATGACAGTGGTGGGATGGAAAAAATATTAGCAACATGATACCTACCAGATTCTGGACCAAGTCATCACACATTTGACTTTCTGTTAGACATATCTTCAAAACTGCGTTGTTCACATGACATTCTTACTAAGCAGCTGCAGATGATAAGAGCTACTCTACTTTGAAGTATATTTGAGATAGGATTAACCAGATGATAGGTGGGGTTTTTTGGTTGGCTTTTTGTTTAGTTAGTTTTTTTGTTTCTCTACAGAAACGTTTGTGTTGCAGATGCCCGTTAGATATTTGTTTACACTGTGAATAGGCTGTCCATATCGCACCCCAAATACACTAATTTTCAGACTGTTAGAAATAAAAAACACTTCTCAAACATATAGGGAAATCTGTAACTGCTAAAATCAGCAACAGAAAAAAAGCACTGTAATTAGCCAGTTTAAGTACTTGACAATGCATCTGATTTACAAACTACTATTCTCATCCCTTTGTGCATCATCTTTCTTTCAAGTCGAAGTTTGAATTGTTTTAAAATCAGTTGCTTTTGAAATGTTTTCCTTAAACAGAACAAGTTTTCTTTCAGTGTTTCAGGAAGAGAAGAAAACATATTTATATTTGTTGACAACAATATCTCTATCTTCTAGACAACTTGATTCTTTCTGTAGCTTCTAACAAGAGACAGTTCTGCTAAGGCAGGAATCACAAGATGACATTTTTGCCCATTAGTTTTCTGCATCCCTTCTTATGCACAATGCAAAGGTAATGACTATGAAAATGCAAGCTACTATATATATATAGTTCTAACAAGACAGTATTTTGTATATCTGAATAGTTCAGAAAATTAATGGATAACATTTTAAACTACTATGATAACACACAGGCTATGGTAAGGAAGTTGGAGGTTTAGATTTATTATTTCTTCTTCCTCAACTACAATTGTTGACTAAATGAAAGGCCACTTTATAGAATATGTTTAAATATATTGCTTTTCTTATGCTCAAGTTTTTTTTTTTTATTCAAATGAAACACCTCACTGGTGTAAGATTAACAAGGCAGATAAAATCAAGGTCAACATTTTATTGACTTTTGTTTTAACCCATTCCCTGTTTAAGTGCATCTGGTCTGAGATCCCCTGTTTGCATTCCCTGGATGTTTAGTGGCAATATTTCAGAGCGGTTAGGTTTTATGGATTCTACAAGAACAATATAACATGATACTGACAATAATAAACAGATACCAACTTGTTTCAGTTTGGAAACAATTGCAGCCATATAACCCTTGGTGGCCTCTTTTATATGAACTTTTATTTTTCTTTGTACAATGACTAACATGGGAACTATCACCCGTCCAATAGCACAGCTTGTATTTGCTCAGGAAATGGTTAAGTTGCAGCAGGTCACCCCTGTTACTTCATGGAAATGCTTTGATTTGTCTTCCATACAAAAACAGTTAGAGTCGTTTGTTTTACTAACAACTCCCATCAGAGCAGAACTTCAATACTATCTTTTTTTTTAATTAACTTCACACATGACTTTGTCAAGAGGGTTATTTCCTTCTCAATACGAGATCAAATTTCATAAAATCTGGACATAAAGGACTTAAAAGAACAGACTTTAGAAAATGTTATTTACTTGTTTTTTGCTGTCCAAACTACAAGTTCACCAACATAGTTTTCAAGAAATATAAATGTAATATTATTCTAATCAACTTAAGCATGTAACATGAGGGCACTGGAGAAAAAAGCAGTCTTGCTTCCATATTGCAATCAAAATGGTTATGGTTAGTAATGTCATGTCGGTGATATATTGCCTTTAATCACACTCAAAAATTTCTTCCATGTTGAAAGATTCTACCAGTTTGAAAAATATTCCCTTTACTTAAAAATAGGGAATAATGTCTGTCAAAATAGAGGAAACGTGTTTAAGTACAACCACTTTAATATAAGTTATTGGAAGTAAGATTTTAGTTTAGAAAATTACCATCAGTAATACTTATCATGGTTGCCTTAATTTTAGCCACTGTTTCAGAATGGGCCATATGAATGTGAAACATTTTACTGATGGATGGTAAGCTCTTCATATCTATATCTCTGTTGTGTATTGTTACAATGTTGCTACCACATTTTCCACTGTAGTTCAATGGTGAGAAAGCTACTGCAGTCTCAATGTGCACGAAGATTGAAAATGCTTCCTGGACTTGAAATAGAGGAAAGGAAAAGCATCTCTTTGTTACAATTTCAAAGCACTCCAAACTCACCACAAACTGCCTGCAAACACTAAAGCTAAGAACACCAAGCAGTATTAAGTCATTAACCTTTTAGGATCCAATCAAAGCAGTGGGGTGTGACACTTTATTAATGAATGCTTTAATGTGGTATATAAATGTTAACAAACATGGAAACTGGCAATGATTCATCAAATTTAATATTCCATCAAACTTTTCAGTTTAAAGATTGATGCCTTTTTAAAATAATCAAATAGAAATAGAATTTCAGGAAGGTGCCTTTAATTAAATTTGTTCTAATATTACTAGAACTTCTCAAAATTTTAGAAAACCAAAGTCAGAAAAATAAATAAAAATGAAACCGTTGTATCACCTTCTAAATAACATTGGAACATATTTTATGGAATCTCTTTAGAAGAGTGAAGGAAGTTGTCCTAGCAAATACATTTGGAGTTTAGGTCACACATTGTCTGCAGTCATTGCTAGGAGGCAAAAGCCCCTGTTGTAAAACAGCTGGGCTTCTTGGCTTGGGGCAAAGGCAAATTCCACAGGCAAAAACCTAATTAGACACTTCTAAAATTCACAGCACTCTTTCACTCTATGACTATTCCCTCCCCATTTGTATCGTACCCTCACCCCCAAACAAATGAACATTTGTACTGCCTAATCACTAGATAAGTTGCCTTTCTACATATATACAGTTTATGGGGCAAATTCCATACTCTTGGAAACAGGAACAACCTCATGGAAGTCAGTGGAGTTGTGCTATGGTTAAATTAGGCCCTAAGAGTCCTTTTAACCACTGACTAAAGCTAACTTCCTCCGTCCTAGCAGATATCCAGAAATATACACTATAGATGTCGTCTTTATCAAATACGAACACCTGGGACTATAACATTAGAGAACATATATTCATATATGGCTCCCATCACTGTATGTATGATAGACAGACATTTCAAAACTTTTCATAGGGAAAGTTGTTTTTAACTGAAATATAACGTGTCAAGGAGACATACTATGAAGAAATAAAGTAGAGAATGTGTGTGCCCTGTAGAATAAATGAAGAATTCTCATAGAAATGAAAGGCTATTAAGTGCAACTGAAGAGCAGTAATTTACTATGATGATACTATTATATATCATTTACTTGCATTGTCTTGATAACATAAATTGTTGTTCTAATCCAAACACATTGCCAATAAAACAGCATGTTCTCGCACACAATTTAAGTGAGAAATAAAAATTTTAGAATTCATCTATTTTTAAAAAAACATATGATAGACAAAATACTTTAACTGAGTTGGGTAATGGAAGACTGCTGAGATATGTCTATAACTCACTTATGCGTTCTGGTATCTGTACAGTATGTTAACTCATGAATCACAGAATAGCTATCATAAAAAACAATGTCTACTTGACAAAGTATTAAACTCAGCTGAGATTTGCAGTAAAGATGCATCACTACAGTTTTTAAAATTATAAGCTCTATTATGTTAGACTTTTTGGGTTGTTTGTAATAATACTGTAGACTTGCATATCCCATATGCTGTCCAGAATGCTATACAACAGGCCTGCACAACATGCAGCCCGTGAGGGGATGAGGAGCAAGCAAGTGGCCGGCCAGTGAGCAGGCAGGAGGAGGAAGCTGAAGAGGCCAGTGGCTGGCTGGGGAGTGAGAGGGAGCCAGCGGCGGAGGTTGGCTGTGGGAGAGCGGCAGAAGGTGAAGAGGCGAGCGGCGGGCGAGCAAGCTGGCGGCAGGCAGAGGAGACGAGCAGGTGAGCTGCAAGCCGAGGGGGGAGGAGATGAGCAGCGGGGGCGGGCAGAGATGAGGAGGCAAGGGGCAGGTGGGCGAGCAGCGAGCTGGAGGCGGTGAGGGGTGGGGTGAGGAGGCAAGCAGCGAGCCGGGGTGGAGGTGAGCAGGCGAGCGGTGCGTGAGTGGAGTGGGCGGGCAGCAGTGGGCAGGCGAGCAATGAGCCGCAGGGGAGGGGTGAGGAGATTAACAGGTGAGCGGCAAGGCCAGGGGGAGAGGCCGAGGGGATGAGGCGGTAAGCGGGCGGGCAAGTGGAGGGCAGTGGCAGTGGGCAAGCGGTGAGCCAGCGGGTGGAGGGGGTGAGGAGGCGAGTGGTGGCTGGGGGACTGACTAGGAGGGACACAGCAAACCACCAGGGGGCTACGGGGTGAAGAGGGGTGTGATGGTGGGGCCGAGTGGGGAGGGGGCAGGTCCTGGGACAAGATGAGGATGCCCCAGGATCTTTTTGGCCCGCAGCTGTTTTCTTTGGAGTAATATGGCCCTCACTGCTTTCCAAGTTGTGCAGGCCTGCTATACAAGCCTTAATTAATTCCCCCTTACAATATTCAGTGAAGTATTGTCCTCATTTTACAGATGGTAAAACTGAGGCAAAGAAGTTAAGCAACTTGACCACAAACCTCTTCTCGCTGTTGTCCCTTGCCCCAGCATCAGTCCAATCAGAGAACAACCAATGGGATCTCTGCCTTTCCCAGTTACTAATCACACACACAGAGGTAGCTAATTTAGGGTCATGAGGCTTCTTTCAACTATCCTTAAATTTAGGGTTGATGTTTTCTCCATTTACTCCTTCCACACACTGATCACAGAGTCAGCCTGGAAAGACAGGCAGCCTTTTCAAACGTGAATGGCCTTTGGTAACCCAGGCTGAGAGAAACATTCTGACGATTTTTCCAGCCTGAGCAGCTTTGCTGGCCTGAGATTTTCAGAAGTCTCGAGTGAAATAAGATACCTGGGGTCTTGACAGATTTAAACTGCAAACTATATTTAGATTGTGAGGAGGTTAGAGGTGTCCACGAAAAGGGTCTTAGAAGACTTTTGTCACAGCTGAGAGTGGAGGAAGGGGGAAAGAATTAACTGAAATACTTATCAGCAGTAGGAAAGAGAAGAGTTCAGTAGCTGGATGGGGTTGGATCTGGTTGTTTTCCATGGTGGAGAAAGGAAGTTCATCTCCCAAGGTTTATGGGGTAGACGGTCAAGGCAGGCAAGAAGGTGAAGGCTTGCATAAGTGTTTGTCGGGTGGGGGTGTAACCAGAGCAGGAGCCCAGCAAAAATCATTTGTGACTTCACACAAAATCAATCCTCCCACTCTGGTCTGAGAAAAACAATTCTCAGGGTCCTTCCTTGAGTATCCCAAGTGGCAGTACCCACTAAGCCATCCTGAGTGAGTTAAATGTATTATTCAATGGCCATGAAACCTACAGAGACTGATTTTCAGAAATGCTGAGCACCCACAACTCCAAGTAAAATCAATGGGAGCTCAGAGGGTTCAGCACCTTTGAAAACAAGGTCCCTAAAATCATTTTACGTTTCATATTCTATAAGGTAAATGCATCTAATATACACCATTGCAATTTGCATTGTACTAAGTACTTAAATCAAAAAGGTTTGGAGTAAAATATCATTTTCAAGTGTCATTTTATTCATAAACTAAAGTTCAAAAATAACACCAAATAGGCACGATTGCTACCTGGTCAACACTATCAAGGTCCCCTAGCAAAACTAATTAGTATGTTACTATCTATCTACAAAGCTCTGAAATAAATGTTATTTGTATCTCCTTCTCCAGTGACAGAACAGCGATTGTTCAGTCAAACACTCTACCTCTTTTTATGCAGGTTTGTTAGAAGAGCAGCTTAATTCATATTTTCCCTGGTTTGATAGTAAGTGAACAGCAGTAGCAATATTAATCTGCAGTAACCTGTCAGTGAACTCTACAGCTAATATGATGTAGTTATGATTTTACCATCAATCAGAACTGAACAGGCTCTGGACAACCCTTGCAGCACTGCCTCAAAAAAAAAAAATCTAATTGTACAAAAGCTTCATTGGTTTCCAACATTTCTTTTTTATCTGTCACAGACTTTTGGCCTACTACACAACATTTTATTATTGTCCTTATTGCATTAGCTTGTCAGACAAAAAAGAAAGGGCTAGATCTAAGCGTTCTCCTGCATTCCATCATTTGTGTGCATGTGGGATCCTATGTGACAGTTCCATATTGTTCTAGATGTAGATAAATATTATTAGGACATATGGTCTTGTATGAACTTTTGAACCATCGATTGCCAACATACCGAAAAGTTAGCAGTATTTACAATTCTGTATTTGCTCATAATAGGAATACACAGTGAAAATGGAAGAATCAAATCACACTAGGGTGTTATATTTTAGATTAAAAGTAACTCTACAAGCTTTCCTTGGTTAATTTCATTCATGAAACAGCAGAATGGTTAAAAATGGAATGTTAAAAAATGAATATGAAGTTCAGCAATAATTAGGGATTATTTATATTTAAGATGCTAGCAGCTATTTTATCTAGATATTTTAGTGTGCCCATATTTTTCAGTTTGTAATTTGTATAGCTTTTAAATTTTATCATATATGTATGCATATATGCATATGTCTGTCTCTCTCTCACACACACACATATTCACAGTATATTTTCTTTCAAAATATTGGGGTTAGAAGAGATGGGGATTTAAACATTACTAGCACACTGTATCCATCTTGCTTCTATTGACAGTTTTAATTGACTTTAATATTTTAGACATATAAAAACACCAAGGAAGATGAACTATTAAATGTAAAGTTGCAAAAGATTAAAATGACTAAACAGATAGTCAGGCTTTTCAGAACTGAAATTGCCAATCAGCGTGTTGGATAAATGTTTCTGTTTAAAATGTGCACATTGAGAGCTAACAGCTGGCTGTAAAGTATATAGTTATGTTTGTGATTTAATGTATCACAAACTTTATATTTGATTTCATTTAGCTTTACTGAGAAAATGAGAATATTTTTGCTAGTATGATTTATTTTTACAGTGGTGGAAAATCATAAAGCAATGAATCAGGTGTGCATAATAGTGCATTATGCAGTCTTCAGAATTAGCATCTGCTTTTAATAAAACAAAAAATTATAAACAGTTTCAAATGATTTCATCCACTTCTAACCTCACGCAAAGATGCAAAGGCTGTGCATATGCACAGCCCACACCGTATGTTCTCCAGTGTATTGTAATATTCATCATTCATTAATCCAGCAGTCTGTACAAAATTTAGAGAGACCTTTCAAAAAAAAAAAAAAAAGCTCTCTAACATCAAAGAAATCTTTTTTGGTTGTATGTATAGCAAATGGACAGCTGAGTTTTAACCCTCAATGAATCATAATGTAAAGTAGTTGTAATCTAATAAAAATAGCCATACAAAATAAGGAAATGGCTGTTGCATCCTGTTAAAAACAGGCAGGAATGCAGCTTTGGAACTACTGAGGTAGCTGATATAGAAAGACAAAAACAGGATGTTAAATTTTTACTGCAATTGAAAGCAACTGACTTTTTTCTAAGCACATCATCAGCACTTCAGATATTTTGTTAAACTGCCTCTAGGGGGTTCTGTGTGACTGCAGAACCCCAAAATGCTTTGCTGTAAGCCCACACTGCATCTGAGACAGACAGAATGACAAAGATAAGAAATATTTTTAAAATCATTGAAAATGCAAACTTTCCTCAACGCTATTGCAATTTTGACCATCGCGCTAGCCTGAGTTTCCTTTAAAATTGACCACAGCAAAGTGAAGTTCTCAAATTGACCCCAAAACTTCAATCCACTGTGCTTCAAAATAGCATGGGACAAAAATGTATCATTGTTATGGTAATTAGATGTGTTTTCAATGTATAATTAGATTGGCACAATTTTTAAAATATCTATATTCAAAACTTTAAAGCTATTATATTCAAATGAGATGAACACATTTGCCAACCATTTAAGCAACACTAAAATATTTTCACTCTATAGTCCATGTGTATTTAATGATTATCTACATTATGATTTTATTTTTGTGGGCCAGTATAATGCCCTTTATTTCTCTGCAAAATATCTTGCTTTCTAGCAGGCATTGCAAATGAATGAGATCTTTAACTTAACTTTTTCTCTAGTTAAAACCTGTTTTAAAATGGTGCCCTGTGATTTTCAAGAAATAGTGTTGAATTAAATATAAAAGGACAAGAAAAAAAACAATGTATAAGTTAGAGCTGCAGAATGTGTGGAAGCTGATAACCACAAACATAATTATAAGCTCAGCTGATCAGAGAACAATAAAACCACATACTTTAAAAAGAGGTCAAAGATTAATAACAAAATCATTTAGGAAAAAAAACTCTCAAGTCATTCTGTGGTGAACATGAATCATAACAGGATTAACAACATTTGTTAATCCTGTTATGATTTTGGGGATTTTTTTAAAGTTACTAACAAGTATATTAGACTATATTCTTCAGTCATAACTATGTTTAGTTCACAATTTCACATCTATTTACTACAGAGAAAGTCAGTGGATGGATAGTAAAAAAAACAGCTTAAATTAATGTGTTTTGCTGTGGTGCCTACAGCAAAGCCAATGCATTGCAACAGAGAATTCAGTCACCGCTGCCATAGGAAAACCATTCTTTAAGGCAGCCATAACGATGGCTGTTTTAATGGAATTGAGACAGAAAGCAGTCCAGATAAGGAGATTTTTTTTTAAGTCATGAACATCAGGAGACATGCTTCATTTCAGAGAAGTTAATTTTCAGGTAAACAGGAGTACAGATTATCAGAGTTTTACTATATATTAGAATACACCTTTTGCTTCTCAGTCATTCATAGTCTTTCATTTACCTGCACATATTTCTTCAGCACTGAAGCACGTGTTTAATGTTAGGCAACTTAAGTTAAGCATCTACTTACAGACAATTATATGAACCTTTCATATGGTCTTTTCTGGAAAGGCAATATTATATCATGTAATGGAATGATCAATTTTATCTATGTTGTGCAGGTCTGTTATGCTGATAGTGTACAAGTGAGCCTATGTCCCTCAACTTTTTTGGTATCTCCAGTTCTTCTTTTCTTTTTATTTTTTTCAATATAGAGTTTTATTCTAAGTTCTGGATCCAAAGTCATCTTTGGAATTTGACCAACATAGCACTATCTTACCAAGTTTTCAGATAGATCAAATCTGTAGCATCATGAGAGGCAGCAATTGCCTAGATATGCCTCCACAGCATGTTGACTCTGAACCCTAATTATGAAAATGTGTATGTTACCACTTAATACCTCCCTGTTGACTATATTATTAGAAATATGTTGTCAACGTATTTATCCAGTCTGGTCATACCATCTATTCATTTGAAAGGACTTTATCTAAGGATAAGGCTGAAATGTTTAAAGCTGGGATAGGGGACTAAGCATTAGGTTTTAAACACTTAGACTCTCTGGAACCATAGGTCCAAATAGGGGTAGAGTAACTCCAATTAAAGTACCATTCAGTTTACTGTGGGTGATCCTTAAAGTTCCAACAGCTGAACGGGGGCCTATGAAGAGGCTTTAGCCTGGTGTTACAGGGTACCCGGGGTCCCGTAGGAACGAGGCACACACACAGCTGCTGAATAGACGTAGTGAGTTTATTGAAGGCAAAAGTGGCACACCCGCAACAAGGACTCCCTTCGTTGCTGCCACTGAGACGGGGAAAGCCCGACGCACTGGAGCAATGCTCGGGGTAAAGCCCACTGCGCGTGGGAACACAGGCAGAGAAATAACAGGAACATTTGCATCTCATGCATACCTCATGAATAACTAATACCTTATTTCTATCTTGTTAGTATTACATAATGCAAGCAGGCGTCTCATTAGTATTGCACCAGGCAAGCAGGCAATGAGAACCAGTTAACTCCGACATGTAAAATATGAGATAACAGAGCAGCAACCAATAACAGCAGCATGACCTATAATACCCTTTCCTTCCCTGGAGTCGGGGGGCGGGTTGGAGAGTGCTCCTAGCTGCCCATCGTTACAATTTCTTCCGGCCTCCTACACCTGGTTATACAAGAGAGTCAGGTCCAGTCCACAATACAAACATTAACTGTGTTCTAACTGGTTCAGGGGATTTAATTATCCTTGCAGTGTGGATGGGCCCTTAGATGAACTCTTAAAAAACCAAGCTTCTGCCTTCTCTGCATTCATTTCAAGTACTGGAGTGTACTTAGCCCCCTTAGGCGTGTGCACAGGGTGTGCCGGGTGTGCCCAAGCACATCCTAATGCAGGGGTGGGCAAATGGCCCCCTCTCTCCTGGCGAGGCAAGCCGCGGGCCCTGTGCTCCCGGGCTGGAGCACCCAGCCAAATGCATTAAGCTGCCGGCCCCTCCACCACCTTCCCCCCTCCCCTGGAGCCATCGTGCTGCGCGCACAGCGATTTGGGGGCCAGGGCTGCGCGCTCCTGTGGGGCAGTGTTAGGCTTCACAGGGAGGCAGACATGCTCCCTGCACACCCGGAGCCATGCCGCCACATGCGCAGCACTCTGGGGGATGGGGTTGCATGCTCCTCTGAAGTGATACCACCATGTGTGCAGCGTTCTGAGGTGTGGGGCTGCCTGCTCCCATGGGGCCATGTGTCTGGCTCCGTGCAGAGCAAAACATGCTGCTAGGAGCCTCATGGTAAGGGGTCCAGGGCTGGGGGGTTGGATAAGGGGTGGAGGCAGTCAGGGGACAGGGAACAGGGTGGGTTGGCTAGAGAGTGGGATCCCGGGGTGTGGTTGGGGCGGAGGGTCTCTGAAGGGGGCAATCAGGGAGTAGGGGGTGGCTGGATGGGGTGTGGGAGTCCCAGGGTCTGTCAGGGGGTGGAGGGCGTAGATGGGGTCAGGGCAGTCAGGAGACAGGGAACAAGGAGGGTCCGGGGTGGCAGTTAGGCTGGGGGGGGGTCTCTGGAGGGGTGGTCAGGAGACAAGGAGCGGGGCAGGGTTGGATGAGTTGGGAGTTCTGGGGGCTCTGTCAGGGGGTGGGGAGCGTTTGGATAGGCATGGGAGTCCTGGGGGTCTGTCTGGGGCAGGGATGTGGATAAGGGTTGGGGCAGTCGGGAAAGGAAGGGGGCAGGGTCCTAGGAAGGCAGTTGCGGGGGGTCTCACAAAGGGGCAGTCATGGGACAAGGAGCAGGGAGGCTTAAATAGGGGGTGGAGTCCTGGGGGGCAGTTAAGGGCAGGGGTTCCAGGATGGGGTAGTTAGGATACAAGGAGCAGGGGGGTTGGGAGATCTGAGGGGGGCAGTCAGAGGGTGGGAAGTAGGAGGCAGTGGATGAGGGCAAGGCTAGGGCAGGGCTCCCTGTGTACATACCCTAATGAAATGTGCTGTGTTATGCTTAGCTCTTTGATAACGTACTACACAATCGAGTGAGAGTGTAAGAAATCTTGTCCCAAATCTTGTGCTCCTGTTCAGGGTCAAGCAAAATCTAGGCCCTTGCATTCTCAACGTGCAAGTACTAAGGGACTGTAGAATCAACCACTTCCAAGACAAGAAAGGCCAGAGAAGGGCTGATAACAGGAGTGAGGAGAGCATGCTGCAGGTTATAGTGGTAGTGACCTCTGACTTACAATGCCTCCAACTTCAGCCGCTTGGCACTATACTCCTTTTACAGACGGGAAACGGAGAAAGAGAGGACATAGTGATTTGCCAAAGCCATAAAGGATGTCATCCAAGACTAGAACCCAACTCCCAAGCCTGTGCCTCAATAAGAACAACAGTTCTCCACTTCTGTTTTCCTGGTATTATAAACAAATAACAAGGAGAACAGTAATAGCAGTCTTTTCGTGGAACGTTGGAGCAACACAAAGAGCTGCAAAACACAGAGTTCTATTTGATATTGCCCAGTGCATGAGCGTTCTTTATATTTAAAGAAGGCAGGAGACAAGCACCTATAAATTCAGCAACTACTGTTTCAATCTATATTTCTTTTCTTATTACAATATTAGTGTGTTACTACTTTGGATGAAACATTAAGAAGCAAATGAGGAAGTTAAGTACAAATCCGCACATCACAAATGAGACCTTCAAGCGAGAGATCACAAATGAGACCTGAAAGTGAGAAGACACTTCATGTATTGGGCACAGTCATGTTGCTTTAAAAATATATATTTTAAAAATAATTTTTTCCAGTTTTGGATACACCAATTTTGCTACATCCATTCTACCAGCTATTATATCTCCCTGCCTCACTCTGCAAAAAACATAAAGCCAATGTAACAGCCAAAGCAGTGGGAGCACTTTAAAATGCTCTGGAAGAGCTTCTCTTTGACCAGCCAAATAATGGCTTTGACAAGTACTAGAAGAATTTACGTTCAGCTCACCCTGTCTGGAAGGAGGGGACGTTATGGGTTGGAGTGCTGGAGGGCAGTATGAACAGGACATACACTCAGAACATTCCCTAAAACAGTGGCAGATAGCGTGGGTGACTGAACTTGGAGCTGGAGACCAGAAATACTTACCAGTTCCAAACACAACACTGCCACTCAAAGTTGATCTGATCCAAAGTCCAGTCAAATAATTGGGACCCTTTATATTTATTCCAGTGGTCTTTGGAGCAGGCTCTATATAGCACTGAGCAAGTAACTAGAGCTGGATAGTAAGCAGTTTTCCCGTCCCAGGCAAATATTTGTGATTTCAAAAAGTTTTCCCATCCTGAATTTGGATGAGAAATCAAAGTCTCAGAAATGTTCACCAAAAAATGGTTTGGATCAATCAAAACATTTGTCCAATAATTTCAAATTGTTTTGATTCACTTTCAACTATTTATTATTCTTCTAAAAAACTCTAATAAGCTTATATTTTGAAACAAAAGTCATTTGGAATGAGGACACTGACATTTTTCAACAATTTCTAATCTTATTCACCCAAAAATTTTTGAGTCAAGAGATTAGTCAAAACTGACCCCTTATCACAAACAATTCAGGTTTTTGCAAATCAACTTTTTTGGTTTTGAAGGGAAAAAGTCATTGAAAAATGGCCAAGCAGTGCTATAAATAACCTTTTCACCTTCCTTCCCACCTTGTCAAACAGGGATAACAGTACCCACCATGTTGGGCTGAGGATTTTTGCGCTTTCCTGTACTCCAGCGCAAAGGAACTACATCTTCATTGCATGAAATGTGCATAGTGTAAAGAGGAGGTTAAAGTCAATTTTAAAAGGAAAACTAAGCTAGCAATGAGCTTCATAATCAGTACTTGAAAGCTGTTGAAACTACTGCTAGAGAAGATATATTTTTTATATATTGACCTTATATATGGAGTGAGGGCACAATTCACAAGCCGATTCCTCCGCTCCCAGTGGAGCTAAGGAAACTCACGATCACAGCTGATAACACAGCCACTATACTTTATTTCTAAACCAGTAGACTGACAGTTGCACTTTGAATTGAGCAGAACATTTTAAAATAATTAATAGTATTTGATGCAATTAGTATTATTTGATGTGATACATGTGTTATACTTTCTATTGCCAACAACCAGAGCTTACGTACTTTCTCAGGGGAGGTTGCATGCCAGCAGTTCAGAAAGTAGTCCCTAGGCAGGTCAATATATAAATAGCTTTCCTGAGAGCGCAACATGCTGTAGGCTCTACAGAGCCAACAGTACCTCAAGTAATTTAAAAATACCAAAATATGTCAATAGCCCTTTACAAATGCAAACCGTATATTTAAAAATGTTAAATGGGTCAAAATTGTATATCACAATGATGCGAATGGGAGTAAAAGCACAAATATGAAGCCAGGATAAGTAAAGTTAAGAGAACGAGCCAGACTCTCCCTACGCAGGAAAACTCCACATAGGAGCATGAAACCGACACCACAGCCTCCCATCAGGGTGTAGGGTTTGCTCACTCCTCTGCACAACATTCAGAGGGATTGTGTCATCCCGCCCGACGCTGCAGGTCACTCAAGATCCATATATTGCCTGAAGGTCTCATGACTTTGCAGTCCTTCTTGCATCACCCTACCCCTTGACCTCCTTAGCAATAATGCAGCACAGCTCCTATAGAAACTCAGATATCGTGGTCATGGGCATGACATAAAAACTTTGATTAGATAAACAAGCAGGAAGGCAGGAGACAACAGGCCTTTGTTTTCTTTACTTACTACCTTAGGATTCCACCCAGACCATTACAGCCTGATTTTCAAAAGGGGCTGAACACCCAAAACGAACAGTAACCACTACAGGTCCTAAGTGCCCTGAAAATTCCAGGTGATTGTAGCCATAGAGGCTACTCTCTTGTCAGGCAGGATACTTCTATATCTTGGATGAATATATTCAATGATGATTTTGTCCTTGCAAAATAACCCAACCCTAGACCATGTCACAGATCTCCCACTGGCCAGTTACATATGGCTACAGTAGCGCCTGTTATCCAATGAGGGAAGTAATAAAGACGTTGAAGTAGGACTTGGGATATAGAGGAAATTAGGAATGTATTTGTTCCAGCTCCATGACTTTACAGTGCAGAACTAGAATTTTTCGCTTTTGGGCCTTGCAAACCAGATTGACACTCCTTTGGGCTAGGAAGTCCTGATGTGCAGCCAGGCTATGTGGTCGTCTGGAGTCTTGTGAGCTTCCAAAGGCCATACATATCTTCTTCTAAATAAGGCCTATGTGACGCAGCAGCACCATCAGTCATGTCAGCAACTGGCACAGCTCTAGGGACATTACTTGTTAGTTAACGTGGCCTTTCACGGCTAGCTCTCTAGTAGCATAAACCGATGTATGATCTACGGCTTTTAAAATTTGTCAGCAATAGAGTGGAAGAAGTTAAATGAAAATTAGTGACAGATCCTTGCATTATGCTGATTTACATCTGCTAAGAATCTGGCCGTAGGTATTTACAATCTAGATGACATTCTTCACCAGAGAATCTGTATTCTGAGACCGGTTAAATTTTGGATCAAACTACTATGCACACACAGTCCCTCTGAATCTAGATTTCTCTTCTTTTTAAAAGACATAGTAGGTACAGGACCTCTGGCTTGGAAGCTTATGTGTCAGCATTTATCCCTATTGATTTGACCTATTTCTTTATAAATATAAAAATGAGCATATTTACAGCACAAGTATCCGAACAACTACTAATGCACACAGATACATATCAGTATGCTGTATCCAAGGACTAAAGGTGAGAGCTGATAAAATGAGGAGAGTAATTTACTTAGCTCTGGCTTCAGCTGGCAGTGATTTTAAAGGGAAGTCAGCAGATTTTTTTTTTTATAATGGTGGTTTCTTGCCACAGCAGTGGCAAAATACCTGGTGGGTGTTATTCTATGAAGCTTGACCCATAGAGATTCTGCCATATCAGTCAGTCACTAAAGAACAACTAAATGGTTAAGAACACCCTGTTCCAATGGATTATTTGATATTTGTTATATTGATTTAATTTAATTTCCATTACTAATTTTATTCTGCAATGGTTTAAATATAAAGAAAACTTAATGTGTTTCAATGCTGTCTGGGATTTATTCCTTGAATTAGAAAAGACCCTTATGTGACAGTCATAAAGCCTTATTTGCTTGATCCTTTATCATAAACATGGGATTCAAGAGTTACAGTGAATATTAAATTGATATGATAATTGTATTTTTATCTGGAGAGCAACCTAAAAGAGCAAAGAGCAGGCTCTGCTTTATTTAACTGGAACACCCCAAAAATGTAACCAGTTTTATATTCTCAAATTCCATGCATTTGAGAATATAAATGAAATATATTGCATTTAATATATTACTGATTCTAGCTGAATAATGCAAATAAAAATCACCTCATATGTGTTTCATGCATGCTAAAACGCAGTGTTGTAATATGTGCTGTTGAAATGGAAAATCAAGAAATTCAAGCTGGCATGCTGAGGGCATTGGGAGATATATAGGGAGGATTTGGGGTTGGGCACTGAAGACCATAAGAGTTTATTTATACAGCAATTAATATCAGACTGTCACATATTTTAGTTTCCAGGACACTCAAAGTTCTCTTTCAGAACTGATTCTCACCCTCAATCTTAGTTGGTCACTTTTGTTTCGATGTTATCACCCTGGGTGCAGTCAGTCAATTAAACCTTGTGATTCATTTTCTCCCTCATACAGACTCATCCACAGGTTCACACAGTATGTGGTACTATTGTGCCTTTGCTGCCTCCTGAATGGCCAAAGTTCTGGGGCTGGGAGCAGCAGCAATTTGTGACTATTTCTCTCTCTCTCTCTTTTTAACTAGGCAAAAAATAGAAGAGGGTAGAGCAGTCTTAAGGGGTGGGGTAGTTAGTAGCAGGACTATCCTTGGGGCTTGATTGTCCCAGTGGGAATGACTTGTATACTGCAATGGAAGAATTGGCCCTTGGTGGCAGGAGAAAGGGACAGAAGAAACATCAGCCTCACATATACTTATCTCGTATGTCCCCTAAAATACGTAAATATGAGCACATGTCTGTCAGACTTAATGGACCAGCTGAGGATCTGGCCTTGAACTGATGTTTTGCTGATAGCCCAAGGTTAGCTGTGTAAGCACTTTTTCTGAACAAGATAACTGGGTCCATCTTCTTGTATATGTCAGACAATGCCTTGCATAACAGGGCACAGGCATCCAGGTGCTACTGTAAAACAAACAATAAAAAAATACCTGTGGTTATTTATAATGTGGGAATTTGTTAGGGCTAGCACGGTGGAAATGTCCTTCTCCTCCTGTTCTACTTCTAGATTTCCACTGAATTTGGTGTTATTTCTTTTCTTACACTATGCTACTATTATACAATAACTGCCATTTACATCTAATTTATTATAAGCACATGTTGAGTAACAGACCATAAAGCTTTTGCAGCTTCTGTCCTTAGTTACATTGTACCACTGCTGAATAACAAATAAATTGCTAAAATTTATTTTTCAACAGGACGTTGATTAAAAGCTGCTTGAGTTTAAAATTTCCAACCGTCTAAAATGAAATTCCTTCACATACTTCATGCACCAGGCCAGCCAGAGAGTTTATTTTCCTTCAGTATATAAATAATGGATTTTCCCATTTAAGTGAATCCATCATTAGACTAGGTTGAATTCTCAAATGATGACAGCTTGAATTGTCTTGCAGTGAAGCTAACTAGCTGGAACTAATTCGGAAATGGGTATAGAACATAATTATGGTAACCTAGTATAAGAGGAAGCATCTCACCTGAGTCAATCATACCTAACAGCAGGACAAATAAGAACAAAAACTACATGGAAACACACCTGCCTGGTTATAAACTACATTGATTTTTGTTTAGTGATTTAAATCCCTATATTTAGAAGGGAGCAAACTAAGAATATTTCATACTTGCTTTACTTTTGAGGGCTTCAAGCATAATCAGTAGCAACTGCTTACAATTAATCTTACCTCCAGAGATGGGAGAATATGTTCAAAAAATGTAAACCTATTCAAATGTCATAGTTCTAAAATGTATCCTTGAAACTGTATCATTAGATTTAATTTAAGTTTTCAGTGATCTCAGGGTTCTGAGATGATATGGTAAAACCACTGAAAGTCGTCTTGGTAATGTGTGGCGCACCCCAGGAAGTGCTAAGTAGCACACAGAAAGCCATCAAAGTAAGGAAAACATGCTATAGAAAGAAAAGAGCAACCCTATTGGGACTAGGGATGGGAAAGGTTGTGGTAGCAAGACAGGTGCTAACATAAGGAATCGGAAAGAGTCTGTCAAGGGGACTATGTGTCAGGAGGGAAGTGGTACCTGATACAGCTGAACAAACAGTTGATTTGTTTAGGTTTGATGACTGTACTGAAAATCCAAACTTTTTTTTTGCATTGACATAAAATGATATTTGTGCAGTTTTTTTCTTTTTGTTTCCTTTTTCAGGTGTTATTTACCTCCTTTGTTTTTGTGTGTTTTTTAAATAAATCTAACTAAATTTATAAATAAAACACCATTTTGAAATGAAAAGTTGAAATGAACACTTTGACTCGTCTTTCTTTTTTGCGGCTGACCCTATTCACTGAATTTGACCCAAATTTGAAAATAGTTGTGGTCTACCAGACACTGCATTTTTTCTCAGATAAACTATTCCTTCAAAAAAATTCACCCCCCTCTAACTGGGAGAGATGTAGATGAGTGAGCATGAAATAAGAGAGGATGTCAAGGAGCTGAATCCAGAGAGACCTAGGAGTAGACAAAGGAACCTGAGAGCATTTTCTGTAGGGAGAGGGAGAAGTCTTAGGAGACAGATGTAGTCCTAGAACAGAACAAGATTTATGGAGCTCTGAAAACAGAAAGAAAGATGGGGCCCTTCAGAGAGACAGCTAAGGATGAAGGACACTTCCAGTGAATCTAACTTTTGGAAATCCAACTAGTTAAGGAGCTGTGAGATCTAAGGGCTTGGTTACACTTACAGGTTTATAGCGGTATTGGTTATAACTGTCCTCATATACAGCTATAGGGATAGTGCTATAGCGTGTCCACACTGACACTACCACACTAGCGGTATAGCATGGCCACATTTGCGGCACTTGCAGCAGCACGGGGAGTGGTGCATTATGGGCAGCTATCCCAGCATTCAGCTGGGTGCAACATGCTTTTCAAACGAGAGGGGTGAGGGGGAACGTGTTGTGTGTATGCGGAGGGAGAGAGTTCATCCTTTTGAGAGCCTGTCAGTAAGTGTCCTTTGACAGAGACGACTAGCAGGCTTTGTATTTCACACAAGCTCCCTCCATAAACATTTGCATTGCTTATCTGCCGAGTTAAGAAAGAAACTCTGAAAACGTACTTCCACATTCCTCTAGCCCAGGTCAAAACAAAGGGAAGAGACGTCAATTGCCTTAAATGGCCCCAGGCATCTCAAGAGATCACTTGTAGCGCAGTGGGTGTCCACATTCATGCCATAGCACTACAGCGGGAGCGCTACAGCTCTTATTCCCCGTGTGGAGGTGGATTACCAGTAGCGCTATAAACTCAGACTTATAGTGCTCTTCGTGCCTTGCCAGTGTGGATGGGTAGAGGTTATAGCACTCCTGGCGACTTTATAGCACTACAAAGTGCCAGTGTAACCAAGGCCTAATCTTTCGTCATTGTTGCATGACTCAGGTTGTAAAGTAGTTTCTGCCTCAACATCAATCTGCGACTAGATGAAGCAGACTTTAACTGACATTCCAGCTCCACCTCAAAATGTCCTCAACAATTCTCCAGTGTCATTAGCTAATCACAAGCTTCCTGACATAACCAAGGAGGTGGGCTATTCCTGTGCAAATTTGTTCAGCTTTTTAAAAATGACAGTAGATGCATCCCTCAGCCTTGTACCACATTTAACATCTACCTCAGATGTGGTTCCTCAAGAGCCATTCGCTGTTGTCATTAATTGGTAATCCCACCAGAGGGTTGCTGAAGACAATCTGTGGATATCACACTGGTGATTGTTTTATATACACAGCAGCGAAATGAGTGCTTAGTTTTTTACCACAACTGTCAAACAGTAAAAGGCTCTTACAGCAGCAGTTACAGTTCATTTCAGCTTGATAAATGCCAGAGTTGCAAATTACAACAATTGAAATCCAAATAAGAACTGTCCATTTGTACTACAAAGTCCTTTATCTCATTATGTCTGGTTCACAACATAGACATTAGAGATGGAAAAAGGTTAAATCCCACAGTCCACCTCCCTGCTACTGTAGGATTGTTTCCTATAATACATTTTCTAATGCTTTGTCCAGTCTAGTTTTAAAAGTCTCAGGCAATAGGTCGCTCACCACTCCCCTGGGGAAACTATTCCACAGCCTACTGGAGTTCACTCTCAGGAAGCATTTCCTGATATTCAATACACATTTTCCCTTCCTAGACACATCCCATAACTTCTACTTGTGTCCCCCTGGAACACACTGAATAATTCCTTCCCCTCATTGGTGGTTGTCTTCAAATATTGTAGACTGTTATCATATTCCCCATTAATTATCTCTTTGCAAAGCAACAGAAGTATTTAACTCTTTTAATCCTTCCTAACAAATCAATCCTTCTAGCCTTGGGATCATCTTTGTTGATCTTCTCTGAACTCTCCAGTTTGTCAGTATCTTTCTGGTGACACAATGTCCAATACTGAATACAATATTTCAGGTACAGGTACTGTAAAGAAAGTGACTATTTTCTCCCTTCTCCATTATAAGATGCCATTTATGCAGCCCAAAATTGCCTTTTTCATACCATATCATGTTGAAATTTCATCTTTAATTTGCTGTGTGCTATGCACTTAGATTTCTTTCATCGTTGTTGTGTCCTAGGTTTCTTCTTCCTGTGATTCCGCTTCAGATGCACTCACCTGTATTTTTCCAAGTTAAGTTTCATTTAATTATTTTCAGTCTGTATTTTTATTTTCTCTAGGACCCTTCCCATTACTTTTTGTTGCTCATTGATTTTTATAATTATCCTGCTTGTACTTATATAACACACAATATATTTGTGGATTTCATAAGAGTTGTACACTCACTATTTCAGATTATTAATGAAGTAGTTAAATAGGACTTGTCCTAACATTGATCGATGTGGTAGCCAACAAGACATTTCTCCCCACTTTGATACATTGCAACTTATCCTCACCTTCAGTTTACAGTCTTTTAGCCAGTTTTAAATCCATATGAAAACCAATTTGAATTATTTTTTCTATTAAGAATGTGTGAAGTAAAATATAAAATCCTTCATTAAAATCCAAATAGAATCCAGCAATGTTTCCTTGTCCATTAAGGTCCCCATCCAAGGCCCACTGAAGCTAAAGGAATTCTTCATATTAACTTCAGTGGGGACTTTGGGTCAGGCCCCAATATTGTTTTGTTTTGTTTTTTAAGAAAGGCAAACCAGCTAATTTGACAAAACTCAGGTTTTTTAAAAAAATCCATGCAATTTACTTTTCATTGTTCTTTTATCTGCTAGATATTTTTGATTTCTTTTTCTTTTAATGTTTATTCCATTGCTATAGAAGGGAGTGATGGTAGGTTTAAGGACAGTGTCACTTTGGGGTTTTTTTAGAAGTTGGCAATACATTAGAGTTCTCCTCTTTTCTGGTATATTTTCACTTTGCCTCTAACTTTTTAAAAGTAAATACCAGTGAATCTAGCTAATTCCCTTAATTAATCTAGAATGTGCTTTGATTTGTATTTGTTCACATTTGCTAACTGCATTCCCTTACCTGCTCTGTATCAGTAGCTCCAGTTACATTTACACGGTCTTTATTCCCTCCCTCAATTCTGCAAATTTCCCTTCTTTATTTTTCTTTCTGAGGACAGATTTTTTAAAGGAATTTTATATCAGAGCCATTTCTGAGTAATTTTATTTCATCCTCCTCGTTTGTTAATGGCCCCAGTTTCTCACTAGTACTTTTCCCCTTGATATATTTGCAAAATACCTTCTCATTCCCCTTGACCTCTTTTGGCTAACATAAATACATTTTTTTTCTTTCCTTGACTGCACTTATATTTTGCTTGCAAGCCTGAACTGATGGAATATTCTGAAGAGAATCATTGCTTTTAAATATGGTTCTACTGTGTATATAGGAAATGTGAGATCTGTTATGTAAACAAACTTTACTAACAAGCTTCTTCTCCAGTCTTATTGGCTTGAAACAAATTATATTAGTGTAGAAATGTTTATATTGGTATGAAATAATCAATCCTGACCTGGGTTTACTGTAGTAGATCTTAACTCTGGATTACAGTGTATCTAGCTTTTCTTCGTCTCCTCATATACTGGTATAACTACATTTAGGGATCATCAAAGTAAGATGAAATAGAGTGTCTTTACACTCTTAAAATAATCAGTAAGAAGTCAACCGTGAGTTGATGGCAGTAACGTCTCCCAACAGCTGATCAGAAAACCTGCAGAACATGATAACTATCAGAAAGGAGAATTTTTTCTCTTGCAACAAATAAGAGCTAAGAAAGCCAGGGCAATAATGCATATAACAGTGTAAGGAACAAATTATGCCCTGCAGTACACGTATGCCATTCCTGTTTACTTGGAAGTCTTCATTAACCATTAAGTAATCCACATAAAACTCCTGTGAGGAAGATATATATTATCCCTATTTTTCAGATGGGGAACCTGAGGGAGATAAAGTGACTTGACCAATGCTACACAGTGACCCAGTCTCTGAGATAGGAATAGAAATAAAAATTCCAGCTTATTCCACTAGACGGTGAAACTTCTCCATTAAAGCTAGACTGGGTAACACTCTAAAATATACTGTAGGAAACAATTCTGCATTGGTGGGGGATGGACAATATACTGTAGGAATATACAATATACTGTAGGAAACAATACTAGAGTGATAGGAGGATGGAATAGATAATCCATTGGGATTTTTATAACTCTATTATCTGCTGTTGTAGCTGTTGTCTGTAGTGCTGCTAACTACCTATCAGATATGCTAGTGATATTTTGTAGACCAGTTAGTTAACACAATGATCATTTCACCCTCTTATACTTTGTTCCCTTGCTCACTGAAGGCCTGATCCAAAGCTCAATAAAGTCAACAGAGAGGCTCCCATTGACTTCAATGGTCTATGGAGCAGATGGTCTTAAGACCATGTGACAAATTAATCAAACATATATATTTCAAATGTGGTCAAATACTCTTTGCAAAAAAAAAATCTTGCATCTTAGACATAAGATATTTTATATGATTTCTTGCATAACTAATGTGTAAAAACTGCAAAAAGTTCCACACTAAATAGTTCTACCGCTGTTCTTAATTCCATTTTTTTAAAAAAAAAAACCTCTAAAGAACTGAATGCCTTAATATGGAATCCAAATAGTGATCTGTTAAATTAGAAAGGAAGCTAGAAAAAAAATGTATTCTTTTCTGAAACAAGCAAAGAGTTCATATTTGAGGATGTGGGGGGAAAGTAAAATAGATTAGTAGTACTGACTGTTGGGTGGCCTATGTGAAATGAATTGCCAGAGTTTTTAGAGGACAAATGACTTCACCATAGGACTATAGTTGCATTTAGCACATCTCCCTTATAGACAGAGAAGCAAAAGACTAAACTGCCATGGGGCCTGAACTGCCTCTTACCTTTAATTGGGGGGCTTTAGTGGGGGGCTTCACTGGGGTTTAGGTACAGCATGGGGAAGCTTGAACTGCTATTGCCTGCTCTATCTTTGAGTTTGCAGGGCTATCAAGCTAGCAGTTTTCAAAAGAATATTAAAATTAAAAGCCTTATTTCACACATGCACAAATGACAAACTCAGTGTTATATTTACACAGCCTGAAAGTTGAATCACAGAATCTTAGACTCATAGGATTGTTAGGAACCGCGAGAGGTCTTCTAGTCCAGTCTCCTGAATAAGTGTTGACATCTGAAAAAGAGTGTGTGTTCAGATCACCACAGGAAAATGTGTGACGTTTGAGGTACAAGACAGTTTGACATTCAAGTAGGGCTCACTTTTGCCTGCTGCCCTTGATCAAAATGTGTGCCATGCGGTTCTTATTCCCCCAACACAATTGTGAAGTATATATGGCTGTTTTTGTAACCTCCCAGTTGTAGAGTGTTTCCCCGTCTTTATTGCCCCATATCAACAGTAATATTGTAGCATTAATCTTGCACTGTGACTGGATGGTACTGGTAGGTCCGTGGTGGCCAAATTATTTTGACGCGTGAGCTTGCATAACAACTGCAGAGAGAGAAAAACACTGTGGGCTGCAAATAGCCTACAGCCACTTCTGTCTCTTGCAACTACACCCTTAGGCTATCTTAGGCCTTGGTCTTTCTTTATGGCCCACTTGTAACTCTCCCCGCATTTTCTATACAGGTGAACCTCTATTATGTGAAGCTCAGTTATCCAAATCTATTTTGCAAAACATTGTGATGTCTCCTTATGTTTATTACTTTGATTCTCTCTCTTATTCAGCACCCTCCATTTATATTCAGTTGTTTTTCCTTTTGGCGGGGAGGGAGAGGGATTGAAATGCTATTATTTTCCTGTTGTGCTGGGCACCCCCGTCTGGCTGTGTGCTCTGTAACCCATGGCAACCACAGAAAGTCACTCCAACACTCTCAGTGGCTACTTTCTGGCATAACTGCTATGCAGAGGCCCAGGCCTAGATTCAGTTCTTCTGTGGACTGGGCGTGGCAGCATTAATCACACTGGAGGGTTGCCTGTGGTTCTTCTAAATGCTCTGGCCACTTCTGTGCTAGTCAGTGCTCAAGAGTAGTACAGGCCATCCTGTCACTTCCAACCCACCTACTCTAATGTGAAAGAATATAGTCTGAACTCAAACCCAGGTCTGCTTTAGTTTGTTAGTATGAATTAGTTAATAAAGTTATCATGAACTTCTCTAGGGTTCATATAATTTTAGGATAAGCTTTTCAAAAGCACTCAACATTGGCCTAACTCTGAGTACTTCTGAGTACTTGTGAAAATGTGCCCTCTACAGAATTATTTTTTCAATAAACCAGTAATAATTCATAGTCTGATGCTTTTTGCTGATTGTGACATTTTTTTTTAACCCAGGAAGTTTAGTTCTGCTTTTTTACCCAGTTGGCTGAGGCACAAACTGGCCAGTCATCTGCCCAAAGTTTTAGTGAATCACTGTCTGTATCTGGATTCGAATCCAGAATGACCTGGATCTGAGACTTTAGTTTAGATATAAACATTATTTTGTGTTTTCTTTCTTTAATTTTCTGCTTCAAATGTGCATCTGTGCAAATGTGCATCTCAAATGTGCACCTGTAGAAATATCATTCGGAACTGGTGATAAACTGAAATACTCTGAATAAATGTATGGTGATCCTAATGTGAATGGAAGACTAATTCTTCTCTTGGATATGTCATGTAGATACAATTAAATTAATGGGAACCCCATAGGAGTATCTGAGAGCAGAATCTGATCCATTCTCGACATCTTGCTATGTACTTTCTTTGAAAAGGAATATTTCAGAGATAGTCAGGTCAATGATAGAAACTCTTGAAAGTAAGCACAGTGAAGTTGATCCTTGAAGAACCATTGCCTTCTGATGGCAGTATTTCAGCAAGTAACCAAAGGTAGTGGTGAAGGGGACAGAGGTACTTTATATGTCTTTAATTTACAGTGGAACAAGAGAAGAGGGTGTGTCTCTGAGGTGATAAGAGCTCCTGAGTGATCTACATTTAATGAGATTGTAGCTTTCTCCTGTAGAACGTTTTTTCCTTTAGAAATGCAGTAAAATGGTGGCCACTCAGACCTAGAGATGAGCTCAAACCACAAAGCTCAAATCAAAAACTTCAGATGCAGATCAAAAGTTTTCTAAAGCCCTGTTCTATTTATAGTCAGAGTTTAGGTTTGGCCTGTTGAAGAGTTAGGGTTTCTGAAAGTCTGGATCCAAGCCAGAATTTGAACATCTCAAAAGTTTCAGTTTGTTCATGTCCAAGATTTTGACTTGGGTTCATCTTGACTTTCACTATAAGGTACATTCAGTGTTTCTTTGTTTACAAGCATCTGTGATTTGCTTAATCCTTCCATATTATCCTTTGTAAGAGAAAGTTGTAGCATTTTTTCCTTCTGTTTCTGGATGGTAAATCAAATATTCATATTTGGTTGGTCCTTACTGTTTGCAGGATTTTTATTTTAGAAACAAAGTTAGGTTTTAGATTTTCTCTCTATCCTCAATTAACTGAAGAGTTAATGAATAATAATGTGATTAATTTTTGTTTACAAATATTTCTGTGCTTAGAAGAGTCAAAACCATGAGAATACGATTGTTGAATGAAAAATGAAGGCCACATTTTTCAAATACAGGTACCTAAAGTTGGAGAACAAAATAAAAGTAACCTAAATATCAGCCATGCTGAACACTTGCAACTCCCTTTGAAGAAAATAGGAAGTTTGCGTGTCATGTCACAATGGTAAAGAAATACAGGAAGAATTTACTTTCTTCTAACACTTGAACAAAGAACTTTCTCACAGTGAGAAAAACAATGTCATCTCAAAAGCTTCCCTCTTTTTCTCTGCTTCGCTGCAGAGCTTTTGCCTACAACCTTCCGAACCCCTTCCTGGATGCTTTCCTGCTAGTTTTAAAGAAACAGCATTCATATCCTTGCCGTAGGCGGTAAGTATCTTTGGAAATCAAGCCCCTTTTCTTTAAGAGTGAGATGTTCAATAGTGCAGAAGAAACTTAGGCACTGATTTTCTATTGAAAGTTGGAGGGAACTGGGCAACTAAGTGCCTTAGGTACTTAGGAAAATTTTCTCTAAAGAGCCAAAATTTGCACTGAGGTGTCTAATGTTAAGCACTTAAGTTTGAAAAATTTGGCCCAAGTGAATAATTATGTCAGCTTCAAAATACTGTAGTTACAATCCAAATGTTCTTAATATGAGAGAGATTATAGGTCACTCCTTCACTGGGGAAAATGAAAAAATATTACAAAAATTCACCATTGTTTGCCAGGCCTTCACTCTCCAACTCACGGTCACCTTCTTCACTGGGTACAAAGACATTAATGATAGGCTGGTTCTGCCCCCTCTTTCAGCTGTCTTGCTACTGAGTTGGAAGTTGAAGTTAGGGGGGGAAGGAGAATTCTTCAGCACTGTTATCTAGCAGTGTCTGCTCTTTTTCCTTCAGCCTGTTTGTGCCCTAGCAACCTTCCCTTTAGTGGAGTTCTTTTTCTGCTCCCTTGAGCTTGAACAAGGAGACTCAAAAAGGGACAGGTTCTTGAAACTGGGGAATAAGGTCTCTGCATTTCACCCACACTTTTCACCTCATACTTCCTGCCATAGCTAGTGGGAAGAAGAAAGAAGCAGGAGTTTTGAACTAAAAATTGACCATTGTGAGTAAGAATGAGAGGTGGGGCAGAGTAGTGGGGCAGTGGCCTTACTCCTGAAAAACAGTGGATAAAAACAGCCCTAGAGAAGGCTGCAGCTGAGGAAAGGCTGACTGGGGAAGCAGCCACAGCTGAGGCCACCCCCTAATCAGGCCACAGGTGTCCCTTATAAGAGGGGTGTGGACCAGAAGCTGAAGGAGTCTCTCTCTAGCTGTAGAGAGAGAGGGCCTAGCTGCCTGAGACCAACATACCTAAATTAAAGCAGGGCTGGGGGAAGGCAAGAGGAGCTGGGGAGCTCCAGCCTGGTAAACCCCCAGGCTGCAGGCCTTGTTAAAGGCCCAAAAGATACTTCTGGAGCAGTGCTGTGGACTAGGACAAGAGGAGCTGGGGAGCTCCAGCCTAGCAACTCCCCAGGCTGCAGGCCTTGTGCAGGTCTTAAAATAGGTACTGGGGTTGCAAAGGTGCAGCCCATGGTTAGGCAGAGGCAGCTGGTCCAAACCCCCCTTGCCAATGATGAATGGCCATTACAGACTGCAGTCTGTCACAGTGAAAGGGGGCAAGATGGTGACTGGCAGTAGCCACTGAGGCAAGGTGGGGATAGAGAGTTGGGGGTTCCCCTGGGAGGGGAGACCCAGATCTGTGGGTTACTGCAGTGGGCAGAACCCAGAGACAAAGGGGCTCTGCCAAGGGGCAGCACCCCAAGGGAAAGGGGCACCGGGGTCCAGGAGGGACACGGGGCCAGCAGTAGGCAAGACACCAGCCTGCAGAGGGCACTCCGAAGCTGGAAAGAGCTAATTCCCAGACAACAAGCAGGAGACGCGGCACCAGTCTGGGTCTCACATTTGTCCCAAGAATAGCACATTTTGGAAAGTCTTTGCTGCACGTCCAGTCCTGCACACCTATTCTATTCTATATAGTTCCTGATACCGCATCATCGTAGTATCTGAGTGAAGGCAGATACCTGGAAAGTGCTACCAACATGGATTAAATTTGCCACCGACATAAGCAACTGCAATTCACAGCTGGCTCTACTCAGCGGCATGGTGTGTGCGTAATCATCTGCAGCTGCAGCTATGGTTAATAAAAATGATGTACAATTTATTTGAAAAACTCCAGATCACAAAATCTCAGTATCTCCACAAAAGCCATTGTCTTTTATATAATGGAAATCTTCTCTTTTCTACTTATATTTCAAACCTGCATTCCTTGCACATCCCAAACTCCCACTAAAGCCCATTTAGAAAGCATTCATTTTGACAAGAGTGCAGGATCCAGTCCCCAAATTGTTTGAGCTGAAGGATGGCAAAGGAAGAAAATGTCCAGCTGCTTATCCTACTTACTTGAAATGAAACTTTAGGGAGATTCTTTGTCTTCACTACACTTTCTAATAGAGTAGAAAGTACTTCACAAATAAAATACCTGTGTCAGAATTGCCATTGTGAAGGGAATGACTTTAAATGCACCAGATTTTTAGAATCAACTCTGTAGTAAGGCTCTTATCCTGTAAAGATTTATACTCCTGCTGAACTTTAAGTCAGTGGGATGACTCACCATCTTACAGTTAAGCAAGAGCATAAATGTTCACAGGATTGGGCCTTAATTTTTCCAGAAATGTATTCTATGCTTTACCATTCACAATTAAAACACAGTTTATTTTAAAACACCTTAAAATCTGTAACTAAATAAGCTTGTAGCTTTAGGGTTAGTTCAGAATTATTAGCATTCTATCAAAGATGCAAAGTAAGCTTTTTACGAAGTAGTGTAGAAATCTTGTATTTTTATAACAGACTAAAACCCGAAGAAAGTCATTTTAATTCTGAACGAAACATTACAATAAAACAAGCATTTAACTGCATGTTTTACAGCCTGACTCATGTTGGGTAGAAGTGGCTACACCTCTACCTTTGCCATTTGTTAAAAGGGAAGTATGGCTGCTGAACTGAACGTTATTGCTATATTGTGTCTGTCCACTAGGTGTCGCTGTTGCTGGTGCTGTGGTGATTGGTGGGGGAGGGGGACTTGAGGAGAGCAGTCATGCTGTAATAAAAAAGGAAGCAAGTTATTGTTGTGGATCCAGCCATCTTGGCTCAATGTATTCCATGACGTGAGACTGGAGAGGGGCGGGAAGAGAGAGAGCAAAAGCAATAAAATAATAAATTCAGATTTGCTTCTCTAGAGAGCTTCAGTTTTTACCGATCTGCAGCCTTCTTTGACACCAAGCTCTGTTTGGACTGTTATCAAATCTCTGCAATGCTCCTGTGGAGAGCAGAAGAAAAGTCCAGCTTAATAATTCCCTTATCTATGGAATGGGCAAACAAGCAGAAAACATTTAATCTTGCTTCGTATTCAGGGAGGAAGCACACAACAACAACAATTGTGATTTGGTGCTGAACAAATTTGATGAGCAATTTATATCACAAAGGAATGCAGGGTACCGTATGTGCTCAAAGGGAGGCTTTACAAGAAACTGATATCATTTGCTAGAAAATTGAATTTAGGGGCAAAGAGAAAATCAAATCAGGGACAGAAAAGTGGTAAGAATTCTGAACAAGGGCTTGTCCTAGAAATCACAGATGAAAACGGATTTCACTGCTGTGGAAATGACAGAGCTCTCTGAGCTCACAGAAAATTAAAATCAAGAAGGTCCTAGAGGTATATTACTGTGTAAATGCCCAAGAGCCTTTCTCTCCTGAAGACCTAGGGTCATATTTAAAGGGGAGTCTAAGCTGGAGCAATTTACACTTTCTAGCCCCTCAGCATGTAATTCACTGCAAACTGGACTCCCTTTCAGGACTATTGGCAACATCTAACTTAAACCTCCTTACACATCACTTTTGGTTTTGGCCCCTGGAGATAAATTTGGAAGACTACTAATGAACACTGACTTGATGGTCTCAGCCCAGTCATTAGTGGATGATCATTTAACATCATCAAGACAGTATCCAGTATGACACTGTGACATTCACCTGTCAGTAAACCTCAAGTTAAAGGGAGAAGAGACCAATTACATATCCCCTACAAAGACACCGGTTCATTACATTTAGCAACTAGTGTTCAGGGATATCCAGGACTAGAATAACAGGTTTTTCTGGCTTGGCCTGATGTTTATCGGCAGAACTGTGTTTAGGAAGAGTGCTTGTGGCCCCGGTGTTTGGTGTCATTCATTCTCAGCAGTAAAAATCAGACCATTTAATAAATTGCAGGGGGAAGGAAGAAATTGAAATGGAAACTAGGGAGCAAGAGGCCTGAGCTAGGGCTTCTCAGTCATAGTAGCTATAGACAAAAGAGGAAAATATCCCAAATCCTGTGCAACTAAAATGCCATGTTCTGCACTGACTAAAACCTTGAGCAGCCTTCTTGATGTAAAGGGGTAGAATGGGGCATAAATCAGTATAAGATTTAGTCTGTATAAACAAAGCTCTGTTGCGCAGTCAAAGGCATCATTTCTCTGCATAGTTGTGCAAATTCAGAACTTTTTTCTTAGCCAGATGACATGTAGTGATCAATTGGAGCCTGTTTTTTCAGGTGAAATTTACAGTTAGAAAATGATCAGCTTTAAAATACATTTCTAGTTGAAATAACACAGAATTCCTTTTCCCACCAACTCATAATTGCAACAAACAAACTTGCTCTGGATTAAGCTTGAAACCAGCACAAGCAATGGATAATTCAGCTCAAACAGCATTTTAGGAGCCAGCTTCCATCTTTGCAATTTGTTAGTGGATCTGAAATGGATTGCCTTTGTATCAGAATGTTGCCACTATTAGTAAATGGCAAAACTTGAAGCTTTTCCATTTTCTGCCCTTTGTCATGCAACAGATTTGTGCCCCTTCATCAAACCAGAGCAGTGAGCTGTGAGTAGCCATGCCCACTTTTCCCTTGATATTGGGAGGACGGGCTTTACAAAGCAATGGCTCTCAGCATTTGCCTGCTGCAGGTTTTGGTGAGGCCGACATATCTAGTCTGTATGCCTTATAAAGGAATGCAAGGAAGGCGAAGTAGCAGAATGCTACTGTAATATTCCTCTTCTGCTCAAATTCTGCCATTCTTGATCCATGAATTTGCCATATTTCTAGCTGAATGCAGCTGAAGGGCCCACTCTCCCTGATCTGTAGGCAGAAGCCTCATGATCTCCTTAGTATTAAAGCACCTTTATAGAAACCAGTGAATCCATTTTAGTGTAAGGGGACCTTCAAAAGAAAAAAAGGTTTTTCCTCATGGTGAGCTGCCATGGACAAATTCAGCTTCAAATTTTCCAATTCAAACTACTAAGCTACATACATTAAGACTATTAGTTCTGATGCAAGAAGCTCTGGCATACTCTGAGGCAGAGGTTCTTAACTTGCGGCCCATGTGATACCCTCAGGGCCACACAGGTAGTATTGGATGCAGCCCATGTAACGCATTGTGGGTCATGTATGTAGCTCACAATGGTAAATAGATTGAGAACCACTGTCTGAGGTGACATTACTGAATCAGAAGGGACAAAGTGGAAGTCAGTTGTGTTTTCTTACTCTACACTCCTGAAAGTGCTCTATTCTATCATAAAACAAATAAATAACAAGTGTATGAGTGTGCAAGAATTTCTAGGTAAGCCTATGTGGAGTTAAATCAGACCACATTGTACCTGTCTGTGATCTACTTGTGATCAGTGTTTGAGGTAAAAATCTTTACTCAATTTCCCTATAACACAGTGACTTCCAATTAGGTTTCTAAGCAACCCATTTCTAAAAATGTCTTAGACAAAAATGTTGTTATACTGGAGTTTCTGGCCAGTTGTCCAGTGACCTGCTTGCATCTCCTGGAGTTTGAAGAAGTTATAACTTCTGTGAAAGCTGTTGGAATCTGTAGATCAGTAAGGACTAACACACTCAGTGGCTTACACAATAAGACAACCCAGGAAGCCACAACAGGCCTTGGAAAATGCAAAGGAGAATTGCCTGATCAAATGATCACCATAGGGAATGCAACATTTTTAATTTTATGTTCTTGGCTAGTCAAATGACTCTCCTGGCTTATTAATACAAAGTATGGTCATTTCACTAGCGCTGCTAAATGAAGTCCTAAATCTGATACTTGAAGGTATCCAGGATTGACAACTTGTTCTATGCAGTTTGTGTCATTGCCTTGCACCAGTAAAGAACAAAAGAGCATCATGCAATTATTGCTTCAGACATGCAGAAGCCAACTCCCCTCCCCAAATAACTCTTGTTACCATTTCTCTCCCTGACATATTAGACTAGAGTTCAATTAAAAGTACTCTTCCCTATCCTGAGATTTAATTGCTTCTTAGTTTGTTAATTAACCCACAGAATTCTTAAAGGATGAACAGCAGCAGTGTGTACTTTCACCAAATAGTGCCCCAAGCCAGTGAAGCCATGTTCATCCTATCTTATAATGATATGTTGGATTCCTTTACTGCTTTATGGTGTTAGAGAAGACTCTCCATAATAAAGGGAAAAAATAAACAAGCCATATGCAATGAGGTCGTGCTACTCAGAAACTGCCATCATACAGCAGTTACATGCGTCTATAATTGCTCCCAGCAGTGTTTCTTCAGTTTCCTTGGTAGGGCTCGCTATTCATATAATCAAGCTGCCATTATCTGCCAAACTACTTTAAAACAATAAAAGCCATAGGTGAAATCCTGGCCCCATGGAAATCAATGGCAAAATTTCCATTGACTTCACCCCAGCTGTCATTTTCACATGATCTGTCATGTCACTTAATCCTCAATAGTAAGAGGAAGAGCTTTGGATCAATGAGCCCCGATAAAATAGTTTGCACTAGAAGAGAAGAGAAATCTCTAATATTAAAGTTAATTTTTAACTGTGCCTGTTCCCAAAAGGCGCCTGATTTTTTGACAACTCCATAGTTGTCAGGACACCCAGCTACATCATCAGCACCGAGTCACATACAATGGGCTTGCAGAGATGAGAAGCATCCAGAAACTACCACCTGGTTCCTGAAGTTGCCAGTAGAATCCCGTTTGCTGGGACCACAGATTGAGTGGATAGAAAAGGTGAAAGAAGTGCCCTTGGGAGTTGAGGCAGCAGAAAAAGGTAGCAGAAGCAAAGGAATGAATAAAAAGAAACATTTGCCTTTCAGCATCCAATCTGTGATGTGGAAACATTTAATAAGCTATCCCTACACCTGGTGAAGAGGACCTCTGTGCCCGGGTATTCTGAGGGAGGGGAAATCAAACAGGAATGCAGCTGATCTGTGACCCCTTCCCCTAGCTAAACCAAGGCAAAGAAACTGTATTGTACCAACAAAGAATGCCCATTATACTTCTCTTCAGATATTTTGTCTGTGATTCAGGATATATAAGGAGAGAAATCACTTGATCATTACCTGTTAGGTTCACTCACTCCAGGGCACCTGGCATTGTCCACTGTCGGTAGACAGGATACTGGGCTGGATGGACCTTTGGTCTGACCCAGTACGGCCTTTCTTATGTTCTTATATATATAAGGATTTCTAAGAACCACTGGGACATGGACTCTGCACTGGAGTATCCTTTTCATGAACTCCTGCTCATTTTAGTTAAAGAAGCAGGATTCACAAGGACCTTTTAGTACATTAATCACCTTTGGCAAGTGCAGCCCTAGCCATGCAGTGCTACCTGATGCAAAACCCTCACAAGGGAATTTAAGCTGTGAATTGTGTGCAGGATGGTCTAATGTGTATATAGGAAAGGGAGCTTTTGGCACCTATTCAAAGACAAAATATACCGGATACAAACTCCACCCTGTGTGACCTAAGTCATATGATCCAAATACTAAAATATCCACATGGGCTTATACAAATAGCAGGAGCAAAACAAACTGCTTAAAAACCAAGATAATTGAACATAAAAGCACCATCAGGAAACATCACGAGTCCCTTGTCATTTCACATTTCACGCAACACAAACATGACATCTTATCCCTTAGATTGCTACACATTAATCAAACATACCTCCACACTTGAGAGCATAAATGCTATCTAAGGAGAGAAGCCTTTTGTATATTTACTTTGTATTCTTTAAACCCTGCAGATCTCAGTAATGAATGGAATCTTAGACCATTTTTCACATGAAGAGCCAGGATGTCATACAAAATTTCTCGTTTCATACCACACTGTCCTCACATATTGCCCAGATAATTTCTCAAGACTGGGATGTCCTTTAAAAAGTAGCATTTTTTGTTGAGATTTATTGTCAGAAATAATGGATTTGGTGAGCCACACTGCTGTGTGCATTTCTTATTGTACACAGCAGCACTATTAACTATGCAAGCACTGTAATCCCCTGGGCTCTATGCCAGTTCCTGATGCACTACACAAGTGTTGGTGCAAAAGTCCTTAGTGCTGTTTGTGGGCATTCCAGTGGGGACTCAATGGACATTGAAAAAGACCATCTACTATGAAATATGCCTATTATTGATTATTGGTCTATTGGCAAACAGCTGCTTGTAATATGTGAATTGCAGGGATTTTTTTAGGGGCAGGTTATGCATTTAGTGATAGGCCCATGTGGACAATCCATCACTGACCATTTTTCAATCACGATTGGATGTTTTTCTCTGAAAGCTGTGTTCTAAAAATTATTTTGGGGAAATCCTATGACCCGTGTTATGTGGGAGGTCAGACTACTTGATCACAATGATCCCTTCTGGACTTGGAATCTATGGATCTATAAAAATGTTAAATGCCAATAATAATCCAAAAGTTTAGGTGCTTATCCTAATGTTTCAGATACTCTGCCATTGCAGTGGCCTGGGGCACTGGTGTACCTCAGCCTCTCCTAGTCTCTGCCCGTGGCACATCACAGTCTAGTCTTCTGTGAGTTGTAACACTTTGAGCTCGTTTGGTTGTTGGGTTCATGTGCAGGAGCTGGGCTATATACAGGAGGTCAGATGAGATGATCTGGTGCTCCTTTCTGGCCTTAAACTCTATGATTCTACCCCTACCCCACCACTTTGCTGCCTTCGCTTCATGTCCCAGCCCCTTCGTGAAAACACCTTATCTAAGGCTGCAAGGAGCATGACAGCCTCAGAGGGCCTTATGCTGCACATTTCCCACACTCCAGAACTTCCTTCATCAAAAGCACCCCAGAGCATCCTGCCTGCCAAACTATTCAAAATGTGTATGGCCTGGTGCTGAGCCAAGTGGCGCTCAACAACATGGAGACTTATGGAAGCATTTGGAACAGGATAGATTGGAGGCTGGAGGTCTCTTGGGTTTCAGGGAGAAAAAGAGTATTTAAGGGGACTGGAAAGAGAGGGAAATCCAAGCCTTTAAAAGTCAGACTTCAGCTGGTCATTAGGTTCTGATTGTTTTGTCCATCCCTACTTTCATCTTTAAGGAACAGAATACTACTGTAAAAAGTGAGCTGCTGTTAGTAATACATAATCTTAATAATTAGCTCGTACATAGTGCTTTCCACCCATAGAGCTGTGATCAGATGATCATAGTTAAAGTCTAATTCACTGCAGCTAAATAGTTGACTATTAAATATTTCATTGTGTGAGACTGTAAATTCTAGTTATTGAAGTAGGCTAAATCTTGACCTGCTTTCTGGTTTTGATTGCTTTATAGTTTAGAATTATCTCCTTGCTGACATTTACAAGAGTCATTATTTCTTCCAAGTACATTAGGAGAATAAGCAATGTGAAAGCAAAGAAAAGGAAATATAATGGCAAAGGCGCTAATTGTAACAGTTGCCCCATTTGTTTTTATATAAATCAATTGAGGCCAGGTTGTGCTGCCCTTAATTGAAGAAAATTCCCATTGACTTTAATGTGGAATTTGGTCCTAAGGTAGGTACACTTTTGGTCACATCATTTACCGCTCACTGTGGAAAGGATTTCCTTTCATACAGTGTCAGAATGTAATCGTGCTTTGGGATTTGTACTGGCAGCATGATGTGTCTTTTTAAAGGAAATGGTAATATCCTAAAGCACTCGCTAAAGTAAAAACTCCAGTGAGGTTCTTTTCCTGACCAGGGGTTTCAGAATTTGTCCCTGTATCATTGGAGACCAATGGAGATCATGGCCTTCAACTGAAAAACAAAACAAAACAATTACTAGTGATATAGGGTGCTTCCGTTCTTGCATGCCCAATGTGAGTGCTGAGTACTTGCTATCTGAACATTAGGTCCCTATTATGAATCTCAAAATCCGTACCCAAAACCTAAGGCACTCAAATTCACTAGTGACGTTTGAAGGTGCAGATCTATATTGCATCTTTTGCTAATTTGTACACTATGCAAGCTATTGTAACAAATTATTGTAGGGAAATGTAAAGAGGCCTCTATATAAATGAGGCTGCGTGCATTTACAACTTAGTGAGAAAATCTGACATATATCTTTCTTGACCCGCCTTTTCTATAGAGAATTGGAGGAAAAGATAGAGAAAATACATAGAGTGAAATCTTGGTGTCATTTGAGTCAATGAGAGTTTGCAATGAGAGTTTCATTCATGGAGAAGAAAAATGGGGTCTTGAGGTGTGAAGGAAATTATTTTTAAAATCTGTGAGTTACAAGAAGGTCTGATGCTTTCTAAATTATGAATATTGATTAATGGTTGTGCTATGTAAAGTTTGAGAATATTGTGAGCTTGAAACAAAACCATAGGTTCAAATAGCCTCAGACTTTGGGAAGTTCTGATCCAGATGCAAACTTTGCAGCTCAAACCCATCTCTGACTTTATACAGGCTTCACAACAAACCTGCTACAAAGATGAATTTTTATGTCAGGCAAGGCACTTTTTAAAACAAATGTTGTAATGTCGTGCTGGAATTTCTGGCATATCAAGGCTAGGGACGTGAAGACAATGAGGTCAAGCTTGCAGCCAAAGAGGTGGGGCTTATAGACCTGGCAATAAATGTACGGTTTTCTTTTTTTAAAGAGGAAAAAGATGGAAGGGATAAGAGTGGCGGGAGCCTCATGGGAAAGGACTAAATGGTGGAAGCTGGTTGGCAGACCAAGAGGAGAGGAATTATAGAAACTGAGCTCCTCCCAGTCAATTCTTTCATTTCCTCTAAAAAATAGTATGTCTAAAAATAGCATGTTAGCCCAGCACTGTTTTTTGTTAGCAATACCCACTTGAGCTCTGCTCTCAAGATTTATTATAACACCATTAAACCCCTAGGGGTCATTACAATCTTGCCTTTCATTTGGTCTGTACATAAATAATTGATCATCATAAGGATCGAAAACTGTGGAAATGAAGACAACTTAACACAGATATTCTTTATGACATCAATTACAGGGGAAATCATTTGATATGAACAGAGAATATTTCAAATGGTACAATGATGATAGCTACTAAAATTACTTTGTAGGCTAAATGAAATGTGTACGCTGATTGGTTCTGTTGCCCGTTTATGGAGAAAGTGTATTACGGTTCAAGGAAAAAGATGGCTAATTATCTGAACATACATGCAGTGTGATTCACCACCACCTTACTGCAGTTTTACACCTATCTGACTCCATTCAAATCACCAGCCAAAAACTGACATGATGGAGTGCTGAATCAGGCCCATAGTTTGTAAGTAATTTACTGCTGTCAGTTGCAGTACGGAAGGAGGAAATGTTTTGGAGTGCTTGTTGCTGAGAGTTAAGCCCCCAGAGTGTGCATGCTATTGTCAGCAGTGGAATGTACTATGCCAGAGGTGTCATGGGGTTAAGGTTTGAGAGTAGCAGTTACAACAGTAGCTGAAAACATTGATGACATTAAAACCTGGGGACAGGCTGAAATACTGTAAACAGCATCACTGAACCTGTTGAAAGGATGTCAGAGTTCAAATATTTTTGTATGATGCAATATATGTAGTGCTGACTGCTGAATTTATACGTGTGGGGATGAGCACTGGGAAGCTGGTTTGGTTGGAGGGGACATTTTCTCTCCTTGGTGTTAGTTGTGGTGTTTATATATGGCATCATTACATTTTTCCAACTAGCAATAGGGATAGGAAGGTATTCAAACAGTACCAGGGATGGCATTAAAAATCTATGCTAATGGTAAGTATAAAGGTTCACTGTATTCCAGTAAAGCAGGAACAATGACTGGATACTTGTCTTCTGTTATTTCTTTAACTATAAGGGACGTACTGAATATATAGAGTGATAATGTTTTATTTGATATGTCATTGGGAAGAGTATTATGCCAAATGAATAATGGATTTTGAATGTGAGTAAGCAAGTGAAAGGGAATGTGTTTTAGTGAGCAGTGCTGAATGAAAAGTTGCTGGTCTGTATTTTATGGCATGTATGCTACAGACTAGAGCTATATAGAGAGCACGTTCTAGAGGCATGTGACCTCCACTGAAAATATTTTGCCTGATAATCCTGAGGTGTTCAGCACCAAGAAATTTAAAAATTGGGCTGTGGAGAAAAGTGAAACAGGAAATCTGAATTCATGTCATACTGAAATCAAGAGGACTACACACTGTGCAAGGAATCACACATCAGTGAAAGTGTCAGGGTCTGAATTTTGACTGAATTATCATATTAGGATTATATTAATCCTGGAACCACTGAGGGATCATATTATTATTTATTTGTATTGTGGTGGTGTTAAAGGCCACTGTTGTATGTGTCATTTTGTGTAACAATAATAATAATTAACAATGAATTGGTTACAAACAGAACCATGAGTGGAGAGATTTTTCCATACAATGACTGAACGGAATAATGGAAGAAAGCTCTCAGAACACTTTTGGGGTGAGGCAGTCCATGTCGTGGGGAGGTCTGCTGAAGACGTAGCTGGCTTCGAAGAGATAGGCTATGGCTTGATATCATTTTTATACAGTTGTTTTTCTGTTATTCTTTTAATCCAATAAAGTAATATTTACCCTCCTCTCTGTCTCCAGCAGCCTGCTAACTTGAAGCAAGATGTCCACATATCTGCTGTTCCCTGGGCAAGGGTGTGCAGCCCATCACGTCCCCCCAACTAAGTTTCCATTTATGTGTCAGTTATAGATAAGGAGGGGATTTAAAGACACCACTGAGAGAGGTGAGGCCTTGGTCCATCACTACATCATGGGTAGAATGTTGAGGCTTCATTTGTTAATTTTGCATTGTGTTACACACTCAGCAACTGCACAAAAACCTCTTTTTTTACAGTCTGACCCTAGCTGGCTGTCTTTTTCCTTTCAGAAGAATGGAGATCATAGTCCAACAGCAGCCTAAGGAACATGTGTGTATTTTTACCCTTTATAGTGTATTTGCATGAAATCTTGGACCCTCATGAAGCTCTTGGATTGATTTCCCTTTTAAGACCTGTGGGAAATGGTTATAGTGAGCATTTCATTTTTTGTACAAAGAGAAATAAAGATTTTTTATTTTGTGGTAATTCTATAATTCTGTATACATAATTCTATATGTTGGTAATTCTATATGCACAGTAAAGCCCAATCCCATTTGGATGGAGATTCAGGAAGAAAAATGGCAGGCAGGAAAGGCAGAAGATAGAGGAAGTAAGAGGCCAAGCAATAATTAAAATGGCTGATTCCCTCTAGTAGCAGTAATTTTAAACACCACTTATTCATACATTATTAGGGAACAGATATGTACAAATAGCATTCTGGCTAAATTACCAGATTTCTGTACAAATCAATTCCAGTTTGGGAAAATCCCTCGTGTAATGGAATATAGATGTGAGGTAAGGAGGTTGGGTGCTTATGAGGTAGGGTTCATTTCCAAGGGGATAGGATTGTTCTAGAAGGTTCATACTATCTCAGGGTATAGTACAATCTCTTGTTGCTTTAGACTGTTGTTTACTTTCTGTGTTTCATAATTTGAGGCATACTCAGGTATGAAGAACAGATGTACAGATGGTAGTTTTTTACTAACATGCACGGGGGAACAAGTATAGTTTAGGAATGATTTTAAAATCATATTTCTTTTAAAGGTATGTTCAAGTAGTACTATAAGTGGTTAGCTTTCTGAAAACAGACATATTGGTGAGACATCTCTAAATCTCCACTGGAAAAGCAAGCCATTCCAGCTGAAAAATATTGAGAGGAAGCAGTGTCCAAGAGGTTACTATAAGTTCTATTCCCATTGCACACAGATGTAATTTCCATGCTTGTTACTCTGGAAACTTTTTCAAAGTTGTTTTTACATGGCAAATAGCAACAAAGTGCTCTGGGGAAGTGGGAACCAAGAATTAAATTTTTAAAGCTGGCTGTCCCCTACCATCAATGGCTCTTCCAACTAAAGGGACGAAGTTAAGGCTGAGAACACCACAGTATGGTCAATGTATGTGGGTAGCAGTAGACATTCATATTCTACACACATACACACAAAGAAATATGAGCAAAGGGGGCAGGGTTTGGTATATGAGAACACTAGGACAATCTACATCTGGCAATCAAACGCTAAGTGCTAATGGAATGATTCACATAAGGAACATATTTTCCTATGATTCACATAAGGAGCACATTTTAATTATAACAATATGTTAGCATATTTCTATCCCTAGGTCTGCAAGCACTTTACAAATGGCAAGTAAGCGTTATTAGCCTGATACCTGTTTTTGGGTTTTCTGTGGAGAAGGGGAAATCACATTGCCTGATGCTACCAGCTCAGCTGATCTGACCCTGACTGCTTGGCCTGCTGCCATTCCTTTCTGTCTTCTGAACTGACTGGCCTGTATTCCCCATTTTATCATTATGTGGCTAGCATAATGATAAAATTATCTGATAAAATGATTCTGCTGCCCCATTTCCAGTTTTATGGTGCTTACAAGCCACTCTGAGTGATGGAATCTTCTGGGGAGAGGATGAGGTGCCCACACCAATTCTACATTCTTCTGTGGATAGACAGTTTGAAGACTCCAACCTTGGAAGAGATGAGGGAGGTGGGAAAGGGTTCTCAGATAGTTCTCATTAAAATGCAGTGGAGGCTCTTCCAGATAGGCAAGGCAGACTTTGTTTATCATGCTTTGAATCAAGTATGACCTTTTCCAGTTTTAGGGTGACCAGATGTCCCAATTTTATAGAGACAGTTCTGATATTTGGGGATTTTTCTTATATAGGCTCCTATTCTGCCCCCTCCCCATCCCAATTTTTCACATTTGCTGTCTGGTCACCCTATCCAGTTTGACCATATTGTATTACTCAAAGACACCTAGTCACTTTCATACATCACCAGATCAAGTGCAAGAAATGGAAAGCAGAAGATGCCATCTGGCAGATTTGGTGGAGGAAAAAATGGAAAACAGGCTGATTGGCCAATCTGTCCCCCGCTCAATCCCACAGAGACTGGGGGTGCACGGGGTAGAGAGAAAAGGAAGAAGTAGGTCATTCATCCACTCTCAAAAGATCTGGACCGGAGCAGCAGGCATCTTGGTTAGGCCTAAAGTAAGAAACCAGAGATGGAAGGGTTTCCCCCAGAAGACACGCAGTCAAAAAAGAAGAACATGGAGAGTGGTTGGTGACTTCCCCTCCTCTGAAAGTGATATGCCCATGGGGGTGAACATTTCAGAACCTCTAAAACCATTTGATTTGAGTTTGAGTACCAAACAAAGGTTCAGGAGATTACTGTTTTAGCCAAAGCAATTAATCAGTTGCTCTATATTACCCCTTCATTCTCTTCCTTACAATATAACCACAATCACATTCCCTTTTGCCAAAAGAAATCTATCTTCATGGGAAGGAAACCAAAACAAATGTGTTATTTGATTTACTATGTTGGCAATACATTAATTGCCAGGTGCTAGCAGTGGCTGTAGCTACATCAGAAGTTGCTTTTTCACAGTGCTTGTTGTGGCACCCATTTCTGCTAAATGAGGGTGGGGGCAACACAAGTGTCTGTAGAACCACAGATTTTTAAAAAAGCAAATGATAACTCTCTCTTTGAACTTTTTACATAGTTTTCTGTATGAACACTTATTGAATTGTCATGATTTATATAAATGTCGCAAGAGTCACAGCAGCCATTACTTCACCAGAATGTGACAACTCAGTTAAGCTCTTGCTGGCATTTTTATATGTAAACATACACTCTGAAACATATAGCTGATACGTAAAACACCCAGGTGGAACTCAGCCTCTGCCATGAATAGTTTTAATTCAGCACAAGAGTCTATCATTTCAGTAACACAAGCTGTATGTCAGAAGCATTAACTTCCTAGAATTGTCTGTGCTTCAGCCTAATCTTGGGCTTTCTTCCCTTGACTTTAATGAGATTAGTCATAGGTTTAAAGCTGGGTACATGCTGAAGCACCATGCCAAATCACATCCTTAATGTTGTGCACCTAGTGTCCTGTCCTGCAAGGTACTGAGTGCCTTGGGTATCAATGGGACTAGAGAGTGCTTAGCACTTTGCAGAACTTGGCCCTTACAGGGCTCCTGACTGCAGGCTGAATGTGCCAGATAGGAGTTCAGTTATCCAGGAGCACCTTGATCTTAGGATAGCAATATTAGTTACATTGAGAAACTAGTGAGATTTGTGACAAAAGGAAGTACAAAATTTTAAGTTACAGTTGTTTAAAAACAAAATTGCATTGGCCTGCATTCTTTGGTTCAGTCAAAACTTCCTTGGATTTCAGTGGGACATTTGCCCGCATGAGGAATACAAAATTAGGTCTTCTAAAGAGAAACTTTAAATACATCTATAAATGTTCCTTGTAACAGAGTTTTGTAAGTGTCTTTATAGTGTAGAGGTAGGATTTTATATTTGTATTAAAGGTCATAATGTAGTATGTACCAAATGTATTCCAGAACAATCCTTAAGACCGATTATGGTCACTCTTTGTTTCGGGATAAGTTGTATTATAAAAGATGAGATCCTGTTTCCCATATGAATTACAAATAGGTCCTGTTATAAAGTTTAGTTAGTAAGAGACAGGATTTTGTACTGTGTCTGTGATAAATAGATTAAAAAAATGTTGAGGGCCTGACTCCCCAATGTAAATTGTTTTAGTTATTAGATTTAGCAAGGCTTGATTTACAATGTATTCTGCTGAATATAAAATATTGCTGTTTGTATACCTTTGAAGGGTTCTGTGAGAGGCTGTTTGTGTGAATGAGGAATGCATGCATCAGGAAAAGAGAAGGTGTGAAGGCCATTGTTATAGACAGATAGTCAAGGAAGAAGAAGTGAGAGACTTGGAGACAATCAGAAAACATCCATTGTAACCGATGCTAAACATGTTAGCAGCATTGACAATGTCAGAGGTAAGGCAGGCACCCCTGAAGACAAGACAACAAATCAGAGATAACGATGGGAAGCCCGACAATAACTATCAAATGACAACAGCAGAAAACCCCAAGATTAACACTACTTAAGGACTAATGATTACAGAATAACATTGCAACATCCATAGACTAAAATGGAAATTTACAACTATAAAGATGGGGTGTTTTGCCATGGAACTCTGAGCTCGGTCCTGCAAAGACTCGGAGCATCAGATCACGACCAACAGAGCCCAGCTCCTCACTCGTGCTCAATCTAACTGGCCATTAGATTGACTCGCGCTACGGGCTGGTAACTATAAAGACCATCTGCAGGACTTTGTGTGTGTGTGTGTATGTATGTGTGTGTCTGAAAAGCATATGCTGACTTGTATTTTCAATCAATGCAGCGTATTTGCCTTTTTCCCTGAAAAGATCCCGTGTGCTTTGTATAGTATAGCAAAAGTACACCTCCTTTATAGTTTTGTTAATAATTAGAAGCTCAAAAACTGCTGAATGCATTTTTTAAAATTATCCATCAGTTGAAATTTTTTCTTACTGTTTGAAGTGTACTTTATCCTTGTGTGTGCAAGAGAGAGACCATGTGTCCATTTTTGTTATAAAGTTCTGCTTTGCCACAAATTTGTTCGGTGACTTTGATCAAGACAAAGAACTCCTCGGTGTACTCATATATAATATAGGGATAATGAAAATCACCTCCTTACAGTGGTGTTTTGAGGCTAGAGTCATTAATGTGTTTAAAGCACTTTGAGAACCTTCAGTGGAACGCACTACATGTGTGTCACAGGGTGTACGCAAGTCTCTATGTCCTTCCCCTGCACCTTGTGTTCTGGCTGATCAAAATCTAGGTCTTCACATCCTCTCTCAGTGTTTCACCCAAGTGTCCTTTAGTTACAGTGCTTACTGCTTGGCTCCAGCGCAACAAAAAGTGTTCTCCCCAATCCCTGGACAGTTACCCCACTGTCCTGGTTCCTGGGTCTCCAGGCCCCTGAGACACCTTGCCTGCAGCCAGGAGACAGTGTAGCAGCCTCCTATTCCCTGGCCTGCCTCTAACTGAGCATGGTTCAGAGCTTTTCTAGCCCTCCCAGCTCCCAGCCTCAGCTGTGTCTATTTCACCCAGCCTAGTGCTGTGAGCTAGCCCTCATTAGGGCTTCTAGCTGGGCTCCCTGCCAGCTACTGCAAGCCTCTGCCCCCGGCCCTCCTGCCAGAAGGCAGGGTTTAGCCTGCAGGGCAGGGCATTCAAGGGGTTTTTACCCCTGCCCTGCCACAGTGTGGTACAGGTTATTATTGCTCTGCTAACACTCCTTAGCACACTCAAGAGAATTGAAGGGAATACACCCAGCTGACTGATTGTTACAGATCTCAGGATCCGTTATGGACCTGCTCACTTATCTTGTGTTTGCATTGTAAATATTTTTCCCTTCAAAGAAGTGCTTTATTGTATTTAATATATTTTAAGAAAAGCAATGACATACAGCAACTACCTTCCTACCCTATCCAGTCTGAACCCTGGAGTTGTTCTACTGCATCCTTAAAAGTCTCTGAAGATACAACAATGTAACTTCGATGCCAACTGCTGCATGTTGGGAGAGATGATCAGTCGCTTACTTTTTTGAAGTTAATTCAACAACGTGGTCATAAGTCCAGAGTGAGTTTTTAAAACTATTGGGATAATGTTTTTTTTCCTCTGCTTAAGGCCTGAAGGCACAGATTGTTCAGACCTCCACTGAAAGATGAATCCAAAGTTTTCTCAAGGAAGACAGTTTGAATAGCATTTTGGTGGGATTTTAAGAAGCACTCAGTGTAGGCCTAATTTTACTTCCATTAAAGTTAATGGGAAAAAGCTCTGCTTGACTTCAATGGGAGTAAAATTAGGCCTACACTGAGTGCTTTTCAAAAATCCCACGCTGGGAATGGGCCAAACCAGTGCTGCAAGTACTTGAACTGATTTTTGTTTCCACAGCTGAATTTAGATGAATTATGTTAATCCTACAACAAAAGGAAAGTACTTTTCAAAGCAAATGCAGTATGTACTTTTCCCAGAGCTCTTATATTCAACTGCTGTCTCCAAAATGGATGTTTTCTCCCTTTTGGGAAGGTTGTAATAGTCTCTGAAGTAATGGGCTTGTGTACACAAAAATACCTAGTCTGTTTAAAGGTAACAATTTAAAGGCGGTAGCCTTGGGCCATCAGGATGACTTAGTACCATTGTTGTCTTTGGATCAACAAGATATTTATTATAGGATTTTTTTCTTGAAATCAGCTTCCTGGGGCCTACAGGTGCTAATTAAATCCTCTAGTATTTATAAAGGAAAGGACTTCAGTCTCCAAAACTGCCTTCAAAACACTAAAGCCTTTCACAGGCCATAAATTTACTTACAAATAGAAAGCATCATTGGGGCAGTTGTAAAACTCTCTCTGAGGACTGTCTGTTCTGCAGCACCAACAAATCAGCAAAAGGGATGGTTGTGACATTATGGTCAATGTCTTTGTGGTAAGAATTTCCATTCAGCCAATAAAGGAACTTGTGCTGATGATATAGAGCAGCTGTTATCACTTTTCATCAATATTGAAGAGAAAGGAAATACCGGATACTCCAGATGGGAATCTGCTACATGTACACTAAGAGATCTGTGTGCATTTCCTGTGATTGTTAATGAAGGACAGTGGGGCGTGTTACTGATCTTTTTGAAGTATTATTTGTACTAATGGCCATACCCTAGTGATTGCTATTTATGTTACTGTATTTATAGTTTACAGTATCTTACAGGTAGCCCATTATTTTTTTCAGTAATCCTTACTGAGATATCCCTGCTGTTACATGTTCTGCTGCATTGAGGATTCGGAGTTAGAGAGTAAATTTCCTCTTTAAATTTAATTTGTCTTTAAAAGTCCCAGCATATTCATCAACACTAATATAGTCTTCTCAACAGATTTCCCTACAAAGTTTCTGCTTATTTATTCACAAATAAATAAATAAATGGGACTCTGCCATCAACAGTTCAATCTGTTGGGCCTCAAGGTGTCTTTTTCCATCACTTCTGGTGTGGGATGTCTTGAGATTGTGATCACTTCCTTAGATATCTATCTTGTTTTGAGATAGTCACTTATGATTCATTTAAGTTTCGATTTGTAAACCATTCCTTTCCACATGAACTTCAGAAGAGCGATAACTTGTTTATTGGGTGAATGGTCATATCTATTTGTAACAGTATGAAATAACAGAGTGCAGTTATGGAATCAGGCCATTTGGCTGTAGAGTAAAGAAAGACAACATAATGTACAGGCGGTAAAAGCTGTGCAGCAATAAGGTAAGGGATTCGTATTGTCACCTCATAATTATTTAATGCAACATTGAGTCAAAATATCCCTGTACTGGTTTTATGATTGAAGAAGAGGTTAATTCTGTGGTTATTAATGTCATGAGCCTGATGTATGAGCTAACTGCTTCAGCTGGCTCTCCAGGATATCCAGTGATAGTTTATCTACTCTGTGTTTATAGGAGATGATGGTGGCCATGTTGCTACATGAGAGTTGGAGGTGAGGCAAAGGCAGGTTATGAATCTAACCACAAACTTCCGGACTGACAGCACTGCAGCACCCCAGTGAGAAAACAGTGTGTTATGACATTTACTAGTTACCTGCACTGGCTAACACAGGCAGCAGCATTAACAGGCTCTGGGTGAGTCAGGGCCATACAGGGAAGAGCTGGGGATGGCCAAAGGGGTAGTTTGCCTAAGGACTCCATTTGAGAGGAACCCCAAAATGACAGATGGGTGGCCAGGCCAAATTTGAGCAGCAGTGTGACTTGAAGCATGGATTTGCAGTGCCAGTCAGGTTTGGTGCCTGCCACTGCACCCCAGATCCCACTATCACTGTGTTGACAACATTACACCAGGCCTGATGTGACTCACCAGGCTGAGAGCCCAGAGCTGGGGTCAGGGTCAGGGATGCCACTCCCACCATGGTATAATTCCCCCACCCCTGCAGAGAGGGCAGTGACCTCATAGGCCTGGGCCCTCTCTGACACCCATCCTATTCCCTATTCTTGAAGTCATTCAGTTCCGTGGTCATTTTTGGAAGGGTGAGGGCCTCCGTTTCAGATCTGAACATTCAATTCTTCTCTTCTGCAGAGAAGGTCACCACTCCAAGAAGCCACTGTAGGGGGAAAGGTAGGTTATTTTTTTAAAAAATGTGGGGGGAAGACTGATGGAGGGGAGAGTATTTTGTTTCCCAGTATGGAAAGGAGGAATATTGAGGGGGTTGGGAGTCTGTTCTGAGGTAGGAGAAATCTGAAGACAAAAGAAGACATGAGTTGTAAGAGCAGACCTTATTGTTAATGACAGGGGACATTGTCTGAGGAAGAAAGGGACAGTTTTCATTTGGAATAAAAAATGTATCCATGGTTTCTCCCTTGCTGATATTTGGTGTTTTCATTTAGACAAAAATATTTCACTGCCAATGCCAAAAGCAGGACAAGAAACCTTTGAAGCAGATTAAAAGCAGTTAAAGTGTTTGAGCATCCGAACTGAACAGATAAAAGTAAAAAAATTCTCCAGGCTGTGATCCAAAACCAAAACACAACTGCCGGTATTTTGGTAAATGACGCTGGATTTTTTCCCATCATCTGTAAGACACTTCCTGTGTGTCTTTTAAGATCATGTCTGGAATGTCGAGTGAGCAAACACAGAAGAACAAGGAGTATTACTGCACTGCATGTCTGACACTTGCTGGCTGATATTTTAAACTTTTTATTAGGTACAATCTGATAATGCTGCTTGCACTGTTCAGTTTTATGTATCAAATAAGGAGACAACTTTGGCAAATATGGCTTGCTGCCTCTTCAATTTCTAGTAGAAATCATGTTACATCTTAAGCTTGAAGAATCCTTGTCCATGTCTTTAATGGGGTGCACAAACCTCATTCTAAGTCAAGACACAAAAAGTTTGATAGTCCATCCTGGTGATGGAATTAAATTGTCCTCACCCTGCAATACCCCCCAGAAATGTAAAGCCTAGCAGGAGGATAGTCTGTGGTTAGTAATCAGGAGGCAACTGTAGATAATGGCTTCAAACAGCTGGATGCCTTGATAGACAGAGGATCTCTCTCATAAATCTAGAGGCAATTGAATCTCAAAGGCTTGAGACATGCAACCATCAAGAGAAGGAGCTTTCCTGGGTGAAAACAAACAGACCACCCATATCTTGGCCTTCCTGGGGCCTTCTTAAAATGTGGTCACTCTAGCCCTTTGTTTGTAGTGCAATTTGGGGAAGCTTGACTGTCCACCAAACTTGACTATCCAGAGGACAAAAAAAGTTGACTAGTGCGATTGTGGAATACTTTTGATGGACTACCAGAACATGAGTCCAGTGAGGCTGTGTCTACACTGCAAAAGAATAGAGCTTGAAGCCTGTGGCCCAGCTTGGCACTGTACATTTGAATTACTTTTAAAATGGATAACATTGATAAATTCTTTAATAGCATGTTAGCAAGGACTTTGTAGCTCCTCTGACATGGAGGAATTCCAGAGAAACACCAGAAGTTCTTCTCATCATACACTCTGTGTACCAGTATTAGCCTATTGCCAGCTCCACTGAGATTTGGGAACTGCACAGTACTAAACAGTGGGGATATGCTGTGTTCTGTAATGTGTCTGAAGAAAGGCACTGAAGAAATGTGTTTCATTAGCAGCTGAATATCGACATTTCACAAATGCCCCTATCATAAATGTAAATGTAATTATAGAGAACAGCCGCAGCATGCTTTATAGACTAAGAATCATTTCCATTTTGGTGTGCCCAGAGTTCTTGTATTACTTAAGGAAACTGATTGGTGATGTCAGGAGCAACTTTTATGTTACTGACACTTGGGCTTTAGCCTGCGCTTATTGAAATCAATGGCAAAACTCTCATTGACTTCAGTGGTGTAGGGCCAGGTGTCATGTGCACAAGAGCACTGCGTAATTGTCTGAGGATTATAATCTAAAACTTTAGAGGAGAATTTGAATGAAAATCATGTAGAATGGGTTTTAGTACAATGTCGGGAAAGACCTTTAAAAGTAAACAGAGAAACAAATCATATCCTTAAGGGAAAGCTACAATACAACATACGTTCTAAGAAAATGCGCAAATAAGAAGAGCTGCTGCTACAGATGGACTTGAACTAAAGCTCCAGATCTAAACATACATCTCTACGTTTCAGAAGAATCTAGCTCTGGATCTGAACTTTGAGTTGGACCCATCTAGAGCTAGTTGAGAACTTTTTGACAAAACATATTCCAGACCCCTTTAACATTTTGTAAATGAAAAGTTCAATTTTTCTGTTAAAATGACTTTCCTTTAGAAATGTAACTTATAGTAAAACAATTAAATTTAAAAGGCTGAAATCTAAACAAAATGTTTCAAAATTATCAAAACAAAATATGCTGATTGATCCATGCCATTTGTTTGTTTTATTTGGTTTGCAAAAATTTCACTTTTCATCACAGTTTGGGACAGGAATTTTTTTTTAACGTCAAATTTTCCTGGGAGTGGTAAAATGTTTCCTGCCTGCTGCTAGACCCTACTCTATTATACCTTGGAACTGCCAAACAGTGTGACTGCCTGACATGACAAGAAGTTATTTGATGAGAAGCAAAGCCAGCGGGCTTCCAGGCTCAGGGCAGAGATGTTTGCCAAAGGGCAGCCAGTGGCTCCTTACAACACCACCCAGTTCCTGATGGAGGATTATGATCAGGAGGAGCCGAATCTTAAGACTGGCCTTTACCCCAGGAAGGCTGCAGCCAAGGCAGATGACACCAGCGAGGAAGACTTCCTGGAGGAGGCAGCAGATGAGGATGGAGGTGATGGCAGTGAGTTTCTCCAAAGGGATTTCTCAGAGACTTACCATGTGGAGAGCCTGCAGAACACGAGCAAGCAGAAGCTGATCAAGAAGGTTTTTGAGCTGGAAAAATGCCTTTCCAGGATGGAAGATGAGAACAACAGGCTGAGGATTGAAAGCAAAAAATACGGATGGGACTCACCAGAGGATCCTAGGGTAAGAGAACTAGAGCTGGAACTGGACAGGTTGAGAGCTGGAAACCTGAAGCTGATGGAAAAGAATGAACTTCACAGACAACAGGAGAAATCTCTTTCCAAGTTTGGAGAGTGAAACTTTTGAGGATGGGTGGGGCTGGGACTTTTTACAGTGATGGAATTTAACATTATATACATGTGTGTATAAAAGACAGTGGATCCTTTTTATGATACATAATCAGAATAAACCACAGCCTTGTATTGTTTTTGAAGCTATAAAAAAGATGAGAATGTGCAGGCTTTAAATGTTTGTAACTGTTTTGTAATATTTTTAAAGAGACACTTCTAGAGAGACACTAAATTTGAATTTACAAATATTGAGTAATGTTAAAAAAAACCTATTTTCTGATAGGCAGACCTTTAAATAGCATGTCCTGACCTTTTTAAAATAGGTTTTCTCTTCCTCCTGATGTTTACAAAGGTGTATTAGGTGGATCTGATAGCAACACTACCAAGTATGCTCAAGCCTACCCCTTCTCTCAGCTCAGGTCTGCCTAATGCCTTTTAAGTTTCAGCTTTGCTGCTATTCTTGCTAGTAAACAATCTTGCAGTGCCTGGGGAAGAGTGTTCATGAGAGCGGTATTAACTAGTGTCTGAGACAGGAAATGCAACTGACTGTCGACAAACAGTGAAAATGATTGTGTGTTCTGGAATGCACAAAGTAAACAAACTGAAAAAATAATGTTGTCTAATCTCCTTCAGTTACATTAACTAGCAACACCAACAGGTGCAACATTTTCAGCTAGAAATTTGATTTTCAAGTTAACAATATCCTTTTAAAATGCACTAATGATATTGGGCCATGCAGTTTGCTCTGTTAGCTTCCTAGTTGCTAACAGCTTCTGCTGGTAAAACTGCTGACCAGCAAACTACTGGCTGAGACAGAATCACATAACCTAAAGTTGTAGAGCCCCAACATAGAATAAATCTGATATTTGATGGGAGCAAGTTTAGGGCTGGTGTTCTATAAAAGGCCGGAGAAAAAAGGTCATATATTATAGACATCTGAATTTGTTGACAACATTTGAAATTATTCTGTAAGCGATTTGGGTCTTTCAAAATGTTTGTACAGGGTCTAGTGTCGTTTGCTCTAGGGGCACCATAACAATATTAACAAACAACAACAATAATTCTATTACAGGTACACATTTCTTGATTCCTCTGCTTTATTATGTGCTGTTAAAAATACTGTAGGAAACAATATTTTTGGGGTGTGGGGAGGAAGTAAATGGTGTCAAATTACAAGTATATGAATATGGTTCTTATACATCCTCAGAGATGCCAGCAATGTCTTAAATAAACATTCTGCAAACCTCATTTATTCAAGACCTCTGCTGCAACTATAACTGAAGCTTTGCTACTGACCAAGAGACACATGTGGCTTAGAGTTAATCCCACATCTCAGCAGAGGGGAACTGAAGCTACAGCACACTTTAGGTGAAAGACATATTGGAAGATATCATAAAACACACTAGACTGGGATCTTTAGTTGAAAGGAGAAACTATTATTCTTTGGGCTGAAAAGTGACCTGTGGCTTTAGGCATTAGTAATTTTTGATAAATGATCTATCCTTACCTTTCCCCTGCCCCAACTTGAGGGGCAATTCTTTTACACCATAAATCTCAATGCTAGACAATACACGTAGTAATTAGTTTATAGCAAGGTAGCTTTCATAGCCTCATATTAGAAAGAAAATATACTGAAGAGTCTTTAAAAATGGCTTCAGTTTATTTTATTGGTTGACACAGTGAGATAACTTTATACCTCTTCAGTCTCTGGAAAAGGCTTGCAGCTTACTACTCTCATTAAATATATTTATATGTTAATAATACATTGATTTAAGATCTTTATTTCCCCTGTTTTATGATGTGGTTGTGGGTTTTATATAGAATATGTATTAATATGACTTTTGGCATGTTATGAATGCTACTTTGCTAAAGCATGTTAACTGCTTTGGTCAAGAGCCATGTTAGCTGCTCCATCAATTACACTTTTAAATGCTTGTCACATTAAAAAGCAGCAGCCCTGCGCCATTGAGGATTTTTTCCCCTTCTTTTTAGGCAAAGATTTTTGTGTCCTCTTACGACTTTTGATCTTCTTCTCCTTCTAGAAATGTGCTTGTTTTTTTATATAGTGGAAAGTTCTTTGTCTAAAGAGAAGCTTTATTACTTATAAAACTCATTGTGAAATCAAAATATTTGAGGTATTTTATTATAATTTGTATTACTGTAAAATGTTATATGCAGTGTTTACCATTAAATTATTAATATTTACCAATTGTTATAGCAGAGTGAGACAGTAGATGAAATAGTGCGTTATTCCCTCTAAGAAAATACTGGTATCTTACCCACATGACTCTGGGGTATCTATTAGCAAATGTTAACTTTTCCATGGCGACCGTTGCAAACAGTCACACCGAGCAGGCTCAACCATTTTTCTTAACTACATTTCTTGTTGTGCAGAAGCTTTTCTGCTTCTAAGAGACAGATAAGGAAGATTCTGAAACAAAAATCTCTACTGGCCTTCAAAAGCCAGGGGTATTTAAGAACACTACCTTTGTGTTCAGTAGGCCAGGGATTAATCCCATGGATACACTGGATCACAACAGGCATTAAAGGAGCTATTATGAAATCATCATCTTTGTCATAGGATAATGGAAATGAACAAAAAATATGAGAAGGAAAAGAACAGGACATGTGTGAAGGGGGAAAAAAGTTAACAGTTTCATGCTTTCTAATGTTTCCTACTAGTTGATCTCAAATAACACAGCTGGCAGACATATGAAAGTTTTTATAGTGTATATTTAGTTTTTTCTATGAATTGCACAAAAAATAAATACATTTGTCATCATAGCCAGCTATGTATTTTGCAAGGATGCCTCCTGACACAGTGGCTGATTATGCTAAAGCAGCTTTCCCTGAAGAAAGCAATCCATCTGGGAATGATATTACAGTGTGGGCAAATCACCAATTTTAGTGCTAAAATGCTGGGCCCTTCCAGACACAGTACAGGGAATGACAGCCAGGAACCTAGAGAAAAAGTAAAATCTCTTACCCACTGTCCAGTTGTTGGGTACCCCGAAGATATGTAAAAGGGAACCAGATCCTCTTTAGGGTTACCTGCAGCAACCCTAGTAAGTAACAGACTGTTCTTCATCTCAGTTAAGTTATCCCTCAATGAAAGAGCTCAACATCTCCTTTTCTACACGTCTCTAATGTTCAGTGCTTAATTTGTAATCAAAGAGGTGCTAGGGCTCCAGCAATTTTTTTTTACTTTCGTAACTGACACAGCAAGCCTAGAGGTGCCAGGGCTATGAACTGCCGAGCCTAGAGGTGCCAG
>ML677340.1:20387830-20442169 GCA_007922305.1 Dermatemys mawii
AGCCTAGAGGTGCCAGGGCTATGAACTGCCGAGCCTAGAGGTGCCAGGGCTATGAACTGCCGAGCCTAGAGGTGCCAGGGCTATGAACTGCCGAGCCTAGAGGTGCCGAGGCACAGCCCTGGCACAAATTAAGTGTTACAAATGCTAATGTTCCAGTACTGTGTAGCTATTTGAGCCTCTGTGTAATGTTATTTGGCTTCCACGTATTTTATTGTATTTGGCTGTTGGTGATAGTTAGATTAAAATTATTTCCAGATTATAATAAAGGCAACCCTAAACTTAATGAGCACTGTTAGATCATTGACCATATTAAAACAAAATTTTTAAAAGGCCATATATCACACTGCGAGGAAGTCATTAAAAAAAACTGCAGCATTATTGGCTTAAAACAACTACTGAACCTTGGTAAGAGATTTGTGCCACATTTCTTATGACACTGTAAAATCACCAAGGATATAAACCAGTCATTGGCACTCTCTCAAAAAACACATCGTTGTAACCCATTATAACAATACCACAGTGATGTGAACACATAATATTTATAAAAGCAAGGCTGTGAAACCAACTGACAGCTGTGATGTATCATTTTATAAAAGAGAATATACATGACAAAAATGTTTCAAAATGAACACTAAAAAAATATACTGCCAATTTTAAAACAATTCAGCTGTTCCTGCATTTCAGCATCAGCTGGGTTTCCCCAGAATATGCTTGTGGATGACCCTTTTAAGGACATATATCATATATTCACTACGTTTTCAGACAATCTTTTATATCTGTGATGAATGCTGTGTACAGTATATGGATATTATAACACGGTGTAATACTCTCTTGGGTTTTCAACTGTCTTGTTTTTCTTTTAGAAACTAGACACACATCAGTGACACATCAACCTGGCTTTTCCCCACCAAAGACGACAAACTACTGGCCTCAGCGGTATGGATGCTTTACCTGGGCTCGTAGAGGAAGACACACCTGGGACCCTGAAAGGGGCTTTTCCCCTGATTCCCCAGCTATATGGCTGTGCCCTTGTGAGCCCCAGGGTGATGCAGCATGACCTACACCATGCTTCCTGACTGGGTCACAGCTGATTGATTCATACATGCCCAGGGGAAGGCTTATAAACATTGTCCCTTGATGGGGCTTCCTGTGGCACCATGGGGTTTGCTGCTGTCAGCTTTTCCTCCACTGTGGTCAACATAGGACCAGATTTATGGACCTGCTGGAAGCATTGACCAATTGCTTTAATGGGGGCACTTACAATCACTTTAAATTTATCTTTCTGTAGTGAATAAACTTATTTTAATGTTTCATCCTTATCGGTGAGTTTGTCTAAAGTGCTTGGGGAATCTGCTCCGATTACAAAGGCCGGTGCATGTCCACAATTCTTTGTGGAAGTGACAAACAAATTAATGAGCTTGCATTGTTCAGAGAAGGTTTGGGGCAGTGTAAGTGTACATTTGTGAGGTGCAAAGCTGTGGGGATTGGTTGGTGTTTCCGGGCTGGTCTTCACTAGCGCGGGGGATCGACTGTTAATACGCAATTTCAGCTACGTTAATAACGTAGCTGAAATCGGTGTATCTACAGCCGACTTTCCTGCCGTCCTCACGGCGGCAGCGGTCGGCAGCACGCTCCCCCCGTCGACTCCAGCTTGCGCCTTTTGGCGAGCTGGAGTTACGGAGTCGACAGGGGCGCCACTGGCAATTGATTTATCGTGTCTTGACAAGACACGATAAATCAATCGCCATAAGATCGATCTCTCCTGGCTCTAGTGAAGACAAGCCCTTAAATATATAGTTCATGAGTGGCTTAGAGAGCATTCATACACCTTAGCTGGATTGTCCCTGCATGTTGTTGACTGAGTGATTGCAGCATCTGGAGAGGTATGCTGCTTGTCACTGGCAAAATATCATGAGAGACAGCCCAGGCTGAAGAGTTAAGGGGGCACAGAGGTCCCACAGTTCTGGGATCCCATCACATACATATTTTTAAAAATAACTTATAATATCAGTGATGAGCGTAAAATTGCATGTTAATTTATTTGTGTCCTGTGATTGCACCCATTCAGAAGGCTAATTTACAGATTCCACCTCTAAATTTTGAATGCAAATAATTGTGCCCATATATGAAGTACAACATTGCATCTGCAATATTAGAGTCGAGAGTGAGGCCTGCTCAGAATTAGGGCTGTAATATTTATTTTTTATTGGGCCATCTCTGAAATAACTGTTGGTCATAATCGAGATCCAGGACAAAGATCCAGGCTTCCTGCTATTAGTAATAAGACATTATGAACGAATGCATCTGACCAGAATTCATCAAAAGAATAAGTAAAAATTAGTACACATTTGGTAACAATTTGATTCCAAATTTAGCTTTTTTTCAGGAAGGATTAATGATCAGTACTGAAAGATGTAATCTGACTTCAACCTGAATAACAGAAAGTCTGCTCTTTACATTTACATTTATAAAGTTAAAGATGGATTTAGAAACTGGCAATTAGTTTTTTAACAAGACACATGAAAACACCTTCCTTTACATCTGACCAAAATAATACATTCTTAATACTTTATTTTAACAGCTGTACAAAAATCACGAGGAAGTTTAGGTACAAGATTTGCTGTAGGTAGAGAATAATCTATAAAACAACAAATAAGATGTAAAGAATCCTGAATATATTTGTCAGGCATATTATAAACAAAATCCAGAGATCACCCTGGTTCTGGGTCAAAATTGCATAAGGACAGCCAATAAGATTTCACAGTCAATCTATTTTTTAACCCTGATTCAACCTCAAATTTGAACCCTAAGTCTCATACTAATCAGTATAAAGCCACCACTTTCTAAGCCCCTTTTCAGAATTGGTCTCAGCAAAGTAGTTAAAAAGTTGGAATCACCCAGGAATCGCAAGTCTCCTAGAAAGTGTCTCCACAACCTAATACCCATTCAAACTTGGAGACTGGCAGAAATGGAGATTTGATGTTCTGGTTCAGACTCAAGGAGAAGTTGTGTTTAAATTTCAAAATGCACGACACAGATAGAGTGGGCAGAGATGTGTCGTTTTTTGAGGCTCACATTCTTCAGGTCAACTTGCTTTTAATGACTTCAACCAGAGCCTCATGGAAAGCAAGAAGCATTTGGACTAACAAAATGGAAGTTGTGTGCAGTTTTTAGCCTCTGTCCACCCTCTTCACTTAGGGTTTTTTGGTTTGTTTGTTTTTTAATTCCTACAATCATTTATAATGTTTATTCTTAAAACAATATACTTTCTCAAATGACAGATTATGTTTCTATAACCTCTTCTGCATTAAGTGCAGGCTATAGAAACAAGCATTTTCCAGCTGGGTAAGAGTTCTCTGTCTCAGAATAAATTCTAATAAATGCCTACAATTTATAATTGATACTTCCAGGATAGTCTCAAAGAATTTCAAGCAATCTAGAATTTAACAGCAATCAACAGAATCAAGACAAAGTGAAATGATTACAGCGGAACATACTGAAAAGTGAGGTTTAAATTGATGTTGCATATTAATCATTTTGACAACTGCAAACTCATATGAAAGATAGCAAAGACTGAGGAGACAGCAACTAGACGGGGTAATATTAATTTATTGCTAACAGAAAAACAAATCTGAATTTGAACGGGTGCGTATACTGCTCCATGAGAATTATAAAATACATTGCAATTCTCCATCACCTTTGCTCAAGTGAGGCCCCAAAATGCTTTTCACAATGTATGTACAGTGGTAACCTCAACACCTACCACTGAAACACACCTGTCCCTGGGTGAAACTACAGCAGACTTTTCACAACAGCAACTCTACACAATAATGATTAGGATGCAAAGTGAGAAACATTTTAAACTGAAACTGCACCAGAAGTGTAGGTAGATTGATACGGAAACATGTTTTATTGCTTGGGATTAGGGGGACTCAGGGATTCAGAAAAATCTAGAATAGACTCCTGACCATGCTATGTGATGTTACTGTTTGATGTTAGCCAAGTCACTTAATTTATCTATTCCTCAGTTTCCCCCTCTATAGAATGGGAATAATACTTTCTCACCCAATTTGTTGTGAGGTTTAATTCATTAATACATAAAAGACTGGGAGATCCTTGGCTGCAAGGTGAGACATAAGTTCATAGTATTAGAACTCTGAGCATATGTTTAGTTTCTTCCTAAATCCAGCACCTCTAGTAAAACAAACAAACACGTCCACTTTCTTCTTACGTGGGCAATGATCCAGTACTAACACAGTGTGCAGAGTGCACCTCCTGAGTCAGTAGCAACACCACTCACTAAATGCCTGGTTTTTGTTTTTAAGATCACCTATCCAATTACTGATCAGGCAGAACCCTCCTTATCTTATGAGAGCTGAAAAGATCAAAGCAGAAGGTACTATGGCTGCAGGCCCGTTCTCTTTTAGACAAGGCTAAATTCCCTTTTTTAAATTAACTACCTACATCTGGACTGAATGAGAACTTATCTTTGAATCTTCTCCAAAGAAGAATCAACTCTTCCCATTTTTATGAGAGGAAGAAATTTAATGGTAGTCGGAATTTATTCTAATATCACCCCTGCCATACCTGAAATCAAAACAGTTGTTACTCTAGAGGGCCTAGTGCAAATAGATAGTGCCAGCTTTCAGGTTTCATCTAAAGTTAAACTGATCTTCAAGTTATTGGAGTGATTAGCCATGGCCAACCCCAAAAGATTTCCTGGGGTTTACTTAAAAAATCAAGGAGCTATGAGAGACTTGCTTAACTTTACCATTCAGATCCATTCATCCTGTTCCTCCTTCCTTTTACTGTCTGTTTACTAGGTTACAAGCTCTTTGAGACAAATACCTTGACATCCTGTGTTGACTGTAATGTGGGCACTGCACAAATAATAAACACTCACTTAGAATCAGAGATTTCATTTTCTGCTAGGCCACATGATTCTAATCCTAGGTATATCAGTTACCAAACGGTATCCAGTGGTGATGGTTAAACGATTGTAGCCAGGCAGTTCTAGCCTACTGTAGTTGCACATCAGGGTTTGGGAGGGGTTGGGGAAGTGATCCCTGACAATATTCTCTGTAAAAGACTTTGGAATCCTTCAGTGTGACAGTCACTGTTGTAAATGTAAGTGGCTACATAATTTGGAGACATAACCAGAGGTCCTGTAAGAATGGTGTTCTGCAATCCTTAGGCCTTACCTACTGCCACAATTGTTCAACTCAGAGAGGTGGGTGTTAATCCAAACCAATGGGCTGGTCTTCACTAGGGCGGGGGATCGACTGCAGATACGCAACTTCAGCTACATGAATCACGTAGCTGAAGTTGGCGTATCTGCAGCCGACTTACCTCCCGTCCTCACAGCGAGGGCAGTTGGCAGCGCGCTCCCCCGTCGACTCCAGCTTACTCCTCCGGGGGAGCTGGAGTTCCGGAGTCGACAGGGGCAGCGCTGGCGATCGATTTATCGCGTCCTCACAAGAGGCGATAAATCGATCGCCATAAAATCGATCTTTCCCTGCGGTAGTGAAGACAAGCCCAATGTAGGGTTATTGCACCACTTGCCCTGCTACTCTGGGTGCCTCACAATGCTTTGCTGCTCTAGCTCCCAACATGGGATGCTCACAGCCCAAGAATGCAGGTCACACCCTGAGTGTTTGTGTGCTAGACAGCCCTGGTTCAGCAGCCCTGACTACAGCCCCACTCTGGCTTCCATCAGCCTTGGTTACAAGCAGCAAGGTGGCCCCAAACTCCAAGTCTAAAACTTTGCCAAAACTGTGTGCTCTGTAATTTCCAGCCCTTCCTGGACAGTTCAGAGAAAATGGTCCATTTGTTCCTCTAAAGACACAAAAGAACATCACAGCGTAGTGACTTAACTGAGTCACTTTACCCATAGAAATACCTATAAGGTGAAGGAATAATGCTGTAGAGAGAAGCCATCCTTCCCACCCATCTCAACTGTTGTTATTCAGTTTTAGATTTTTATACCACACCAATCCCCATGGTGTCTGAGCACCTTCTGTCATCCCCTATCACACTGAACCTCCGCTTCCATGGTATGAAAAGTGGGATGAGAGGGAACAAACTAACAGTCCCTGCCCTACTCAGCCCCTTAAGATCTACGTCTCCTTTCCTCATGAAACCAGACAATCAAGCCTCCCATGAAATGTACCCAACAAAACAGTCTAATTCAGAGGAACTGTGCTGTTTATTAAAGACCCATAATCCGTCATAGTCAAGTGAGAAACTAAATAATTCACATCTTAAAATCATGTATTTTTAAAAAAGATAAACCACAGTCAACCAGTGTTATGAAGTTGACTTAAATCCAGGAAATTCTATTTAAGTAAACTTAAAGTAAGCTGTTCCACTTCTATAAATATATATATATAGTTTGAGGCCTGAAGGATAAGACCTAACCTAGACTTTCCTGAATCATGTGGTCTAATGTATATTAAATACAGGAACGCCTCACTTAAAGTCGCCCCGGTTAACATTGTTGCAATGTAAAGTTGCTGATCAATTTGGTAACATACTTGTTTAAAGTTGTGCAATGCTCCCTTATAAAGTCATTTGGCAGCTGCCTGCTTTGTCCACTGCTTGCAGGAAGAGCAGCCCATTGCAGCTAGCTGGTGGGGGATTGGAACCTGGGGGGACCGGCAGACCCCGCCCTCACATCAGCTCCTTGCTCCCCTAAGTTCCCTCTGCGGTAGCCACCCAGCAGGCTATCAATTGCTGGCAGTTCAGCTGTCCTCCCCACACCGCCATGTGCTGCTCCTGCCCTCAGCCTTGGAGCTGCTTCCAGGAACCTCCTGCTTGCTGGGGAGGGGGGAACAGAAAGGGAGGGACTAATGTCAGGGTGTCTCCCTCCCTCCCTGTTCCTGCACCCAGCTTCTCCATATAGAGCAGGGTGGGATAGGGACGGAGAGAGCTTGGGGCAGTACAGGAACTCCTCACTTAAAGTTGTCCTAGTTAATGTTGTTTTGTTGTTAGGTTACTGATCAGTTAGGGAACATGCTCATTTAAATTTGTGCAATGATCCCTTCTAACGTTGTTTGGCAGCCGCTTGCTTTGTCCACTGCTTTCAGGAAGAGCAGCCCGTTGCAGCTAGCTGGTGGGGGGTTTGGAAACAGGGTGGACCAGCAGCCCCCCATCCGCTCCCCCAAGTTCCCTGTTCAGCAGCTGCCCAGCAGGCTATCAATTGCCAGCAGTTCAGCTGTCCCTGCCCTCATTGCCATGTGTTGCTCCTGCCCTCTGCCTTGGGGCTGCTCCCTGAGACTCCTGCTTGCTGTGTGTGGGTGGTGGGGAGAGGAGGAAGAGGGGGGCTAATGTCAGGGTGTCCCCATCCCCCCTGCTCCTGCACCCCACTTACCCCATCTTCCATAGAGCAGGGGGGACACATGATGGAGGGAACTGCTCACTGGCAGCAGCTGGTCTTTTCAAGCTGATCTAATTAACAAGGCAGTGTACTTAAGAATCAGCATACTTAAAGGGGAATCTCTCTCACACACACACGGTCTGTGTCTCTGTCTGCCCTCCTGCCTTTTTTGCTGCCTTCTAGAGTATGAGAGTTAACCCTTGAGGGCTCATCCAGTTGCTAATTAATTTAGCAATAAAGCATTCCCTGGGAAATATCCCACCCTCTGACTCCTCCAAGCTTCACAATCATCATCACTGTGTACCAGTATTAAACTGTTCAAAATTTATACTCTGTGTGTATATATAGTCTCTTGTCAGGTGAAAAAAATTTCCCTGGAACCTAAGCCCCCCATTTACATTAATTCTTATGGGGAAATTAGATTTGCTCAACATTGTTTCATTTAAAGTTGCATTTTTCAGGAACATAACATACAACGTTAAGTGAGAAGTCCCTGTATTGTTTTTAGAGTTGTTAAGTAAATATGTGAGAAACTATTAATCCATTAGGAGAGGAGCTGGTCTTTTCAAATAAATTCACTAGTCTTCAAATATTGAACATTATAACATGGTCAAATAACACACTACTCTTTAGCTAAGTGAACATACAGTTTCAAGATATATTTAGGAAGGAAATGTGTGTTTATTGATTGTATCAGTGAAATGACTTTAATTAAGGAAACAGGCTCACTGCCAAAAAGTGCATGCACAGCTATTAGTATGAGCTGCTTACTGTAACAGCCCAAGAAGTCATTATCAAAAGCAGATGCCTAAGTCAGCTACAGCATACATTCTGGTCAGACAAATCCTAATATTGTACCTTTTGTGACCCATAGATTCTCTTCACTTTGAAAGCAAACGCCACTAAACACAACTCTGATCTTAGTTTTTCTGCAGAATACTATGTAAAACCCTTTAAGATTGAAAGCAAAACTAATTGTGAGTCCTCTAACTGAGCAAGATTCTGTTGTGAAGATTTTGGGGTCATATGATACAATGCATCTCACCATTTCAAGATGGAATATGGAGAAGAAAAGCTGAGATCCTTTCAAAGAGGCAATATAAATACCTTCCTGTTAGCTTGCACTCTTCTAAAAATGGTTGTGATGCATTACATTTTTCTCCAGGTTTGGCTGAGGTTACATTTAATGGTGAAAAATAAAGAGAACCAAAAATATTAAGATTGTCCAATATGTTTTTGGCTACTGTCCCTTACAAAGTTCTAGATGTTTCAGTTCCTTGCATGAAACATTGAACTGAAAATGCTACAAAAACAACAGTAATAACTGGTGGAGATGAAACGTCAGCTGTTCGGATTTGGTTTATTTCATATCTGCATTCAAACATTCTGATCTTTAGTCACACCTCTTAGTCTAGGCCAGGGGTCTCCGAACTATGGCCTGGGGGCCGGATACAGCCCGTGGCTTCGATTTGTCCAGCCCTCCAGCTGAACAGGCACGTGGAGAAGCCACCGCTGCCCCCACTACCCCTTGCGAGCTGCTGCCGGCAGCCCCATATGCAGAGGGTGAGTTCCCCCATGGCAGCGACCGGAGGAGTAAAGGGGGTCACAGCAGTAGCCAGAGGAGCAAAAGGGTGGTGGTGGTAAATTTGCATATATTTAAATTTTTCACAGTCACTTCGGCCCACGAAGCCCCTTCAAAAATCTAAGATGGCCCTAATCGCATAAAGTTTGGCGACCCCAGGTCTAGGCCTTTGTCTGGGCATCCCATGGGAATTTTAACAATTCTTCTGGTACCTCTTGGTTCAAGTTGTTTGCCAAACAACAAAACAGCCCCTCTTATGGTATTTTAGTGCTTCCACGCAAAACCAAGGACAGGAGCTCCATAAAAATGGAAAAAGTCAGTTTTGTGACCTTCAGAAAAAAGTTAGTTTGGGATATAGCATGATTTTTAAGGAGAAGGCTCAGTGAGCTACTTCTCCAGAATGGCTCACACGTCAGCTCTCCAGTTCAGAACTGAACCTTAGCCTGGTATTAAGTGTGGTATTGTGCTGGTTGAGTTGTCCTGTTCTGGATGAGAAGTAAAACTGTTCTAAGTTTAGGGGCATAAACTACTATGGTGTCTCAGTTTAATGATAGCTAGTGAGGGCATGTGTCTGTGAATCACACCAAATATGGACATGTATGGGTAACAGCCATATAATAAACATAGGTGTGCGCAGCACATTTCATTAGGGTGTGCACCCAGGGAATTTTATTTATTTATTTATTTATTAGGTGCCGCACTCTGCACTGAAAGACATTTTCTTTTTCTTTTGAGACATTAGAGTGTGCCTGGGCACATCCGGCACACCCTGTGCGCATGCCTATGATAATAAATTGCATTTGTTGTGCAACTCTGACTAGGTAGCCTGCTCTCTGCCCACTAATCCACATCCCTGAGATTAATTCTAACATTCCAAACCCCTGATTAGACCATGCTATCCATTTTTATTTAAACCAATATGCCAAACAGGGGTTCCAGTCTTTCCTCTTCATGGTAGAAATGGGATTTTTATACTACTGAAAAGCGGGAGAACCCTAGTTTGCTTCTAGCCATGGAAAGTGTTGCGATATCAGAATTTAAATTTATAGCACTTATATTTGGAAAAAACTATTTTAAATCATTTGTAGAGATATTTCAAATGGATTAATTTTCTGTTTTTCTCTCCCTTTGGGCCCTGCATAACTGAGGTGAAATTTTGGCCTCACAGATTTCGGTGAGGCCAGGATTTTACTCAGAGTCTACATGAGGCAGGATAAAAGAAATAATGGGTTTAGCACCACTTGTCAGGGAAAACCCTCATAATTTACTCAGGGTCTTCTCCGTCTTGATTAATACAGAAATCACAGATGAGTGCCAATAAAATCTTTATATCATACCAAGAATCATAGTTTTCATTATATAAGGTATAAATGAAACAATTTTTAATATTTATAATGTAAATTATATATACACACTCATCTATAACACATGCTCACACACTCATGTGTATGGCTCACTCCCATTCAACTTCAAAGTATCAGACTGTATCCAGGATATCTGTAAAACCAGTAGCCCAGTATTTAGCAAACCTTTGACAAGTCATCAATAAACATCTGTACTGAGCCTTGGAGAAAGGCTGTGCAAAGGTCCTCCCGAGAAGACGTATAACCAGCAGCTGCTTTGGATTAAATCATTTTACAGATTTGAAGACACAGAGCTGTGGACGTGTAGTACATTGAGTCACCAGTAAGGGGAACCCTCTTTGCAGTAAACCTTCAAACCTTTACTGCTTTGGTTGAAAGTGTGGTTATAAAGATAATGTGACATTTTGGTTCCAAAAAAATTATGTTTAATCAGAAGGCAACCAGAGATAAGCAGTTTAAAATGAAATCTGAATTACAATTTCAAGGCTCCACTTTTTTATACGTCTCAATGAGATTGAAGAGGAAATGTGAATGAACCTGCATATCAAATACAGGCATTAGCCCGTAACAATCTTAAATAAAAGAAAAATAGAGGGAAATAGGTTTTGTCTCCAGGTTTTAAAATATATCATATTACTCAGAACTTTAAAATAAATTTCTCTAAAAACTGGCATTATTAAAATAATGGAAAATAAATGGTTTATGTGATAACATAAACTTTAGTAATTTTACCCGTAACCGAATCAATCTGCATTTTTAGAGCCAGAGGAACACAATAATTTGGAAACCTAGAAATTAAGGTTTAAAATATTCTGATCATTAATAGTCCTGAGTAAATCTAATGATAAGCTTCACTGATATAGGTGCAACAGGATCAACTCCTGACAAAAGTTATGATAGAGACCCACAATTAACCCTTTTGCCACTCTATGTATGTTTGATTCATGACTAGAGTGCTATGTTTGTGGCCTATGATCATACAATGCGCATCTCCAGAAATGATAAATTGTTAATATGGTGCAATGGACACAGTGTGAATATTTGTAACCTGAGTGGGCAGTAGGGATGGTGTTCACGGATTGAGTAGAAGTGGTATATATTGAAGAATGATATGCATTGCAGCAACTATTTTGGTGAATAATCCAGTTTAGACTCACTTATATAAAAGGGGAGATACTATGGAACCGTTGCAACTAATGTGCAAAGAATCACTTCTTCTCCCTTTCCTAGTGAGTGCTCTTCCATTCAACTCAGGCTAGAAAAGACTCTTCATTCAGCCAGATTTTTTTTCCTAGTGGTAAATATTTAACTATATGGAACTATGGGTTAGTGCAGAGATTTAATGCAGGCCATAAAATCTAAAAGTAAATACCACTCTCAGTCAGAAACCAGAATTTCTGCCATGGTTGTTCAAATACCCTTCCCTCCAGACTGCCAGTGAGAATGGCTGCCTTTTTCTAACTTTTGAATACACCATAAGTGCCTACACAGACTGACAGCACATCAATATTAATTAATAATTCACAATTCTGTCCAAATTTTTCCCTCCATGTAATCATAACTCTAAATCTTAGGAAACCTTCCTTTATCTAGCAGGAGAGAAAAAAACATTTCACTCCTTCCACCCGGCATTGTTTTCAGTCTCTTCTGAGGTACATCAGCAATAATATGGAACGTCTCTCTTGGATGTTTCTAAATGTTCAAATGCTTAATGCTGTAATGCAGTTACATATTGCAAATGTGTGCTGTTATTCCTCATTGGAGCCATTCCTAGCATGCACCATGTTTTATTTATAAAAACATTAGGTAAGTGGAATGCTTTCACCAGCTGCACCTAATTAGGAAGTTCCAGCCCTAGTTTTCAAATATGGATCTTGCTCCTGTAATGTAATCCATGCCTTCATCACCTCATGGTGAGCCACTGCAATGTGTTATGTGTAAGGTTACACCTTAAATCTACTCAGAGTGAAGTTGGTGGATCACTGATTTTAGTGAATCACTTATTAAGTGGTGTACCCTTCTAGCAGGGCAGCTCCTGTGCTCTCACAGCTGCAATCCTATAGCTGAGGTGCCTGCCTATTGGTCTGTAGGAGAAGCTGAAGAAGGTCTTGATTTTTCATATGAAGCCCCAGACAGCCTAGGGCATCACCTCTCTTCCTGAGCATACTTTTACAGTGAAGGTCAGCAGCTCTTACAAAAGTGCCATGGTTATTTAATTATCACAAGAGAGAGAGGATGGTAGATACAGCATTGTCTGTGAGGGGTCTTTGGCTCTGGAATTCACTCCCTCATTGGTCCAAAACGGATTGATAAGTAGGGAGGCCTGAAGATATGTGGTACACTGGGATGGGATGCATCTTGCACATGTATCTACTAGATGATATCTTAATCGCCATGCTGAATCAGGGTCTGTGTCCCATGCTGTAACCACCAGACAAAACTTCTTCTCTGTGGCAGTAGTTTCCATACCAAGAAATAATAAGAACACGTTTATTTGATTTCTTTGTAGTTATTTCTATTGCACTCCTCACTATACTATCTGAGGACCTCAAAGACCTCAAAGACACCAGTGAATTAAATCTCAACCCCTGAGGAAGAGGAAAGCATTATCTCCCCCATACATCACCGCCTTCCTCCTATACAACACATTCCTTCTCAAAAGACTTCTTTGGCTTCCCATTTTTGCCTTCTCAGTCCATGGATTTATCCTTCCCATGCTCTGACCATCTCTCTGAACTCCTATCTTCCTGCTCACCACATAAACCTACATCCTTTTAAAATGACTAGGTGGAATCCTGGTCCCATTTAAGTCAATGGAAGTGTTACTATTAAGTACTATAGAATTCTTTCTGTTCCTTTTAAGCTCTCCGTAGTAGCCATAGGGTATTTCTGAGGTTGTACTTGTCTATGCTTCAACCATGCTTTCCCAGTTCCATCTGAAAACCTATTAATGTCCTGGGATTCCTAGCTATGTCTCTAATCATTTAAATACTGTGCTCTGGGATCTTCATTTTCCTTATAATAAAAATCACCTTACACTTATATATTGCAAACAAACATCAATTCATCCTCTACTGAGATGTGGCTGCACACACACACACAAATGTTCACCCATTCATATCAGTGCTTTAAATTAACTTAGGGCATGTGTACTACAGATGCATTGACTGCGAATCTTTTTTAAAAAAATGTTCTGAAGCCCACTACCAGAATACACTGACTCTTTATATAAAACTCACTGTCAAGCAAATTTCCATTATCAAACTTATTTTCAAAATTTGCACAGCACACGTGGGTTAAGTCAAAAATAGGGTTATTTGCAAGCATGTAGGAAGACAAGGCCCTCTCTTCAAAGACCTTACAAATGAAACAGATAACCAGGAGATGAGAGAGGGAGAAAGCTGCATTATAAAGGCAGAGTGGGATAGTAGTGATGGTTAGGGTGCATCTCAGTCCCATGGTTTTTATTTGGATTTCTTTTTCTTAATTTTCCCCCTCCATCCTGTTCTATGGGTGGGTGCTAAGGATTTCCTTGTCTCCATTTCATTCGCTTTTGTTGTCATTCAACTCAGGTGAAAGGCGCATATCCCGCAAGTAGCTCACAAAGCCTCTGAAGCATCTGAAAAATTTTGTTGGGCTGCTATGAAGATTCGGATACTACACATCAGAAAGTACACTTTTGGTGGCAAATTTTCCATTAACTTAATTTGGCCCTTTTTGGGCTTCATGAATGAGCAATCAAAATGAATAATAACAAAAAATGACCAAAAGCTGTGTTTGGAGTGGGATTTTTTATACTTAAATATAATTGGGCTGCAGCTTATGATCTACATTATGTGTACAGTGTTTTAAATAAAATTACGTTAATATTGACATTGCAACTAACTCCTTCCTAAGAGTTGGCTGGACCAGTCAATATTGCTCTGTTAAAGCCATTACAAGGTGTTTAGTCAAAGCTCTGCTTATGAAAGTCACCATACAGCTCAATGCCAGTTTCTTTTTCAGAATGTGTTTTCTGAAGAAAATAGCTATTTAAAATATTGTTAAAATGATGGAAAAAAATAAACCAAAATCAGTCCTAGTATAACTATGTTAACTTTTAGCGTTACACCAGCGATGAATTTGGCCTAATACATATACTTCCAGCCAAAGTGGGCTAAAACTTTTTTCTATGATTGGGATCCCATTCCCATTGTAAACATGTTCACATATATTTTTATATAATACAACTGTTCATGTTAAAAATATCCATCTGATAAAGTCTCAATATTACAGATAGCCATGGTGCTTTACGGCAGCTCTGTGTTGTGTCAAAATTCTCCTTCTTAATGCTTTTGTACAAGGTCCCTGGATAGCTGTTACAATGTATCATGTGAAAGATTCCATTTAATAATGTCTCCACATACTGTCCTGCATTGATACAGCTGCAAAGAGTGATTTGCTTCTGTAAGGACTGTAGGCTCCATCCTAAGATTACAATGGTGGTGGGGAAATAGCAACAGTTCTATTAGGAAGTTAAGTTGGTAGGTAAGCCCTCTATTGTTACCTCCTCTCTGTCTCTGGGAATCATCCCATCTTCTCCCATAGTGAAAAGGTATTCCTGCTTCACTAAAGAAATGCTAAAGATAAGAAACACGGTTGCCTCTTGCTTTGAACTGAAGACAGACGACCATACTATCAGAGTGCTGAGTAGGAAATTCTAGCTATTATTTATCATGTCCCAGCAGAATGTAACATAATAGGATTTGATAGAGAAAAAGGCCCTTTTCTATTATTCTGACTGAAAAAATGCATTGACAATCCCAATCAAACTGTTAGATATGCTAGGAAAATGTAAATGTAAACTCTATAATCAGCATCTGCAATAAATGAATAATTTTTTACATTTCTGTAACATGGCTGTTCTAAAGAAGTTTTCTAAAAGATTACTGGATTTTCCTTAGAAATAACTACCCTATTGTTCCTTTATAATGAAGAAAGTTATATCTACTGACGTCTCCTAGACTTTTAGATTCTGTTTACTCATCTTAGAAGCAGTTAAATGTGGAGCTATATTGCTATAGGAATTCCTGTTCCATCTTTTTTCTTTTCTTTTCTTTTCTTTTCTTTTCTTTTCTTTTCTTTTCTTTTCTTTTCTTTTCTCTCTCTCTGTGTTTTTGTTTGTGTTTGTGTTTTAAATAGGAAACCTTATTTCTACATCCTGGGTATAATGTGGTCCAGACAACTTGCAACTGAAAGTCATTGCCAAGTAGGAGCATATCCTGCTTGCCTTTCTAATACTCATAGTCTCTCTGTGGGACTACTCAGGAGAATAAGGTGAGAAATATTTGGTTTGCTGGTCTTCTTCCAGCAGAGCACTTCAGTCTATGCCTAACTTTAAGTTCATGAATAGTCTCATTGAAGTTAAGCACGTTTGAGTGCTTTGCTGGATGGAGGCCTAAATGAATAACTGAGCATGGTACTTTTAGTGAACAAGATTCTAGCACCCTCACGGATGATACTATCTGGCTACAGCAACAAAGAGTCCTGTGGCACCTTAAAGACTAACAAAAGTATTGAAGCCTATGCTTTCATGGGCTAGTATCCACTTCCGATGAAGACTCCCACAGGACTCTTTGTTGCTTCTGCAAATCAGACTAACATGGCTACCCTCTTTGAGTCTATCTGGCTATAATGAGAGAATGGAAGAACACATAAACATTCGCAGAATCAATGTCTTTGCTATATGCTTCCTGCATAAGCAACTTCAACAGTTGTAATAGTTGCTTAATTATATATTGCACAAAAATGTATTTGTTCTTTACCATGTTAATGATGTTGCCTTTTAATTGTGTGTATCTCTGTATTCTTTTGTTATGGGAAGATAAATAAATAAATAGCATCTGACTCCCTGTTTCATACTCCTTCTCCTTTCCTTTCTCTGAACATTTACTTGTCCTGCTATATCTTTACTGAGATGAGTTCAATGGGAAGTTTTTGGTGTATACAGTTACTCACACATTAAAGTTTGCAGGTTTGGGGGCTGGATCTTGGGCAGAGGGGGTAGGGGGTAAAAAGGCTACAGTGGTAAATGAATAACAACATCTGTACTTTCATTTGCTAAGATACAATAATAAGGGACATCAGTTTTAATGACACAGTGGATAAAATGATTACTAGCTGGGGATGGGAAAAAGTTTCCCCCTGTGATATTGTATTGAATAGTTAGCTGCATTAAGGGTTTTTATGCCAATGAAGCATCTAATATTGGCCACTATGAGACACAGGATACTGTACTAAATCACTTAGCGGTCTGCTCTACTTCTTTCTAAAATATTTATTTAATGTATTTTTTCTGCTGCTGTAGTCCTGGCTTATTACACACAAAATTATAGTATTTAAAACTGAAGAGCTCTCTCCTACCAGTTATCTAAGATGCCCACTGTCATCATATCTAGGCTCTATTAGAAGAGTTTTAAAAGAGAACAGATTCATAGTGGTCCTATAATCATAGATAATGGGGAATTTAAATCATAATTAGAAATAATTATTTGTATTAGCATTTTCATATATTACTAGTCATGTTGTCCTTTTAATAAGTCGCTGCCCACGCATAGCTCTTTTAATTGACTATGGTGCAGGTACTAATTAAAAAATTGTCGTCTTGGAAATGGTGCCTTTTATTTTCCAGGCATTCCAAATCCTTTTTCAGAGTAGTTAGATTCCGTTGGCTGTGAGTAAAAGAAGGTACCACTGTACTCAGCAATCCACTCCCACAGATTTTTTTTTAAACAAGTGTTATTGAGATTAAGAGGTGACCAGGACCAGAAATAGAACTGAGCTGCAACCTGGATTTCAGTCACCTCAAATCTCGGCAGATAGGGTTTGCCACTGGTTGTCTCTCTACTCTTATTGGAAACTGCTGAAATCCACTTAAGCATCAGTCAGCGACGGGCAGAAGTCTAACCGAAAGGAAGCCACCTCCAACAACATATCACCTTGCTGTTACTGAACTGTAGTGTTAGCATCAAAGTCATGATGTGGGGCGCAGCATCATGCTCTAAAACCACAGCATGCAGCCATGTGTCCTGCATGGTTTCTGAACCAGGGCTTGCATTTACCCACAACTCTCTCCCATCAACTGAGTTGTTTCCCTCATCCTGCCTCCTCCCACTTCTCTTTGTGCTATCTCTCCCCTCCCACTGCAGCTGCTGTATTGTGCTCTGTGTCTCCAAGAGGCATGCTAGCAACTCAGTGAAACTGATCTGACTCCAGTGCTCAAACACCAGCACAAAATGCTGCAGAGATGGGGAGTGCTGTCAGTTTTATTTAAGCCGCTGGAGTGATAGCGAAACAAAATGGAGGCATATTGGGAGACAGATAACACACCAGACGTGGGAAGTAGATAACACATTGAGGCTATAGGGAGATAGAAACAAATCAAACAACACAAGAGAGATTACCTGGACTCAGAGGAAGGGGAGTTGTGAAAGATGGGCAGAGAACAGCTGTGCATGGATGGAAACTCCTATGCTATTGCATCTAGAAAGGTTGAGTTCCACAGCAGGTGCAGAGGAAAATATGACAAGTACTGGTACAAGTGTGGTAGTGGAGAATCCTGGGGGGAATAGTGAATGGACGTTTCCTGTTAAACAGGTGCAAACTGATTTACCCAAGCCAGTGCAAACTGGACAACCTACTGATTTCCAATGGAACTCAAGTCCATCCATTCCCGCCCAGAGGTCTTAGGTAGCAAGAAGCAGTTCATTCTTCTCAGCACAAGTATTACCATACCCAACAGCTCAAAAATCATGAGCTTTTTACAAAATCCCATTATTTTAAAGCCAAATAATATAGTTTGGGGTCCTTTTATTTGCTTTTTGCTTCCTAAGTTTTCAGGGTGTGGTCAAATCACATTTTCAAGATTTTCTCTGCAACCATGAACACGTAATTTTTAAGATATGAAAATAGAAGTTCTTATGAAATCACAGGATTCCAGGAGCTGAGGCTTTAAATCAAGACATCAAATATTGTAAGACTCACAATTAAAACAAAAATTACAAGAGTCAGAAATACTGCACCCACTGCTGGAGCATGATTAACAAACATCACACTAAAACTGATGAAATTCCAGTGGGGCCCTATTGCGCTGCAGGATTGATAGTATTATCTGAAGCAGCTTGCTTCTCAGCCCCATCTTGCTTGGCACGGCAGATTGTCCCTTCTTCCTCACTGGCTCCTGGAGGCCAGTGGGGGAACCTCGTCAGATTTTGCCTTGTCATTGACGGGAGCGGCCTTGCATAGTACCTGAGGCCACATGACGCTACAAGAGAAATGTTCATGCAAACTGACTGGCAATATATGAGGATGCACCAAGTAGCTAGGAAAAGTGGGGGTGGAAGTGAGAGAAAGATTGAGCAAAACACCTTCTCTCTGCTGACAACCAGGAGTGGGACAGAAGCCTTGAAATTACAGAGTAATAGTGTTTGGACATTGTTCTGCAATTATGTTTTGTTTCCTGCAATGAAGTGGCTCTCCAGCCATTCAAGGCTAAGTCCCATAGCACTAGAACATTATGGTTAGTCAACAGTATCAGCATTTCCTGCTACTGGAAACAGAATTTGAAGGGTTAGCTTATGTTCTCTGTAGAGTGTAGAGCCAGGCAAATAAGGAAAAGAAGAAAGAATATATTCCCCAACTGGCTTTACTACTACTAACAACCCATTGCCTTCAATCATTTTAGGACCTTCTTATGAATTTATTCTCCTGACAGGACTGTTCATGGGGAGCAAGTGCTGCAGATACTGTTAAGAAAATGATTGTTAGGAAAATGTAACTTAGAATGTTGTAGTATAAAATAACCTTAGACTTATAATCTCACTCCCTGTATATGTACTATTGACCCCTAGTTTAACATGCATTTTAAACTTGCATTCACCCTGTCACAGATGTGCAGGCATCAGTGTCTAAGTACCCCTAAGTGTTTTGAACCTCCTGTTTACCAGACATGTAAATGAAATAAATTAAGACCAACAATGGATGTAATAGCCATTAAGTGTTCCCACCTGTGTAAGTGGATTGAAAGTCCCCCTCCCTTATCAACACAGGGGTATAAAATATCTACACACATGTATTGAGTTGAGCCAGTTGTTTGGGTGATAACCCCTCTGACTCCTTATTGCTTGCAATAAATCTTGTTTTTCCAGAAGTCTACTGAGTTATGCCTGTCCTTTGAGGTGTATTGGACTGAACTCCAAAGGAAATAAGCAGTTTTTGCAACAATTCTACCATTAATATATATTAAGGAGTGTAAAAGTGTTTCTTTAGCCATCTTGGAAAGTCTCTTTTTATCGTTCATGCCTTAGACTTGATCAGTGACAAGTGTTCAGATAATTTGCATACAGAAAAAGGGGACTCTATCAGCTTTTATCATTCAATCAGAGTAAAGTTCATCATTGTGGAAGACAGAACTTTCTAAGGGACTGGTGTGAGACACTAGAATGAACTTCCACGGGAATGAAGGACTATGGCAAACCGCACCACCTTCTGCTCTAAGTGCAAAGTGTGCTTCTTTGTCAGTGCCTTCTCTAATAAACACACAACAAAATACTATCGTCCCCGCACAATTCTCTCCTTATGAAGAGGATGAGAGGTGGAATAAACCATCCATGACAGATGTCAGTCATTTGAGACACAAGGCGGGAGGGGTAATATATTTTATTGGACCAACATCTGTTGGTGAAAGAGACAAGCTTTAGAGCCACAGAGGTGAAGTCTACAAGAACACTGCAAATGACAGATGTCAGTCATGTCACTTACACTGCTGGAAGGTGCTCAGACACTACAGTGAAGAAGGTGGCCTAAGAACCTAAGAGAATAATCCTATCATTTACAATGCATGTAGCACCCAGTCAAACAGGAATTCTGGCACGGAAAAGGATGATTCAGCAACATTATAAACATAAGTCTCATAAGAGGCATTTAACTACAGTATCTTGATGAAGGACTCCGTACAAAAACTGAAATGGACTAGTCCATTAAGCTCCCCAATTCTGGGAAAGATTGGAAAGAACAATCTGATTATCAAATACAACTTTAAAAAGAGAGAAACTGAATAAGTTAATGTCAAGACATTTTGATCCATCACTGATTTGCTAATAGTTAAGGGGCAGATTTGATGAGTTCACTGATGTCAAGATACCTTTCTAATTGGCACCCCCATTGGTACCTATGATATATAGTAAAGCTGAGCACTCACAATTCCCATTGAATTCAGTGACAGCTGAGAGTGCTGGGCACTCACAGAATTAGAGCCATGCTTAAAATCTATAACAAGTACACACTGCCTAGGTGCGCTGACACTGAACTTGAAGAAACTGACTCAGCTCTATCATCAGAAAGAGCAAAACTAAACTTGGCTGTTTGCAAAATGTTGTCCCGTTGGCCAGCCAGTAACTGAATACTTTGGGCCTTTTAGCATTGTTGCCATTAGGAGGAGAAATGGATGATATGAGTCAGGTATATTCATTGGTGTAAGCCTATTTATTTACAAAGTACGCAATGTTCTGTTTCCCTGAACACAGGCGAGACAATCAGCAGGCAGTTCCTTGCTCACAATTTCCAAGTCTGCCGTTCCACTCAGTTCTGTGCCCCAAACAGCTCTGTCTCTCGTCTTCCTCTCAGGGCCACACTCATGAGTCTATCCTGTCCACTGGCTCTTTTTGACCCCAACCCCTCCCTACAGCTTGTCAAAAGAATCCCTAGTCCCTCTGTTAGCAATCAGGAACTCCTTCATCTGCCACTGTTATAGCTTCTCCTGTCTCCAGGTCTCTCACTAGATAGAAGGGACTGATTGTTCCTTCCATTTAGTTGGAAAGAAGAGTGCTTTTCAGTCAGCTTTTACCAGGTCTGGTTGTTTATAACTCAAATACCTGTCTGATGGAAACCATTAACACCTTCCAGCTTAACAATAACCATTATAATTCACTTTACACCACCTGGGAATAGATACTTAGGAACATGGATCCTAGAAGTCAGAACAGAATGCTGCAGAGCCTGTTCCTTTGGCAAGTCAGGAACCCTCTGAGCTAAATTTGCTGTAATCCAAAAGTTTAAATACAGAGATCTTCCACATTCACATCACACAGAACATTTCAGTAAATGCTGCACAGAGATTTATAGGGACCCTTAAACACAGTCCACTTTGTGACCGATACTCAGTGCTAATCCCTTTAGGTTTTGCCTTCCGAAAAGCCAACATTGTTACTACTTCTCTGGTCAAAGGTTACGCTTCCTGCTCTCCATCAATGCAACAGACCTGTGAGTGTTTTCAGATATTAGCCAGGTCACTTTCTTGCAAGAATCACTCTTGCCAATAATCTGATTACTGTGGCTAGTGAAGTTAATGCTATTATTAAGAAGGCATTACCTACATCTTTCCTTTTCTATATAGGCGAGGTAAAAAAAAAAAACAGGCATCACACTCTTCCATAAATGATCAATAATTTTCAGAGTTGAAAGACACTTTAATTTTACACACCCAGACCTGCACAGTTACATGTGGCTTGGAAAAATCAGCGGCTAGAGAAAAACAATTCAGGAAGGGAGAACACTATTAATGGGAACATACAGGTTAGATCACAGTTTACATGGGGAGTATTGTATCTGACCTGTTTATCAGTTGAGAACCTATGCGATGCATAATTAAATCCCTTCTATTAGGAAATGCAAGACCCCAAGTGGTGGAGTGGTGAAGAGAGTTCATCATTTGACAAATCACTGTCTGATTTAGATGTAATTCTTTGGGTTTAGTAAAGATTTGAGAAAGATAGTTACTGGTCTTTTGCAAATGTTCTAGGGGCTTCCTCTTTTAGCCTGTTAGTCAAACTTCTAAGAGTTTTATGTAAGAGAAATCTGACACATATCAACAGATAATTAGTGAAGAAAACTACACTGAATTTCCATATGAGCCAAGTTATTTACAGTACACAGATGTTTAAATTAGTTCTCAGTTCAGGTTTTGGGGCTGGTTTTGACATCAGCTCAAGACTCAAGTTTTTTTAAGCTTGTAAAACAGTCCAGTTCACCTCTGCCTGAACTTGGACCTTCTCAGAAAACCTTCTTTCTGAAAGGCTCTGTTTTTGTAGAATCACAGACCCTTTCCATTTCTGCTCATCCATGCTGATGCAGCACCGTTTGTCCTGAGCTGTGATGAATTTCCCTTTTCCACATATTTCAATACTCAGTCCTTATCCAGGAAATTAAATCCCTTACAGTAAATAAAAGGACACCACAATGATCTACCTGTATGCAGTCCTTGGTTTTAACAAGTTTTCATTAAAGGTGGTTAAACAAACATCTCAGCATCTATCTACTCCACTAGCCATCTCCCATTCTTCAGCTAGCTTTCTTCTTTGTTTCTTCAGATAAACCCTCCAATCTTACATCATTCCCCTAGGGCAAACTTTGAAGGTCAACTAATTTAGCAGAGTGAAGTTTAATTTGCTGAAGGAGAGGATTATTAATTTGTTCTCGTTTCTTTTGTTGATCTTCCAAATCTCCTACACACTTACACATCTGCAGCTTACATCCAGTGAGCTAGTGCAGATGTTTTTCAAATCACTAAAATACATTGGAAAATAATGTTCATTGCCTCTTCTGGATATTTTGTTTTATTTATAAACAGTGTTTTAAATTCTATTCTTTTGTATTTGTAATCAGATTTCCCCCATCCCAATGTCTATTGCTGGCAATGAATAAGTCAGCACCAAGAAATTGATTTTTTTCATGACAATTCAGAGAGAGAACAGAAGAAAGAAACAATTCTACATAATCAAAAAGTGATACTTTTGGAGAACCAAGCAGGTCAAAATTCAAGGTGATGAGACTTTACTGAAAGAATAAAATTAGCTTGTTAATTATTATTAGTGCAACACTCAGAAATATAGTAGGTAATTTTCTGATCAAATAGTTTCTGCTCCAAAGACCTTACAATCTTAGGCCTCACACAGGAACCAATGGTCCACCTTAGCAAATCTGGTGTCTAAATCTGAAGCTTAGAAGCAACGCAGTGAGTACATGTAAGAAACAATAGGTGGCATGGGGTAAGGAGAAAACATTTTCAAAAGTGTACATTCTTATTTTATTGTATCCCTCTCTTCAACCTTTGGAGGTAGTTTTTCTTAAATTGTCAGCTCTCTGGGGAAGGAATCATGTCTTTGTATGTGTTTAAATAAGGCCTAGTACAATGAAGGCCCCCTTTATAATGGGAAGAAAATTACAGTAACATGGTCAGTTACAGTACAGTGGATGCACTTCTTAATGGCGCCAGCAAAATTAATTCTTTATACTAAATTAACTCACTTCATATAGGTAATTTAAGAAGTGGCCAAGAGAAAAAAAGGATCATGACCTCAAATCCCAGGGACCCTAAATAATAGCATTATCCACAACACAGTTAAAGCAAATAATTAATGTTTTTTCCTTGGAAAGTTGACCAGGAAATTGGATGTTCAATGAAGGTATGCTGGTGTGTGGTCTTTCTGGAAGAACCCATCTATTGGTGACTACATGCCACAGCTTTCGCCACCAAAGCCATTTTTCACTGCAATTTTCTAATGTATGGACTATGTCAGCAGGTCTATCTCCTAACCTTGAGCGACTGGTATGTTTCAAAACTATGTCTCAAACAAAGCAAAAATCACAAAAGACATATGTGATGCTACAGCTACGGGTCTTATTACTGTTGTCTCTGAAGGTCCTAGAACATTAACCACAGGAGAGCTGGAGTTATAATACTGCTGATGCTACTGCATCTTTTGCAGTACAGCTACTGTGTATTCAGCAGAACAAGAACTACTGAAGAATAGCATGGTATTGATGATGAATGACAACTTAAAACAAATTGATACAATAAAAGGCTCACTGTCAGGTAATTGAGGCCCACATATTAATGAAAAATAAGGTTTTAAACCATATTACAAATGCTTTCATGAATAGAAAAAAAAATCAATGAACACAGTTTGTTTGAATTTAAATATACCCCAGTACTGCTTGCAACACAAACATTGTAGCACTAATCTAGTGCACCAACATGAATAAGAAAAAAAAATGTTCATAGTGATAAATAAACGTTAACTAGTTTGTTTTCATGTTGAAGTTAGATTTCCAACTATTCAGACTCATACATTAACTAGCATGCATCTGATATTGAAGAGATAGTTCAGTGTCTCAAATCCTTCTTCAAGGCTTTGTCAACACTGGCAATGTAAATTGATCTAAATTAAGTTATATAAGTTACTCTAGTTAAGTTACATAACTTACATCAACTTAACACAGTGTCTACACTGCACTATGTTAGTGGGAGATGCTCTCTCATCGACTTACCGTGTCCTCACCAGCGCCGCTAACTCGATCCTGCTGCGTCGATTGCAGTGGTACTGGTATAGCTTGGAGTGAAGACAAGCCCCATGACTGGATGACCACCATGCTGGGAAATTCCCATGCTGGGAAATTCCATAGAAGGAAGAGGAATATTCTGTTAATGGTTTCTTCAAAACCCATAACAATATTTTCCATCTGTCACAAAAATCAGATGTCATCGACATTTTCTACTTTGTGTTGACAGAAATGGCTATTGCGGTGAGCTGTGTTTACAAGCCCTAAACTCATCCTGGCATAAAAATACACAGATGTTGCACAAAAATCTTTTTTCATTTCAATGAACATTTTGAACCAACTTTTTAGAATAACAGCAGTGAGATACAAATGGCATGTGAAGTGAAGAGAATATGCATAAGGATTCTTGCATTTGCTTTTCTACCCTGTTACTTGAATCATATTTAGTTCTCATGCAGTCATATAGATCAAATATGAGAGTTAGCAAATAAAGTTTGTTAATTATACTGCTCTACAGCCAAAATGCTTCTGAAATAAATGTAGTCAAACTTTACTAATTCTGGGTCACTGAGAACGAAAATGATGCTTAAAATTGTTGATTGGCTCTAGTTTTCAAGATATGCTATTGGGTCAGTATATACGACCCTTGACATGAGAATGGCGGAGGATAAGTGACTTATAAAGGGAAGGGATCTCATTTTAAACCAGAAATGACTAAAATACATCTTTGACTGGATCTATGAATAAATCTATGACTGGGTTTGGACAGCACTTGCTTTTTAGGCAAAAAATGAATGATGCAATCTGAAGCTGGTATTGCATCATACATGATATGAATTACATCATGTTATTCCTAGAAGTCATGGATGATGCAATCATAACGAAGCTTACATCACTCTGCTGAACAAATTGCCCTATATCAGCTCTAGAAATCATACAGTGTCGTGCTCTCTTATTTGTCATTGTCTGATTTTGCAAAGGGATACACTTCTGTTTAGCCAAAGTGAGCAGAGATGCCTCGTACTTGTGTGAACAGTGCAGATAACTTCTGCTATGTTTGTGGTGAAGTGACTTTTGCATCACAAAAGTGCAGTATAACCACTATGGTTAAGAAAGCCTATTACCTTTATTTTGGCTGCAAAACTGGAGATCAGGACAAGAGGTGGGCCCCACACATATGCTGCAACACTTGTGCAACAAATCTTCGCCAGTGGTTGAAAAGGAAAAGGAAATCTATGCCTTTTGCAGTGCCAATGATTTGGAGAGAGCCAACAGATCATACCAGCAATTGTTACTTCTGCATGGTGCCTCCAGTTGGGAAAGGTATGTCAAAGAAGAAAAAGTGGACTGTGCATTATCCAAACATTCCATCAGCTATATGCCCAATACCCCACGGAGAAGGACTGCCGGTTCCTGATGCACCAGAATCATTCTCACTTGAGTCAGACGAGGAAGAGGAAGAGGATGAAACTTCTGGTCCTGAACCATCAATGTCACAGGACCCACATTTTCTCCCATCCTCCTCCTCTGAACCACACCTCATAACACAAGCTGAACTGAATGACCTTGTCAGGGATTTGGAACTACCCAAGAGTAAGGCAGAGCTGTGGAGCTCCAGACTACAGCAGTGGAATCTCCTGGCAGGTGATGTTAGGGTTTCCATGTTCCGTGACCGTCAAAAGGAGCTTGTCCCATTCTTCTTCATGGAAGGTGATCTTGTAGCCTGCAACAACATCGATGGTGTGATGGCAGCCCTCAACATCGTTCACGATCCAGATGAGTGGAGACTCTTCATTGATTCATCGAAGACGAGTCTTAAAGCTGTTTTGCTGCATAATGGCAATGTTTTGCCATCAATTCCAGTTAGTCATGCAGTCCATATGAAGGAAACCTATGACAACATGAAACAACTTTTGAGGTGCATAAACTATGACCAACATCAGTGGCAGCTTTGTGGCGATTTGAAGGTTGTTGCTCTCTTGCTTGGTCTGCAGACTGGATACACAAAGTACTGCTGTTTTCTCTGCGAATGGGATAGTCGTGCAAGAGATTCCCACTACATCAAGAAAGATTGGTCACTCCGACAGTCATTGGAGCCTGGGAGGAAAAGTGTTCAGCATCCACCACTTGTTGAATCAAGGAAGATTTTGTTACCACCCTTACACATCAAGGTGGGTCTGATGAAGAACTTTGTCAAGGCCATTGACAAAACACAAGCAGCTTTCAAGTACCTCCATGGAAAATTTCCAAAGTTAAGTGAAGCTAAGATAAAGGAAGGTGTCTTTGTTGGTCCTCGGATTCGTGAACTTCTTCGAGATGATGCATTTGACCATGCACTGCGTGGCAAGGAAAAGATGGCATGGAAAGCCTTCCAGTCAGTGGCAATACATTTTCTCGGAAACAACAAGGCAGACAACTACAGGTTGTTGGTGGAAAACCTCCTCAAATCATACAAAAGCCTTGGTTGCAACATGTCACTAAAGATACATTTTTTGCACTCTCATCTAGATTTTTTTTCCACCGAACTGCGGAGCAGTGAGCGACGAGCACGGCGAACGATTTCACCAGGACATTGCAACAATGGAGAAACGCTGTCAGGGCAAATGGAGCCCATCAATGCTTGCAGACTATTGCTGGACAGTGACAAGAGATGCTCCATTTAATGAATACAAGAGACAAGCCAAGAAGCGCCGAGTAGACACTGAATCGGGATAAACTATGTACATAATAGTTTTTTGCCTTTTGTTTCATAATACATTTTATTTATATAACCCTTTTGGTGATTTTTAAAGTGTTACATAAACAGGACAGGTGAAATATTATCATGTAAAGCAACCATAAACACATGAAAAGACCTAGGTTTACAATTTAGGATTAAAACTCTACTATCTACACAATATACATAGACATAAACTGTAAAAACTTAAAATATCTTAGAAACAGTAGCCAATCAGTTGTTTTAATTGTCATATTTGAATTCAGCACATTAAAATACATAATAAATATCACATTTTATCTCTGAAGCAGACGACTTCTGAAAAATTGTAGACCAGTGTTTATTATTTGCTATTCATGCTGTGATTGGTACATGGTACTATCTGAGCACCTTCCAGTAGGGCACTAAGTGACATGACTAACATCTGTTGCATGTGCTTGTTCTTTTTCTGATCCTCTTCCCAGGAGAAGTGTGTGCAGTGTATTGTTTTGTTATGGTTGGGTTTTGTTTAATATACATGCTGCTCTGGATTTGTATTAGTGAATGCATGGCAAAGAAGTGTACCTTGCTCTTGGTGTCTAAGGTAATGAGATTTGAGGTGGTAGTTACTTCCTGTGACAGTTCATTCCAGTCTTGAGCAGCCCTCAGGAAAGCCCTGTGTCCAGCAGAGATGAGCTTTTTTCTCATGGTAAAAAGTTCCTCTGTGCCTGAGAAGCAGAACTGTCAGCCACAGTCCTCATGCCTGAGCTGTAGGTGATCTTTCTGATATCCTGGACAAAGGCCACCCAGTGCCTTGAAGATAAGAACCAAGATCTTGAACTTGCCTCAATATTCTATGGGAAGCCAGTGCAGATAGGTCTGATGTGCTCCTGGTAGCCCATTTTTTCTGAGGAAATAAGTTGCTATTACAACTCTCCCCTTTCTGGCATTACAGAAAAATCTCTTTTTTAGCCTGCTTCTTTGGTTCTGTTGGTTGCATCAGCTTCATACCTCAGCCTACTGCTCCATATTCCACAACCACGTGGTATGCTTCTTTCACGCAATATACTGATTTTTAAATTGCTCTCGACTTTTATTTAATTGATTTTATTTCTACATATGCATCTGGCTGCTTTTCGAGGTAGAAAGATATTGGATTTCTTACTATTCTGGTCAAAGATCCCATGACATTTTCTTGAGACTAGGACTAATAGTTTAGTGTTTTGACCAAATACAACTTTGGTTAACTACATTTTGTCCACTGTACCTGGTGTTTGCCACTCTCCACTTTTAAATTATTGTCTAGTATTGCTGTGTACTATGTAAGCATTTTGCTGCTGTACACTCAGAGCCTGCTTCCTGGTGGGCACTATGTGTGTGTGTGTGTAGCACTTCTCTCTCTCTTCTACCTACACAGAGTAGGTAGGTAGTAAAAGCACTTTGGGTGCTCCATACATTGAAGATATTATTAATTCAATAAATGTCCATCCAGACAGGATTGCTTTGATTTTTTTTTCTTTTAACAGCATCCACTATTCCTCTCTGTTTCCAAATAACAATGTTATATAGCTGAAGAAAATAGTAGATTTTAGACACAAAGCTTGAATCATATGGTGATGCCAGTATTGACTCTTCTAGTTAGTAGTAATTATACGTGGAGAATTATCACTTAGACTTTCCCATGAATCTGAAAGCATTCATTTGCTTTCTGTGGTCAAAGTGTAGCAGTTCAGCATATTTCAGTCATTTATATTTGCTCTCCATCACATGCAGAAAAGTTGTCTTTCTACCTCTTAGATTTGCTAAAAAGCTTTAAAGTTCAACACAAGAAAAAGGGATCAGATTTCTGTATGACAGGCACTACGACAACATGGAAATTATGAAAACCCACAGAACTGTAACTGTGTAGCATGAGAAACACTGTCTTTAGCCTGTCCTTGGGTTTTTAGTATGTTATAGTAGTAAAGGAACATACCATCATCCTAGATATACTCTTTATACCTATTTCATTTACAAACACAAGCACAAGCAGGTGGCAATTAAAGTATATAGGTATGGAAAGACGTGCTACCAGGTAATGTAATGAAGCAGCATAATTCATCCTTTGCTTCCGCATTATGTAGGGGAAAGCAAATGTGCATTAAGGAGATGTATGGAAGGGGAGAGTGATGCATTTCTGTTGCTAATAAGTGGCTGCTCCCTAACATCCCCCCTCCTGGTGGCCCTACCTGTCAAATTACGTCTATGTCAAAATATACTTTATTAAACAGGTGAACCCATTGCCAGCTATGTGAAGGGCATGAAAAAAAAGGTTATTACATTTAAGGTAAAGTAATGCTGACTCAGTTGGTATCCACTGATGCAGATAGCATACGACAACATGTTTTCAACTATTGGGAGCTATTCTTTATTACTTCCGAATTTTGTGTGTGGAGCTAAGACAGAACAATGTCATCACTACTAGGTGCACCAGTTTCCAGGAGAGAAAGAGAGAGAAGGAATGGACCTGCTGTATTGTATTATCCATGCATACAGTTCTTTTTTCCACTCTCGCACTCAGCACCCAGGGCCCCCTCTCATAATACAGAATCCACAGTTGCTGGACAGAGGCATTACTACCTTTGTTACATACTAATTGAAGCTGTTCCATCACATGCTTGTTCACTGCGCTCTACTTCCAGTTCTGAAGTGGCTGCATTTCAGTGCTGAGTGAAGTGATCTTTGTACGTACTGTACAGTACAGGGCCTTCTGAATCCTGGAAGGCACTGTATACATGAAATAAATCACCGTAAAAGTAAATTGCTAATATTTGGTTAAGCTTCGCAGACCTTACTCTGACAAACCCCCCACTGAAGATTGAACACTGATATCAGTGGGAATTTTAGCAAGTAAGGTCAACAAGATGTGGCTCACTATATCGGAGACAGTAGACTGAGGCCATGTGAAACCATACTTGTATTTTTATTCTTTCTGAACAGCATTTAGTTTTTTGCCCAATCTTCTCCATGATACCTGTGTATTTTCAATAACAAGGATAAATCCAGCCCCTGGCACGTCCACAGTGCAAATCCCAGCTGGAGTTATGTGGCTCAGTTGGGCCCCTAAATCAAAGAATCCGAATCAGATCCTTACTGTTGCCCAAACCACCAACTCCCATTCCCTGAAAAGCTTTACTACCATGGGCATTAAAATGCATAGGGCCCTCCCTGTGTATTTATACTTAAAAGACAAGTTATGCCTGCCTCCTTCAGTACAGCAAGAAAGGATGCACAGTGAATTCCTCCCTAGCAGCCTATTTGCCAAGGAGAAGGAATACAAGTCCACCTGGCCCAGAAAGACTGAATGGATCTATATGGCACAAAAGAGGACTGACCTAATAGCACCAAACTAGAACTAGAAGAAAGTATGTGTCCTGTATGACAGGAGTAAGAATCCTTCCAAATGCTATGTGAGAAGGACCCAGCTGCTTCCCAGAATGCCCTTCCAAGCCCTTTAAACGCCCCTCGAAGCTCAGATCTTTATGATACCAAGAGCCTCCATTTGGGCTCCTCTCTTCCCACACAGCTGCTACACATGGGCTAATGCAGCCCTCCATGGCACCTCCTCAAGGAGGGTGTCATAAGTATGAAGTAGCCTAGAATTAGTGTTTACCTGTAAGGGGTTAAGCTAAAGGTAACCTGAGAGGTGGACAACTGACCAATGAGAAATTTCTCAGGAGACAAAGGATTTTAAGTTTCAGTTTCTCTCTGGGTCTCCTGAGGAATTTCTCATTGGTCAGTTGTCCACTTCTCAGGTTACCTTTAGCTTAACCCCTTACAGGTAAACACTAATTCTAGGCTACTTCATACTTATGACAGAGGGGCACTAGAATTTGTAGAGGCCATCTTGAGAGATCTCCCTGCCTCCAAGAACTTGAGTGCAGAAGGGTAGGCCCAGAGCGGATTGCCTCCATTTTGCACCCAGATCAGCTGCACTGTGTGCGAGAAGGTTGTCTGTAGCCTAAAGCAATTTGTTTGCAGAAGGGCTTGATGCTGGAATGAAGGAAAAGTCTAAGACACACAACTGTGTTTATGTTTACATGAGAACTAATCATTCATGGATGGAATTCTCAGGCCCTTCGCAGTGCGCCAGGCACTTCCATAGCTCGCCTTGCTGTGGGAATGGAAGAGAGTAATAGGGATGACCTGCTGCTTGGCTACTGGACTTGAGCATAAGCTATGTAGGTTTGCACTATTCACCTATATACAGGCCATGGCCCTGTGCAAAAGCCCACAAAGGAGAACAAATTCAGTCAAAATTCAGTGATTCTAGCAGAGCACTTGCACATTTCTCCCCAGACCCCAGCTGCTGGTTTCCACGACCCGTAGCAATGAAACAAAACAAAACAAAAAATTAAGCAGAGAATGGGCACCTGGAGAGCTCTGTGCTCTCCAGATCCCAATCCCTACTCTTCCTCTTCACTCTCCTCCAATGCCCTTCCCTCAAGCCATGGCGGAGAGTTGAGCCCAAGGGCTGCATTATCAATGGCTGCCACTCCACTGCAGCAGTCTGATCACCTCCACGAAGCAATGGCAGAACAAAGAGGGAGTTAATGCTATTGAAAGGAACATGAACTTTCTATTAGACTTACCCAACTTATTCCACAGTCCTGCCAGGGATGCTGCTGCTTAATGACACTCATTTTTTCCATGCAGATCTTTGGCCATGTGTTCACTATGTAGAGGGAGGAAGGTGGCTACATGGAATAGGGCATCCCATGTAGCCATCTTTTCTCTCCACATGGTTCTAGTGGAGCTTTGTTTTGCTCCTCTTTATGCTGCCAAAAGTGAAGGGGGGCAAAGTAATTGCCATAACTGATCATATCATTGATCCATCCAGTCTACTATTCTGCTTATGGAGGTGGCAGTTACCTGATACTACAGATAGGAGTCTATCTGGCTAATTTTCAATTCACAAAAATCTTACAGATGACATTTATCATCTTACATACTTTCAGTTTATATTGAATAAGGCAATAAAAATGATTAAGTGTAAATATAAAAGAAAGTCACAGGAAAATCAGTTCTGACAGATGTTCACTAGCCTGATACACTATATATTACTTGCTTAGCTGTTTTCTCTTCTTACCACTAGCTGGCACTTAAGGTAAGTTAAAGATTTTTTTTCCTTATTATCATTATATTGAATATCACCTTTGTTTATTTCAGTTACTTTTCTTTTATGTTTTTAGCTCTGTTTTTTTATTTTGATTTTATTTTGCTTCCTTTTGTTATGTTTTACAATAGCTTCTTTTAAAGTGCTATATACTTAACGGAGATTATATGGAACATATCTAACTACACAATATCTATCTCCCTGAAAATATCATACTGTTTAGGAAGGTAACATGGAATTTAAAAAAATTATTCACATACCTAAAAGTGCTGTTTAAGAAAAATAATCAACAAAGCACACATTTGGAACATTCTAAGCCATTGTGCTGCTTGTGTGTTAAATTTTTAACATTTACTTTTAAATATTTACTTGGAATTTTGGGCTACATATTTTCAAAGCTTGGATTAAGAATTCAGTTGATCAGTTTTAATGATATATTGCCCCAGAATCTTTGAGGTTCGATGGTCCTTAGGATCAAACCCATTTTGAAAACTAGGCAGGTATGACTTGCTGAGGTTTTTTTATTTTATTTTATTTTACAAAAATCTCTGGGTATATATTTCTAGTTAATAACATAAACCAATATTTCTAGATACTATTTCTAGTAATATTTTTGCCACTTCATTTTGTCGGCAGCTGACAGGAAACATTTGAAATGCATCATACTCACTATTCAAACTGATAACATGTGAAAGGTCCAGAAGAAACTGTTTGTAAAATTTCTTACACAATATGTCTTGTAGTGCTGCTTTGTGTCATGTTATGTGGTTTTATGTCCTAATCTGACATTATGAGATTACATGATATATTTGATCTTTAAACAAGTATTTCTTTAAAATGTTTGGCAGACTTATAGCACTTCAGGTATTATTTTTTATTATAGACAGATAGGTCAAATCTGCAAACAATTTAACGGTCATATATCTCTCCCCTTGTCAAGTTGATCCTCCCAGCAAATGTACTACAAGCAGGAGGAACAAATTAGTGGGCTAATCTTTCAGGGTGCTAAACACACTCGGCTCGCATTGGTTTCAACTGGGAGTTGAAGTCTCTCAGCACATTGCAGGCCTGGCCCTCCAATTAGCTTAATTTACAGTCTCAGTAACACAGTAAGTTCGTACTTCCTGCATGTACAGGACTACAGCTATCTTTTAACTTTGCCTTCTGAAATCTGAGTAGGAGTTATGCAGTTTTAGAGCAAAATGGCTCCACATGGTTCTCAGCTCCAGTTTTGTCTGACATTTTTCTTTCAGCTGAGAATTTGGACCTCTGCTCTGCTGAGCATAAGAAAATATGGTGTTCTAATTAACATCTTGTCCCTGTTTCCAAATAAACTGCCTCACATCACCATTTACCTTACCAGAGGCAGGCAAATCAAAAAGATTTGAGATGTCAAAAGAGGAACAAACTTGACACACGAATTCTAGAAAATAAGTACTTCCTTGCTTGAAGAGATGGAGGAAGGAATAGTGCCCGGAGCAGACACAGCCTAGTATTACAAAGATCTAACTTAGTAATTCTTCAACTAGATTGTTTCATGAGGGCTTGCATGAGCTGTGTGCTGTCTTGGTTAGAACACAGATGTTTCGTCTCTGCAGCCATAATGGAGGTACCTGAGAACATTTGCTGTTGTGCTGGCTGTCAGTAAAGATTTAGAAGCCAGGATGCAGCTGGATCCTAATTTGAACTGATTCACAATGTAGCCTAAAGAGGATCACATCACCTTTTCCTCACTCGATCAGCACAGCTGAAAAACCTGATAAAAAACAGTCACACCAGATCCTTGGCCTCAGATGTTTTCCTACATGTATCAATGTTTGTTTAAAAGGTATAAGAAGGGATAGTTGCCATCGCAAAAAGATGCAGATTCCATGCACTGTAATGATTAAAATATTCCCTTTGCTCCCCAAAGCCTTCACATTTTATTCATCCTCCCTGACTTTTCATCACTGCCAAGTACTGTTCTGCATGAGGAACAAGCAAGTGACTCCTCTCTGAACTGACAGCCAAGATGCTCCATAAATCAGTGGGCAGGATGTGCTATAAAAATCATGTGGTGCTTCCATTCCATCTCTTTGCAATGTGCATTAGTAGGAAAGCACACAAAGAACACAGAAAACAGGAACAAAATTGCCTCTCCCTCCAGCATAAGCAGCAGCTTTGTGTGGTCTTACCCACTGGACACATGAGGTGTGCTAACATGAAGCAGGGGCAGAGGGAGTCAGGGGAATGGCCAGCCAAAAAAAGTGGGAGGGAATGTGCATGACTACAAAGTTGTGGGTTGCAGAGCGTTCCCTCAAGGCCTCTGCAGGTGCATAAAGGAAAACAGTCCCAGGCTGCTTTAACGTAGGCACCAAAGGTATTGTAGAAAGAGGAACATGCACAAAGGAGCTCTGGGAATGAATGGAGGGTCAGCGCCAGACCCATAGGTTCATTACTAAAGGCACTACAAAAGAGAGACCGACCATTCAAAGTCAGAGTGTGCATGAGTACTGTGAGGGTCTTGGGTCCCAAGAGCACCCCTTGTCAGCAGGAAAAGTAGCTGTAAGTGAAGTCTCACTTGGTAGCCATTGATAGCACCAGAGGGATGACATATAAAGATGTCCTACTTTAGGTGTAAGGAAAACAAATGCCATTTTAACATGTACATTTGCACCCGGGCAATTTAAACACATACATTTCTTCAAAAGCACAGAAAGAATATTTTAAATGTTTCGCCACTGAAAAGTAGTTTTTTTGCTAGGCAGGGTGTGTTTCATAGACCAACCCCATTGCATGTTTATACTCTTAATAGCAGCTTACTAGTGAAACAACACTTTGCTGTAATAGCACATTGGTGGTGAATACTGATGTTAAAAGCTGTTTTTAACATTTAATGAGCATGAAGTAGAGCTGAGTGAATAATGGGAAATGCCTTTGTGACCACATTCACTAAATCAGATTTCAGGATTTGATTCAACCCTGCTTCTCATCCCATTCAGCTATTTTTTCTTAAAAGTTCAGATTTATGTCATAGACATGCTTGGGGACGGAGCTTCTATTAATGTTAATACTAATTAGCATAAGGAGTCTGATACTCACACCAGAAGTGCTGACACACACATCACTATACAGATCAGCTTTGTCTGTTTGAGAGTCAGAGTGTTAGTGAGCAGGAGAGTGAAAAGGCTAATGATTACATCACAAACAAAATGGAGATGGTACAGGCAGCAGTATAGAAATGTTCAGAGGAAAGTCAGATATTCCTGTAGCAGACTGGTCTCTTGCTTGGAGACATTTTCAGCATGCCCCAGTTCCAGAACATGTTATAAGGTTTCAGTGGGAGGGCCACAGATATATTAGTTCATCACGTATCTGTGCAATTCATACCATGACAGCCCAATGTATCACAATGATAACTCCTCATCTATGGCGTGAGTGTGTGAACACATGTTCACATACACCTCTAATTTCCTCAAGACAATTTTAGTAGCTTTAGTTCTTGAGATGTAATATCTCTTTTCAGGAACCCTGAACTCTCAGTAGCACTATACTAGAAAAACAAAGGAAGGCTCTCATTAAGTTTTTCCTTATTTGTTAAATTACTCTGAGCTCTTACAGAAAGTTGACTAGAAGGAAAACTTAAAAAAAAAAAAGGGTGGTGAGAACCCTCTCATTAGTTAATTGTAATGCTTCAGTGCTGTTTCTAATATACAGGATCATATAATAGTTTATTTCTATACTGATTTTAGAGCTAAGAGCAATGGCTTTAGTTAAAGTTGCCTGACATTTCCTACTATGAGCCCTTATTTTGATTGCTAATAACTTTGCCAACCTTTAATCATTTGAGGGGAAATTTTCCATACTGAATGTCTGCATTAGGCTGATTTTTATTAATTATTATTATTATAAAGTTTCAGCTAAAATGTTTCCGCTATTTCTGAAAGTCAGGTTACTGACAAATGCTTTATTTTGTCCCTGTTAAAAAATTTCTTCCAACACTTCTGTTGAGAAGCTCTTGAAGCTCCATTCATTGGAGCAGGGCCTTGAAATTTGGCAGAAGTCAGCCTGGTGTCAGAGATGTGCTTGTCCTGTCCCTGTGAAAAATCTACCCAAAGTTGGCTAAGTTATAAGCCTTCAAAAAACCAACTCAGTTTGCACATGCTTAGTAGAGTTGTAAGAATTTGGCAGCTAAATTCTCCAAAGATTTCATCTGCAATGAGCATGATACAGCCCCTTACAACTGCTGCATGCTGACCAGACTGTGCATCCATCGTTCCACACAGCATCTGAGCATAATTCATATTAGGGCTGCAGGGGGTGAGCAGGGGGTTTCCCTGCAATTGCTGTTCCCAGGGGCTGCTGTGGTGTTAGACACAAGAAGTGAGAGCGGGGAGACTGTCTCTCCTCCTATATTCATAATACCTCTCTTGCTGTGGCTCAGGCAGTATGAAGGGGGTGGAGGAAACACCTGATTCAAACACAATGGGATGAGAAATGGGTGGGGGGGCGTGGGAAAGGAGGTTGCAGGAGTCAGAGAGCAAGGAGGTGCCAGTGGCAAGAGCTGAAGGGCAAGGAGAAGCAGTGAGGAGGAGGAGTTAGAAGCATGGAGAAGGGCCATAGAAGGCACAAGATGGAGAGTTGGATAGGAGCACAAGGATACGTTACCATGATTCATCCCAGAGCACAGATTATCCTGTGCACTAAAAGAGGTAGGGGTCCTATGGCAAAAAAAATAGGATGTGATCATGTAATTAAAAGGTGTAACATAATACGTACACACTAGGGGGTGAATTAAGGTTGCCCAGACATCCTTTAGTGTGGTATTTCCTAACTTTTGAGTGCTCGGTCTTGCAGCCTTAATGTGCCTTTAACACCCTTTTTTGGCTATAATATAGCACATGGTAAAGGCACCTACAGCACAGTCTACCAAAATCTAAATAACTAAATACGTAAATATCTTTGAGGTGATGTCCAAAACATGTAGCCATTTTAAAGCCAGGTTTTCCAGCCTTGTTCCTTTCTATCTTTTGGTAGACAAGAATAAAATAGATCTTATTGTAAGAAAATAAAGGCAAAGAAGTCTATGTCTAGTGTCTATTTTCAGAAAACAGGGCATCATAGGGAATACCTGTGGTATTTACAGATGTGTGCTTAGGTAGGCTCTCAAACAGTAGAAGGATAGAATAGAGCTTTGACATCTCAGCTGACACAGTGACTGTTTTTAACGAAACTGAGTATGAAACAGATTGGCATAAAAGTTACTCTCTGGTCTTAAAAGATCTCGTTAAATGCAGGGAGTCACTGATTTCAAGGCATAAACTAACACCCATCTGCAAGGATCACAAGGGAATTGTTTCTCTTTGTACACCACTGAACAGTTGACTTAGTTAATTATGGGAGGCTTTTGTATCTTGTTCCAAAGCAGCAGGAACTGCCAGAAGCAGGATGCAAGACTTCCTATTACATTTGGTGTATGGAGTTTGTTATATTTAAAAATGCAAATATCTTTGTAATATCTTTAATAGTTTGCTCTGATTATTTCAGAGTTTGGCAATGATCATTTGTACTCCTAAATCATCTTTGATCTGAAAGCATTAGTGCAACTTTACTAGATTTAGCCCCTGACAGACAGGTATTACCATCTCCATTTTATAGATGGAGTAACTGAGACACAGACAAGTTAAATAACTCAGTAAAGAACATTTTTAACAATCATTCAGGCGTTTGTAATCTTTCTTTTCAAAATTTAAAGGTATTAAACCATATTATAGCCTAATTTCTAGCAAACTTTTATTTGCTTCATATATATAGTAAAAGATCACATTTACTTCTTAAGTCCTAATCCAGCAAAGCATTGAAACATATGTTTAATTTTAACTAGGTGCCTAAGTACCATAGAAGTGGCTGGGAATTAAGCACATGTTATAAGAGCTTTGCTGAATAAGTCTAGACCATTGAAGAGGCACTAATCATTAACTTCATTTTGTTTTTCCAGTGCAATAACTTAAAAATAATCAAAAGAATTTTCAACAGAAATAATAATTTCTGAGACAGAGATGTTCCATGTTAAGTATACCGTATAGCTCAAACAAAATGTATGGACTTGAAGCAGAGGTTGCTGAGTGAGGTTCTTTGGTCAGTGTTATAAAGGACTTAATAATATCAAACATATCACACAGAAGGTCAAAATAGATCATCATAATGGTGCCTTAAAATTAAACGCCTAAATATTGGAGTTAATTAACACAAAAAAGGACTCAAGTGTACTAGGATTAGTAGGTGCAGTTTGAATGGTTGAATAAATATCAGTTTTTTTAAAATATTTTTTTTCTGCTTACAAATAACCAAGAAAGCCAAATCTGACATACAGGCAGTGAAACGTACATTTGTGTTTTTAACATTATCTTTTTAGTGTGTCATTTACTGGTTTAAAATGTTTAAATGACTGCTAACAGTATAATATAGATTATCTTGTTCATACAGACATTTGATATGATTAAGTAGCTCAATGTACTTTTTCTGTACCAGCTTTAATTCTCTACTTGCGAAGGTTATTATCTGAAATCTAAAAGGGTAGGCTTGTCTTCCTGAAAACAGGTTATCAATTATAAGTTTCTTTTGTTGAATGAGTAGTAATGTCTCCTCTTTGGAGTGTGTTGGATTTCACACATATTTATTCAGGGACTTTCTTCTCATGTGTGACAAGTAAGTTTTATTTCTAACTTTCCAGATGTTTTAAACAGCAGCGGGACAACATGAAATTTTATTAGGAAGCAAGAAGCCTAGGACACATCCACAAAGCAACGTCTTTGTAAATCTCAACAATGAGACTGTGAACTTTTCTTTTTTGACATTTGTAATGGAGAGGAAGAAATGTAATGTTTGAGAAAGAACATAAGGCCTAGAGAGCTGGATTGTGACAGAGTGAAATAGGTTTTCATTGTCAGTATTACATTGTCTATGAAGTCCCAAAGAAATAAACCTCCTTTTCCCTTGCCTTTATTTTGAAATGATTGAAACAATTGATAGATATATTTACCTCAGAGAAACACGCTGATGAACTTCTCCTAGAGCTGAGAAAAATTGCTATAGCAAACCTGTCAGACTCCATTTTGAATCAGGTAGAGAGGGTTGATGGGCCAGGACCTATTACTAGTGGGGCTAAAGAACTATAAAGACTGACTCAGCAGACAGGTTCACTCTATTTTAGCAGCATAGTCTTTCTTATCAGAAGTGTTTTCCTGCCTTAATTCTAACTTGGGAGCCTAGATTAGTTTTTTTTAAAAAAAGTCATTCTGTTTTAGGAATTGAATATAACCTGGGAGCATTGTGTAGCTCAGAAGCTCATTCTTGCTTGACGCTGTAGTTTAGCTCAGAAGCTTGCTCCAGCTTGTGTGTTTTGTTTAGCTCTGGAGCTTCTTCTAGCTTCTGGAGCTTACACCAGTCCTGGGAATTGTTAGATTTCTCACATCCTCCAAGTGCAGTGTGACAACCTTTTTAACAGTTGATGGATAACATGTGATATCACTTTAAAACCACAGTGTAATTTTTGGTGTCAAGAAGAAATTGTGAATATTGTCAGTCTTTATCAAAGGAGACAGAAAAGTGTAAATTTGTTATTGTTCCCGTGACAATTTCTGATCACACAGTTTGTAAATCTCTTCACTCTTAAGTGAAATGGACCCCACGTATATCCATGTACTTTTAAATGCCAGATTGTGCTTTTAGCCACGGTTCTTGTTGTAGAGAGCTGAAGAGCACAAAAGTGTTCAGGACTCACCACAATGCACTAGAAAAATGCATGCTGGATCAGGAACTCTGCCACTCCCTTCCCTCTATAACAGCTGACTTACAGGGAAAAGAGACAGTGCCCGCCACACTCACACCCTTTGAGAGTCTAGCATTATGTCTGTGCTTCCTAACCACATTGCGATTGGCCACAAGATTGACTCAAACTGATCAAACTCAGACAACATTTTGAAGCTATAAAAAGAATAGAGCTCATGGTTAGATGCATATTTATTGCTGTTACTGACCAGGCATGTAGAAGACCCAGGTTCAATTCCCTGCTCTGAATCAGACAAAGAAAGGACTTGAACATGAGATTTCCCCCACTCTTGGTGAATACCTGAACCCTCAAGCCATGGGCAGGGAGGGTTTGTCTTATGCAGGGGCGGCTCTAAGGTTTTTGCTGCCCCAAGCATAGAAGTTCTGCGGCAGGCCTGTGGGTGGTCCGGTGTACCATAGATTCGGCGGCATTTCTGCAGAACGTCCACGAGCCCTGCCCTGACGGCGAACATCAGGCCTCCCCCTGCGGCTTGCCAGTCCAGGCACATGCTTGGAGCGCTGGTGCCTGGAGCCGGCCCTGGTCTTAAGGGGTGGGGGAGTTGGTGAAAATTTTCACAAGGTCTCATTTTCTTTCTGAGCCAGAATGAAAACAAATTTCAGTGCCTCAAAATTCTTCACATAATAGAACGGTTATATTCCGGGCAGCCTTTGTCTGTACTCAAAAGGTGCTTGGAAAGAGGTTATCATAAATTGACTATAAAGCTTTTCCCTACCACAGAAAGGAGGCGAGACATGGAAGACTGAAAAGCCAAGTTTTTGGTGCTCTTTTTCATGTTGTTTATTGCTCTGCTTTGTCTCTGCCACCTGCATAGTCAATAAAACAATAAGGATTTGAAAAGTTAGAGCAGCTTTTGTTTGACTAACAGCCTGCTCCTTTCAAGGCATTTGTATTTCAATGTATTGAACATTCATTATGTATTAGACATTCAACCCTGTAAAAATAGATCCAGGAAAAACAGAGCTTATCAACTTGGCTACTGCCCTTGCATAGCTTAGATTGTAGCTCCTCAGGCCAGAGATAGTCAGCCAGTTCCTCCACTGTGGTCTGGCTGCTTTGTGCCATTGCAGCATTGCAAAGCAGAAGGAAAGTTGGCTTAACCAGCTGCTGAAATCTAGAGGCAAAGAAAAGCTCAAATTGATGCCAGGACACTGCGAGCTTGGGCGGGGAAAAGAACTGAGGCCAGATTACCTCTGCACCCCAGTGATCAGTGGCTGTTAGAACAGCCCCCGAAGCTGTGCTGAGTTGAATTGGGGGCCTCACCTGCCCCCCATCTAGTCCTAGGATCAAGAAGTTATAAAGTCACCTTTGCTCATCCCACTGCAGCTGTGTTGGGCATTGCTCCAGTGCAGCTCAGCATCTGGCCCTGGGTCGTCTCAGAGTCCAGTCATTTTAGATATGTGATCTGACATTTCTATCTTTAACAATAATTGTTAATGTTTATTGGTGAAACGATGAAGCCTTTCACAAGATTTTGAAACAGAAAAACTAGAAAAAAATGGGGATACCAGCAAGTTACATACGTACATAGCTCATTTGGATTATAGGTGGTCACAGTTTCATACCCAATAAATGCAAATCTCTCATGCATTAGAGTTTAATTTATATTATTGTATATAACACTATATCAGTCCCTTGTGTTTCTAAACAAGTTGATGTAAGAAGCAGAACACACACCAAAAGCATTATGAAGCAGCCTACCAGTAAGGATACAATAATGGCTCATTTCCTGACCATTAATTCAGACATCATGCAATCAGTCAAATGAATCCATTCTCTGCTGCAGCTATTTCGGTGACTGCTGCCCTTTTGTCACCAGTGGAAGGGACCCCGACTCAGTAGCCCATGTCTTTTTTTAATTAGAGTCAGTGATAACCCATGGACAGATCAGTGTGCCAATGGCAATCTATCATACAGCCTTCGCTTCCTGGCATCAATAGATTACCGTGTAGAAGCAGAATATCTTTGCTATAAAGACAGCTGGAATAAGAACACCATATGAGGCAGCAGAAACTTACCTACTCTGGACAAATTAAAGTTCCTATGTGCAGCTTCCCCATACAGCCTGACAGGGTTTTTAGTGCAATCCCACGCCTCCTGCTTTAATTTTGACCCCATATCAAAACATAAAGTGATATTGGTGCCTTGAGACCAAGAATCCTTTGAAAATTGCCTGCTTTACTTCTCTTATTTTGGTGAGAATCATAGCAATGCTTAGTGTTCATTGCTCACAATGACACTCCACATCAATCAATATTTTAATGAAAAAAAACTTAACAGCTGATCAGCTTTCCTGTATTAGTAACTGACTCAGTCCGTTATAGTATGAAAAAACAGAGATATTTTCTATGCATGCTATAGACTTCATTGGTGTTATATTTCCACATAAATGGCTCCTTTTCTTTTCCACAGCATTCTTATCAAAAGCAAACAAGTCTGAATTTCACCTGATTTAATGTTTAATTACTATTATTATTTATGATTATTTCTTATGCTGTGCACAAACATTATAAAATGCAGTTTTTACACGCAGAACACAATGCCCTGCAGCTGCTAGGATACAATGATTATTCTAAAGCCTCATTACCAAAATATTGCACAGCAGCAATAGTTACTTTTCAGCATAAAGTTCCGCTTTCACTGCTGCTCTGCTGATCAATGGGACAGATAATGCACTGTGAGTAAGAGGCATCTCCAAAAATATTTTGCAGAATTAAGCCCCCTTCTGTGCCTTCCACCTACTTCTCAACCTATGAGAGAAGGAATGGGTGCAGGATTAGGAACCCAAAGCAGCACTTTTCTCTAAGGAGGAGAAAGATAAGGTGGGGCAGGGTGCAGAGCAGAACTGGAGCCTTGTTATATCTGCATATGCTCAGGTTCAAGGTTTGAAAGCTGCGGTCCCTGTCTCTTTTACTCAGAAGGGAGCATGCCAGTTTTTCTAAGTACTTTCCTATCTCTTCCCCATTGTTTTTAGCACAACAAAGGATGATCTGATCCACAGTACTGGGACTGCAGCACTATTAAATATTGAGTGAGGACAATTTAATTTGTGCAGAGATGCCAGAGATCTCCTGGAGGGCCGTGGGCCTGTAACACTACACTAACTGGGAAGTTATAGAAACAGCTGTATTCACTTTTAGCCCATTTGAGGCTAAAACTTGTATTGCAAAATCTTGGATATATTTGCAATCAGGAAGTCACTTAAGTAGCTGTGCCAACACGACTAACATTTTGTTATTTTAAAAGCCTTCATGATGACTGTCTAATAGTAGGAAGATCCACTGTTGTTGTAGCAGTCTTGGTCCCAGGATATTAAAGAGACAAGGTAGGCGAGGTAATATCTTTCATTCAACCAGCTTCTATTGGTGAGAGAGACATGCTTTTGAGCTATACAGAGCTCTTTGTCGGGTATGTTGCTGCTTGGGACTGGAAATGTGAAGGTCTGATCCTCCAGCTACTTAAATCAAATCTCATGGACTTCTCTGTGGATGGGGTGGGTTCTTAAGGCTTTTTTCCCAATGGAATATTATCATATTCTTAAGAATTCCCAGATACAATAAAAATATAACAGCAGCAGTAAAGGAAAGACTAATTTGGAGAGACTAATTAATAAATTGCTTATAAAAAGCATAACAGCCTGTTAAATGTGTAAAAGTGTAACATCTGCCTGGTAAAATTCTATTAATACACTGTGAATTACCTAACTAGTGTGTCTTAGTGTTACAAACCACTACCGTTGATTATATAGTGTTCTGAACCCTATGTGAAAAACTCTGAAACTCAATGCACATATCAAAGTAGAGTCTTTTGAGAAGACTCTGAATGTGGGAGGCAAATTCCCTGGTGCTTCACTTGACAAAAAGATGGATTAAAAAAAAACCTCTAGGCCATCATTATCATCACTGATGTGAAAGACTTTGCTTATTTGTATTAATTACAGATTAGTGCTTTAAATAGCGTTAGCTCTTGCAAATATTTTGAATTGATGTACTGGTGTGTGTAGATCCTTGCTGCGGGCTGGCTCTACTCAACAAACATTGACTCAATCACGGTGCACAGTGAAGTTATTTATGTATTCAGGCTCTGATATACAGGGAAAAAAATGTACCTGGAAGGTGTTTCCATTGGGGGAAAAACTAGTTTACAGCTAATGCTGTACAAAGCTCTGTGCTAAGATTTTAAATGGAAACTGTTACAAATGTGCTGCCAGGGTCTTGCAGGGCTCACATGAGGCCCTTGTTAACCGAGACAACACCAGGGCTCTATTATTTTACTCTATTATTATTTATAGGAATACCTAGTGACCTCAACTGAGATTGAGACCCACCTTATCCTAGACACTGTCCAAACTGCAGCGTCCCCTGCTCTCAAGAGCATGCAATCTAAACAGACAAGACAGACGGAGAGAGAGGAAGTCTTAGTTATCATAGAAGAATCATAGAAGATTGGGGTTGGAAGAGATCTCAGGAGGTCATCTAGTCCAACCCCCTGCTCAAAGTAGGACCCTATTTATACCCATTTTACAGATGGGAAACTGAGGTACAGAGCAATTAGTGCATAGAAGTATGATTCCAGACTTTTCCCCAAAACTTTAAGTGAAGATGAGCAAAAATTTTAATATACAACTCCCAATGGTCTATATCTTTTATGTAGAATGTGCTGAGCTTTTAAAGCACTGCATAGACTTCAGATAAGTTGCAGACATATTAAATATTATTTGTTCAAAATCTGACAAGCACCACATCATAAAAAAGTTATTGTTCTGTAAAAAGTACTTGAAAATGCTGAAATAATGGCATTTCTAATTACAGACTGTTTTTTATTGATCAAATGAATATATCTGACCATTCTTCTCAAGAAAATTTAATAAAAATTATTATTTAGTAATAATCTTTTTAGTAAATTTAGTAAAAACATGAAGGCTCCAGTCTTCAGACAGAAATAAAAAAAATTCCAGGGGAAAACAATGGATTATTTGAAAAGGAGGAAGAGCATAGAAGATGTTGTAGGAATGTTGGCACCTCTTATCCATCCAACAATTATGCATTGAGTAAATGGGTTAAGTATTGTAGAGCAGACCATGAAGAAAAAGATTTTATTCAAATAAGATCTCTGGGATTTGAGAGTGTTCCGGAGAGATTCTGTGCTCTTGAGGGTCATTCCTGCAGCAGCTAGCTAACAGACCTAGCTGAACTGTTGATTATTAAAGGGTTAAGTTAGGATTTTGTCTGATAAAGGAAATTGACTCTAATTTTGTATCTGTTCCTGTCCAAGTCAATGTTAATATGCCATGCTGCAATTATTTAAAGATATTTAACTGTGTTAGAGACTAGGGGAAACTTGGAAAAGGCAATTATGAAGGGTGGTGGTTTATCTGACTGGTGTTTATCCAATAAAATAATTATTTTAATGTATATTGTGGTAGTGCTTAAAGAATGTAACCTCATTGTGCTCAGCTCTGCACAAACCCATAACCAAGAGATGGTCCCTGTCCCAAAGACCTTACAATCTACATATAACTAAGAAGATTTCCAGTGTCATTTATGTCCTGGAAAACAGTCCCCCTCCCCGCAAATATCTAATTGATGTGGAAGACCAGGAGAGAAGAACATTTTTTCTTTAAAGACTTCTAAATGCTTCAGGCTCAGAGCCAAAAGGAGAACCTCTATTTTATTTTCAATACAGAAAATTCTGCAAAAATATTATACTGAACCAATGGAAAGGAATACCATTGTGTTACTGGCAAAAAGTAGCCACATATAATCCAAGCCAGTGATTAACATCCCTGGCTTTAGACTGATGATACAGATGCTGGAGCAAATTGTTTTGGCTGAAGGTGCCACTGGAAGATAAAATAAAGAAAATCCAGGGCAGCTTGGCCTAGTGCCATTTCAGGCTACTGCCCTTAGATTCATAACCATTCAGAGGGATCTGGGATGTTGGGGCCTGATACATGTATCTTATCCATGTAAGACACGTGAGTACAAACACCTCTGCTCCAGGTCAATGAGGAATCATCACTCAGCATGAGCAAAGCCTTTTGAACCATCTAAGGGTAGGATAACAACGTTACTTATGTTAGCAGAGTTAACTGTATTGAATAACTTCTGCTATTAGATCCCTGGCAAATCTGTATAAATTCTGCTTACAGGCCACAGACCAGTAAAGGGAGAAATTCTGCTCTCCAGGTTGCTAACATTTGGAATAAGACTTCTGCATCCTTGCTGATGAAAGAAACAACCTTTTCTGAGGCACACTCTGTGGAGTCTTTACAGTTTTTGCATACAATAGTGATCATGCCCCAAAACCTCCTTGGAGGCCAAGAAGAGAGGGAGTTGTCTAAAGTTTCAGTGAACAGGGAGACCAATTTTTTTTCACACTAGTTTATAAAATTCAGTGTTATGCCTCTCATAGCCCAGGGAGCCTGCTCTACGTCATCAGTTGACATGTCGTTTTCCATAATTCATGAGCATTGGAGCAAGGCTAGGCACTGGGATCTCGGATAAGTACTTATTAATTTTCTCCGTGTTTTTAGAAATGTCAGAGGTGTAAAGCCGAGACTAATAAAAGTCAAATTTCTTAGATATATCTACTGTGTGAATAAGATTATTATACTGAGCATTTCTGATAGTATACAGCCTCTGCCGTGTGCTTGTGTCTTTAATTGGTATGCAAGGAGCTTATCTACTTTACCGCCTGCACTTATCAGAGTAGATATAAAATGGTATAGTGATCATGGCTGCTTTCACAGAAAAAGATATGTTCTTTTCAAGGGTGTAAGTGTAATAAATCTTTCAGGTTTAAGGACTCTGTGGAAGAGAAGAGATTCTGTTCTGCTGACAACTAAATGTGGTAACTTTCCTCAAGGAAAACTACATATATCAAAATATAGCAAAAAGTTATTGAAATGTGCTATTCCAGAACATGCAATACAGAATTTCTAACTAGCTCCTCTCACCAATTAAGACTCATTTACATCTCACTTTGTTTTTCAAATGGTTAACGCAAGTGACCTGTCATTGATTTAGAATATTTTCAGTCTGGAAATCTCTTGATAAGCTATAGTTCTACTGAAACACACTGTTGCAAAATGACCAGTCAGCTTTTAAAAAAATGTATTACAGGAATTAACATAATACATTGGAAATAGGGACAAAGATTTAATCACCATCTCAGAAACTTTCGGCACTGCTGTAAAAAGGTTAATTAATATCTTACTGTAAAATAATCACAGGAGGCTTGAAGGATACTTTTATAAGTTTTTTTCCTCACAGTATATTTGTGAAAATAATTAGATATTTTTGTGCTTGGATATTACAGTGATGAAGGCCATGTAAGTACCAAGATATACGTGTTTAAATTGATCTGTCAGTATGGTACCTCTCAATGCATACTTTTTCATATAAGCCTAATAACTAAGGTGAATGTGAATTTAAATAATTCATTTTATCTTGAAGAATGAACAAAAAAGTTGAATAATAGAATGGTCACCTCTGACAAATCTCCCAGCTATTAAAGAGCACCATTTGCTTGCGCCTTCTTTTTTCCTTTTTAATCTTAACAACGAGCACCATCCAGCATCTGACTAAACATAATACAATTTGATTTGTGTTGCGGTGGTTCTCCAAAGAACAAATGTGTAAAATTACAGCATGTGAAAGTTTAACACAATGATATAAAATAGCAATGGCACGGTTCATATCTTACACTGACAGACTGATGGTGATTATTGCAAGGACAATGCCCTGCATATGTCAAACGATTTGCAAATAATTTATGTCACCTTATCCTCCATTATTGTTTTTGCAGAGGACATAAAGTGTGTCACTAATATTAAACTGTCTGCAAAAAAAAGCCTAGCTCAGCTTTCTCCTGGCTGAGAACGCAGAGCCATCTGCACAGAGACAAACATGCATATGGCCATCATTTGTCCAACATCTTACACAATGTGAAGGTTTTTACTTGAAATGCCAACCTGTGTGGCAGATGATGTATGTGTTTCTTCAGTCCTGTGATTACCAGCACAGAGCTGCTGTGCAGTGCTCTTCACCTCATCAGTTCCACAAGCTGCACTCCAAGGTGTGTGAAGCATTTGCAGCAAGATGGCTTCTGACGTGCAGCAAGGCAAAAGCATTCTGGTGTGAATATTTGACTCCAGATTTTGTTCAAATCAGGGTCATATTCTGACCTGTAGAAATTAGTGTGGGGAGAGATTTAGCACTACAAAACAGCAATTTGAAACCTAGAATGAATATATTTTAAAGATGGAAAGCAAAGGACAGTGCTGCTGTCTCCAGGCAAGGTGGGGGTGGGGAGAGACTTTATAAATGACCTGCTTTTTTTGGAAATAAGCAGAGGACAACACAATATTTGTCATTACTATTTGTAAAATTGTACCATCCTCACAGCCAGGAACCAGATGGGTTCTTTGTCTAGTTCCTGAAATACTGAATTTATTTCTACTATTAAACACAGTCAATCAATAGCTTTAAAGGGTTATTTGCAGTGGGCTTTTGTTGTTAAAATATTATCAAAAGATGCAGTGTAGGAATTCAAGCAAGGAACTGGGAAGCAAGATCCCAAATTTCCATTCCAGATTCTGCCACTGACTGACTCTGACCTGCAACAACTTATTTAATGCCTCAGTTTGCACCTCTGTCAAACATATATCATACCACTTGCCAACAGCACTTGCCTGTGTTTTTTGTGTGTTAAGTACTTCAAGATTGTTAGATGAAAAATCACTAATTTCAGTGTAAGTTATTTATACTTTTAACTCGCTATAGTGTTGTAGCCAAATGATTACAATTAAGTTCAACACAAAACTTGACTTCACTTCAGTGATTTGGAGGGTGCACTGAAAATATTAGGTTAAAGAATCTATCTTCAAATCTATCCTTACCACTATGCATTGTCCTTTCTCTAAGTATTTTGAGCATTTTAAGTCATCAACTATATGAAAAAAATCCACTTCTTGCTCTATGCAGCTTTTCTGAGTCTGCCCATAATAAACAATTTATGCCTGTATTTATTATACTGCATAATGTAACTAAACTAGAAAATGCAAGTGAAGAGGAAAAAGCTGCATTTTCCAAATGATTTTGCATCATACATAGGAAAGCAGAATTGCACAGAATTATGAAATTTTCTCAAACAAAACCCCAGCGTAGTGGCCTACCTAAATGAATTTGGCCCTTTCTGCCTCGTCACTGCAGTAATTGGAGATTAGAGTTAAATCTCTTAAAGTAAGAGAGATAGACCTCAGACAGCAAAGTAGTCCATTGCAAACACAATGTGGTAAGAACATGTGAATCAAAGTATTTTGTTTCCTGTAGGCACAGAGGTTTGAAACATTGCAGTCATGTGGCACTGTGAAGGTGGCAGGACTGCAGAAGCAGGCCCTGGTATGTGTATCATCCATGAAGGCAGCACAACTCTCACCTCCCCTGTTTTTTCCAGTTATAGGATGAATGGCTGGCCCTGGGCAGAACATGCCACTCAGGCAAAAGTGGACTGGAATGACAAAAGGTGGTCTAGAGGGAAGAGGGCCTTAGTTAGGGTCCTGGAGCCCCACAGGAAGCCAAACAAAATGGCATCCATAGGAACCAGTGATGCAGGAGCTATTCAGTCCTGCCACAAAGTCTTTCCCATGCGAACAGCAGCAGTTTCTGCAACAAAAAGCAATTTTCAGGGGAGTTGTTTGACAGAAGCATGTTTGAGCATAACAACATATGGCCTTGCATGCTTGTTCATGTTTATTATAATAGTGCTCAGAGACCCCAATCAGGATGGAGGCCTAATGATGGTAGGCATTATATGTCCAGTTCCCTTCCCTCCAAAATATTACAACCTAAGAAAGCAAGTGACATAAGAAAATGGGGGAAGAGGTAAAGTCAAACTTACATGAAATGTAAATAAATAGATAAAGTTACCAACTCTCTCCAGCTGGCCACCAACCTGGTCATCACTGACTGGTTTCTTAAAAGTGCTGTAAAAAAGGTGACTATTCGGAGAGTTGAAAGAGGAGAAGGTCCTTACAGATCAATTCAGCTAAGACACTTTTTGACTAAGATGTGGCATGGAAAAAAATGCAGACATGTTTGTGTGAGAAGCTAACCAATATATGGAGTCCAGAGGCATTCTGGATATTAGGAAAGAGGTTACAATGATCAAGGCAGAAGTCTAGGACCTGGGTGATACTTTAGACTGTACGGACGAAAAAGAAAGGACAGACAGTCTGGAGGAAAAATTGGACAGTCTGGAAGTGCAGGGTGAAAGACTGAGGAAACAGAGTTAAATCACTATGTTAAAGGCTTGAGTGTCAGGAATAATGATGTTGCTGTCAATAGTGATGGGGAGCAAGGTGGGATGACCAGAGATGGTTTAAAAGAAAAGATCGGTGTTCTTTCTTGGTGAGATAGATTGAAGTTGACAGTGAGACATGCATGAGGAGATGTCAGACAGACGATGATGTGTCATTGATGTAAGAAGGGATAGTTGAATTGTACAATTAGATAAATTCACATAGAGACAGGATGTGAAGTCAGCAGCGGAAGAACCATAGAAACAGGCAACTCTGGAGACGAGGCCATGCCAGAATTTGGTTGAGTTAACTGGATGTGAGACAGTTATTTTCCAGTACCTGTTGGAAGCTGAGGAATGAGGAGATTATGTCACTCCCTCCCCCCATATTGTCTGCAGCAAGGCAAGCTCATGCACTTCGCCCACCTTCCTCACAGCCAGTTCCGATGACAGCCCATTTAAGTAGATGGATGCTCCTTTCACTTGCAATGGTATTGGCTGTTTCTTCTCCTTGACCAGTTCATGTTAAATCCTCTCATTTCTGCTTCTCCACTCCCATCTCCCCAGTATCAGACCCTTTTCTCTTGATTGAATTCAGGGATCTAGGAGGACTGACAATTTGAGTAGTGCCTAAAGTCTGTAGAAAACTAGTTGTCTCATTCCTTATTCTTGGGATGAGTATTTTAAAACTTTCTTACAAACTTAGCTTAACCTTCTAGGTCTATAGTATAAACTAACGAGTATTGATAATGAAGTCTTGGACATCCTTAGGTATGTTTGTTTATTTTTAATAAATAATTAGTTTGTAAAATAAGTCATTTTCAAAAATATATTTAGTTACAAAAATGGCTTAATAGAAACAATGGAGTACTTTTAATGTCAAACCAAATAAGAGAAATAAAATAGCCTGTAACTGTACTCATGAATTCAAGTTAGCCTCCATACATAGTAGATTGGAAGATACACTAATCTTAATGCTGGCTAGAAGTAGTTCACAGTTATTGTGAATGAACAGTAGGCACCTTTCCAGCATTAATAGTTTGTCTATTACAAAGTTCTAAATTTGCAGCGATAAGAGTACTTGACATTCTATATGCAAAGAGTCTGCAACATGACATGTTTTAAGTAAATTAATTTGAGTTTTTGGAAGCCATAGAGATCCTCTAAAAACACCAAAGATCTATTTTTCCTCCTCCCAACCTATACTAGACAAAGAATTCAACCTGAATTTAGCCCTCAGACACTCCTGTCTTGGGGTGAGATCCTGTTGAGTCAAATTTCAGCTTAGTGTCAGTTTTTACATCTGATTGATAAATCCCTTGGCAATAGAGTTTACAGGTAAGTGCTGACTGACCAACCCCTCAAAATTGGTCTCACTCAGGCACATCCAATTACTGAGACAGGATATGTTATGCCACCATGGCATGTGGGTTTAAAATTACAGTAGTAGATACAGACATTATTCTAACATCAGAACCAAAGGACTGGTCTACACTTCAAATTTACTGGTATAATTGTCTGTCTGATTTTTGTTTGTTTGTTTTATTTTTTAAGATAAACCAACTTAGTTATATTGGTAAAAGTCCTAATGTGGTTGCAGTTATACCAGTGTAAAGGTACCTTATACCAGTATAACTTATTGTTTCCTGAACTTTGTAAATATTTTTATATTGGTATAACTGTATTCATGATCATGACAGGCAAGCCTGGCATTCTGCTATGAACGAAGCAGAATGAGCAACAGAAAATCATTGTGCCACCTTGGATGACAGCTAGAGGAAACATAGACACCAACTTGCTCTGCTTGTCTTCTGAACCCTACATATGGAAACTGATTTCCAGCTGTAGTCATACTCAAATATGAGTTGACAGTCAGTCAAAAACAAAAACTGTATCCTCACTAGGGCGGTTTGCTGTTTTAATCATACACATATACGTAAAGTGGCAGACTTCCTACTACAGACAAACCCAAACAGTTAAGTCAACATTTCTTTTGAGGTATGCCAGTTTTGCATGGTCACTCCCAAAACTTTTACTTTTTTAAAACTAAAGGTGGTGTTGGGGTGCAAGTCCAATATTATACACTTCTTATGAGACTCAAAGATTACATGTTAACAAAAAGGAAAGAGAAAGGAAGAGTAAATAGCAAAGCATGATCAACATAGCAAAGTAAGACTAAGCTAGCTAGTATTCCTCACTTCCAACTCCTGCATTTTTTGTAAGACCAGATAATGCGCAGCACTTTTCTTTGTAACAATTCATTAATCAGAGAAATGATCCTTGCTAGTGTTTAGATGTTTTACTTAATTTGGTACTTCTGGCCCACTGCCCCACTAGTGCCAAAATTATTATTTCTCACCCAGCAGGTGATAAATAACAACTTCAGTCATGATTAATACCATGAATTTCTCAACCTGACTAATGCAAAAAACTTGAAACCTGAAGAACAAGTGGGTGATAATTGTTACGAGAGCCCATTGGAGCTATGTTCTGCTCCTAAAGAAAGCAAGCCACAGGAAATGAAGTGTTTGCTAGCAGCCCATATGATCCTAAGAGGCTTCATTAAGTGCAGCTCAGCAGCATTCTCCATGTTTAGATTTGTGATACTTTTTTCCCCCACAACACCAAGCTTTAATTATCTTTGAGAAACAGAAGACTGCCACGGTATTTTTTTCTGAAAAAGCCAGAGAAAATAGCAGATAACTCTCTCATTAACACAGTTCAATAGTGTAATATGTACTGGTTGATAGATGTACAATATCTTCACAACACAATAGCTGAGAACTCCGCTCTCAAGGGGAGTTTTTTAAATAATTCAGTGTTTCTGACAAAGCTGGCCACAACATTGCTTATAGAACATAGCCTCACAGAAAGCCAAACAAAGTGGAACTATTTTCAAAGGGTGAAAAACAAACCACTGGCCTGGTGTTGGTGAGGAACTGAAACAAAGCTGCATTGCTAAAAGAGCTGGGGGTGAAATCCTTCCTCCATTGAACTCAAAGGGAGTTTTGCGATGACTCTAATGGAGCTGGGACGTCATCCTGTATCCTCTTGGCTAGTTACTTTGGCAGAGAATGCAATAACCTTTGCTTCCAGGGACAGTGCTGCATTCAGTCAGCTTAGTCTATCTCCTTAAAATTCACCTCCTTGTTGCTTTTTTTCTTGCTTGTTAAGACAGTAGTGGAATCCAGTTTCATTTAATGGTCCATAAAACAGCTCTACAGCTGAAGTAACAATATTCTTGGGGTAACATAAGAAATTGAGGCTTAGTCAAAAAAAGGCTTCTCTTCCCCTTATACAAACAACTCCCAAGCCATTTTGATTTATTGCTCAGATTGTGGACTTGGGTTCTTACAGCTTTCAGGGTGCTACATGTATTTTGATACACATTTGAGTCTCATTTTAATCTTGGTACTCAATTTCCAGTGGATTTAATCTTTGGAATGTTCAAAGATACCGAGTCATGGCATGAAAGCTGCTGCTATCACTGTGTTAGAAATCTTATTCAATTTCATATTTCTCAAAATTAAGTCTATCAGTGATAGTTCCAAGACTTTGTGTTTTGTACACACAAGTGACAAAGAGTCCTGTGGCACCTTAAAGACTAAAGTTTTAGAGCATAAGCTTTCGTGGGCTAATACCCACTTCGTCGGATGCATGCA
>ML677340.1:20442569-20635069 GCA_007922305.1 Dermatemys mawii
ACCCACTTCATCGGATGCATGCATCCGACGAAGTGGGTATTAGCCCACGAAAGCTTATGCTCTAAAACTTTAGTTAGTCTTTAAGGTGCCACAGGACTCTCTGTCACTTCTGCAGTTCCAGACTAACATGGCTACCCCTCTGATTCTTGTATACACAAGGTAAGCTTTGGGAGTTGGTTTTATTTCATAGATATTAAGGCCAGAAGGGACCATTGTGATCATGTAATCTGATTTCCTGCATAAAACTTTCCTGAATGAATTCCCACTTCAAATCTAATAGCTGAACTATAGCATTTTTTTTTTTTTAAGAAAGACAGCTAATCTTTTTAGATAAAGAGTCCAGAGATGGAGAATCTGACATAAGCCTTGGTAAACTGTTCTAATGGTTCAATTACCCTATTAAAAATTTGCATTTTATTTCTAGTCTGAATGTATTTAAATTTGAACTTCCAGACATTGGCTCGTGTTATGCCTTTATCTGATAGAATAGATTTCTGGTACTTATAGACTAATCAAATCATTCCTATCACCTCTTTGTTAAACTAAACAGATTGAGCTTCTCGGGGGGCCTGATCTACACTATGAAGTTAAGTCGACATATCCCTTGTTAGGACGAGTTAATAATTTGTGTCTGCATTACCACATCCCTGACCTAAAGAGCTTGTAAAGTTAACTTCTGTACTCCACCTCCAAAAGAGGTGTAGCACTTCAGTCGACATTCATACTTTGACATGGGGATAGTGTACTGCACTATGTAATTCGAATTAAATGGCCTCCAGGAGGTGTCCCACAGTGCTCTGGAGAGCACTTTCAAATCCACTGCACTTCAGTCAGGTACACAGGAAACAGCTGACTACCTGTTAAAGCCTTGAGAACTTTTGAGTTTTCATTTCCCCTTTGTTCGGCATGAAGAGCTCATCAGCACAGTTAACCATGGATGCTCAAGGCTGCAAACACGCTCCAGCATGGAGCACGCAGGAGGTGGTGAATCTTATTGCTGTGTGGGGAGAAGAGTCTGTGCATGCATGCTCCGAACCAGCAGAAGACACGCTATCATCTATGCCAAAATTGCACAGGGTATGGGGGAGAAGGGCTACACCAGGGCTACCCATGGTGCCGTGTGAAAATAAAGGAGTTTCAGCAAGCTTGCCAGAAGACAAGGGAGATGAACAATTGCTCTGGTTCTGAGCCAGGCATGCCACTTCTATGAGGAGCTGCACGCGATTCTAGGCAGCATGCAGGGAACACGAGCATGACACGCAAAACGACATGGTGGGGATTATGAGGGAGCAATCAGACATGTTGAGGTATCTGATTGAGGTTCAAGAAAGGCAGCTGGATACTAGCGTCCTGCTCCAGCCTATGCAGAACCTGCTGTCATCGTTGCCAAGTTCCACATCCTCCTCTCCTAGATGTCCTAGATATGTGTGCGTGTGTGTTGGGGGGGGGGAAGTCTGGTATCTCTTGCACTCAACTTCAGTGCCAGTGGAGGGTACAAGGACCAGAAGGCGTCCATGCCCACACTTTGTTATTGCAGCGTAATTGTAAGCAAGCTGTCCTTGTTTGTCCTCTCCCCACCTCCTCACCAGTGTTATCAGTCCTTTAGCCCCAGATTATCTCCCTTTTCTTTGCTGTCTCTGTGTGTTTGTGAGCATAATAAAAATAAATGGATTGAGGAGAAAAGGCTCTTTATTCATTCAGTACATTGTGTTTGGGGGGTGTAGTTTACAGGGGAGTACGTGCAGTGAAAGGGACAGCTTGGTAAGGAACAACACACAGGTGTGTCATTACTGTGGGTCATTGATAAAACTAGTTTTCAAAGTCTCATTGAGATGCAGTGCGCCTTGATCTGCTCTTCTTATTGCCCTGGTATCTGTCTACCTCAATCCCCCTCCCTCCACATCCTGCACAGTTCCATGAAAGCAGCCTTGCACATTTGAAAGTTCTGCAACCACTGCTCATCATCCCATAGCTGCAAAACTATGTGGTTCCATGAGTCAGTGCTTGTTTCCCAGGCCCAGAAGTGGCGCTCCACCGAGTCAAAGTGATATGCGATTATTGCCAGCATCCACGAATTGCTCTGCTCCATGGCTTCCAGCAGGGCTGCTTGTGTGGCACTGCATTGTTCCGCATGGCGACTCCTGCTTCGGCTGAGCAAATACCGCAGGATAAGGCATTAGGGTTTGCAATGCTCACAACAAGTGTACAGCTGAGCAGGGCCCATGCTTGATTTGCTATCGCATCTGCGCAGGTAACCCAGACTTAGGAAAAAAGGCGCAAAAAAGGCTTGTTTTGTTTTCCATTGATTTCAGGGAGGGAGGGAGGATGTAAGTGCATCGTTGGAGGCTAATGCCATGCTCCTATAACCAGCTGCACAAATGTTTTGGTCCCATGAGGCACTGCAAGCCCAACCCAACCTTTCACTCGGCTTCATGCACTGTGGAAGAGCATCAGTGCAGCACTCTGTGAGTCGATGCAAGCCCTTCTAGTGAGGATGCACTCTACCGATACATGCAACATGAACTTGCTTAAATCAGAGGCTCAATGTCGACAAATAAAACAGACCTAATTTTGTAGTGTACTCTGAGTCTCTCACTATTAAGGCATATTTTCTAATCCTTTAATCATTCTCGTGGCTCTTCTCTGAGCCCTCTCCAATTGTTAACACAGTTCTTGACTTGTCGACACAAAGGGTAGGTCTACACTTGGCGCTGGAGATGTGGTTCCAGCTCAAGGAGATATACTCGTTCCCTCATTATTTTTAGGGCACTAGTTCAATCAGAGCTAGTGTGAGCACATCCAAGTACCCCAGGTCCAAGTGTAGATATACCATAGAACTGGATGCAATATTCCAGCAGTAGTCACACCAACACCAAATAAAGGCAATAACTTTCCTACCCCTACTCGATGTTTCCTCCATGTAGAGACACAAGGTGGGTGAAGTAATATCTTTTACTGGACTAACTTCGGTTGATGAGAGAGACAAGCTTTCAAACTACACAGCTTCCAAACTTCCTTAGGTCTAGGGGGACAGACCCAGCTTGTCACTCTAATATGCAGGGACCGAAATGGCTACAATAGCACTGCATAATACAACATATTCCTATTTGATCATAATCTAAGGATCATATTAGCCCTTTTGGCCAGAGCATCGCACTAGACACTCATGTATTGCTGATTATTCATCAGGACCCTCAGGATCTTTGTCAGAGTCACTGCTTCCCAGGATAGAGCCTCCATTCTGTAATGACGACTTACATTCTTTGTTCCTAGATCTAGGTCTTTAAATTCAGCTGTACTGAAATGCATAATGCTTGTTTGCACCCAACAATCCAGCTCTCTCTGCTTCAGCGACCTGTCCTCTTCACTATTTATCACTTCCCCAATGCGTCATATCCGTGATAAAAAATATGGTTTTCTTCCAAGTAACTGAATATACAATAAGCAAAGGACCAAAAAGACCTCCTGCAGAACCTAGGGTGACCAGATGTCCCAATTTTATAGGGAGAGTCCCAATTTTGGAGTCTTTTTCTTATATAGGCTCCTATTTTCCCCTACCCCGTCCTCGTTTCTCGCATTTGCTGTCTGATCACCCTAGCAGGACCCCACAAAAACACATCAGCTCAGTGATGATTTCTCATTTAGAATTATAGTTTGAGTCTTAGCAGCTAGCCAGTTTTCAATCCATTTAAAATATGCCATCTTGATTTTGTATCAAACTGTTGTGCTACACCAAATTAAATGCCTTACATCAACACTGTAAAGCTTTATTGATATCTTCTTTTAGTGAAATACAAATTTGGTTGATAATCTCATTAAAGAGTGACAAATCTGTTATATTAGTGACACAGAATTTCATAGGGTTAATTTTAAAAAAATGATGTATTATAATCTAATTGTGCAGTCAGATTTTACACTGCAGTTTGGTTAAGTTTAATAATTGTAATACATCAACATAATGGACCCCAAAGCACTTAAAATACTTTTAATTATACATATGTGCCATACAGTAATCACTCCATCTACCACTGAAATGCAGCCACCTGAGAGGTGAACACAGCAACTGTACCAGTGCTCAAGAAAACCACACAACAGTTTAGGCTAGGAAGCAGAGAATATTTTTTTTCCCCAATTGAAACTACATTGGGAATTTTGATAACAGTTACTCAAACAATAGAAAGGGTAGAGGACAGAGTGATTAAAGTTACAGAAACTATTTAATTTAACTGCAAAGTCTTATAGTCTTGCATCTCATCTTACTTTAATACTGAGTTTTCAATCTAATTCACTATTCTCTGCATCCTTAAGTGCAGTCTGAGTGGCTCAAATAGATTTACAAAAGCTTTGTTTGTTTATAATAGATCTGTATCTTTTGCCAACCATTTTCACAGAGTTTGAATTTATATTCTGGAACAGACATTCAGATAGAGTTAATGCATATGGCTCTCTCAGACTTTAAGGGGAAAAATATGTTGATTTGATGTTACCAAACAAGATTTGCAATCATTTCTGTTTCAAATTAGTAATGAGGGGATCATACAAAAGGTACAAAACCAAGTTTGTATAGTAACCTTCATACAAAAGGTTGTCAGAGTGTGGTACAAAAAATAAATTCAGGGCTGGCTGGCATCAGTCCAGAAAGAGCTGTTCTAAAAAGCCATCCATTCACATATTAGAAAAGGCTGAATCGCATCGCTAGGATTAATTCCCTTCAGAAGAAAGGGTTCCACATCCAAAGTGCTGCATTACTAATGATCTTCCTCTCTCCTGAAACATGTTATTGCTAAGATATAAAAGGTTACTGAGCTCACTGCTGTGTTTTCAAAGCACTCTAAACTTTTGCTACAAATTTGGAGTTTCACTAGCAGCCACTGCAGAGTCTTTAGAGTAAGTGGCCTATGTGCTCAGGTTTTTATATCTCTGAGTATTCCTGCAGCTGGGTTCCATACAAGTTACTGTTCAGGCACAAAGAACACTTGAAATCCATTGAGTAAAATATACTTGTAGATCAGTCTAGTGGTAACAGAAGAATGGCCAAAATAACTTAAGCAGGTGGTAGAAGGCAGGTTGGACTCATGGACTTTCAGGCCAGAAGGAACCATCATGATCATCTAGTCCAATGGTTCCCAATCTTTCCAGACTACTGTACCCCTTTCAGGAGTCTGATTGGTCTTCCATACCCCAAGTTTTACCTCACTTAAAAACTACTTGCTTACAAAATCAGACATAAAAATACAAAAAAGTGTCACGGCACACTATTACTGAAAAATTGTTCATGTTCTCATTTTGACCATGAAATTATAAAATAAATCAATTGAAGCCTGTTTTTCACTTGTTGAGCCTTGTCTGAAGCTGGAGTCCTGGATAGCAAGGCTGGAGACCCAAGCCCCACTGCCTGGGGCTGAAGCATGCAACTTAGCTCCATGTGGCCCCTGTGGCATAAGGCCCCAAGCAACTGTCCTGCTTGCCACCCCTTAACACCAGCCTTGCACTTGTGATCCCCCTAAACCCATCCCACAACCCCTCTGGGAGTCACAACCCCCAAGGCTCAGAAACACTGATTTAGATGAGTTGAGAGCCCCTAGAAATCTTGTGTACCCCAGGGGTACATGTACCCCCTGGTTGAGAACCACTGATCTAGTGTGACCTGCATATTGCAGCCACAGAACTCACATACCCAGTCCTGTCATAGACCCTTAACCTTTGGCTGAGTTACTAGAGTCCTCAAATCATGACTGAAAAACTTCAAGTTACAGAGAATCCACCGTTTACGCTACATTCAAGGTGAAAGTGACTCATGACCCATGCTGCAGAGGAAGGTAAAAAATCCCTGGGGTCTCTGCCAATCTGACCAGGGAAAAATTCCTTCCTGACCCCAAATCACTGCTTGAATAGGATGCTCAAGATTTTACACAGGATCTAGTCAAATCTGAAATTTCTTCCATCAGAGACGACTATTTTTTATCTCAAGAAAAGGAAAAAAGTATTGCAGTTTCGTATTCATCAATACTTCATTCTCCTCTGACATAAAAAAAACTTACATCCATGATTTTTGGTTTTTGCATTCATGTAACTTATGAAAAGCAGGTACTCAAAATGGATATCTGAATCTTCAGTGTAACAGTTATAATTAATATTTTGATAATAAAACATCTCACCACATAGTACTTCGGGTGTTTTTTTGTTTTTTTAAATGGTATTGGGCCAACGTGCAGACTTGGGAAATTCCTACAAGAGCAGAAGCAGAAATGGAGCTATCTTCCAGTTTTAATAAGCCTGAACTGCTATGTTACAGACAAATGCTAGACCTACATAACAGTCATGTTTGTGTACTCCTCTGGAAGAAACCCGGTGCTCCAGTAAAGGATTGAAGAATTCAGTAACCACATTTCAACTGTGTAAGTAATAACGGCAACTTGTAACATTAATAGTAAGATCTCAGTTAATAATTAGGTTAATAGTTATCCTGCTTATGAAGCTGTGAAATGTGACAGGCTTTCCAGCAATTGGTCTTTGCTAGCTTTATGAGACACAAGGGAACATAAGTCAAAACCTCATGATTAACGTGTAAATAATCAAAACCAAAATTATTTTGATATTGACTATGGCAAACCAATGTAGCCAGAGGAGTGTATTTCATACTGCAGTGGACCTCATGTTCCACATCACTGAAACACAACAGTTCCAACAATCAGGCTATTGAGCTAGTGCCTAACTGTGCTTAGATTTATTGGACCTAGAGTTTTTTGGCAGAAAGTTGACGTTTCTTGTTTTTGGACAGTATTTCTGAGCAACATCTTAACTTAAGTTTTGGAAAAATACCATGCACAATTTAATGTATAAAGTAGCACAGAATGCTGCTTGTAGATGTGCCTGGAGATACTACTTAAGCGCCTGCAAGGCAAACAGAAGCCCTAAATCGCATGCTAAGTAACTTCATAAGTAGCCTCACTGAAATTAACAGGACTCCACCTGACTTAAGATACTACATGAAATAAGGATGTCAAAACCTGGGTTTATACAAATAGTGTGGGAAAAAATTTATCATCAGATCGCTTTCTGAGAATTTTGAAGTTCAAAGAGTAACCTCCTTCCTAACATATTAGCCACTAACAAACAAGAAAAACTAATTTTTAAGTCTAGTTTGGTTTTTTATTAAAAACCAAAGAGCAAGGCTTCTGGCATATCATAATGGGATATTTAACTTGAAGTGCTTTACTATCATACTAATGCACCTAAACATACTATTGGAGAGCATCAAAAAACCTCAAGGCGCTGAGGGAGATAAGCGGGGGTGGAGAGAAAGAAAAATATGCCCAGAGAAAAGACAGCCAAGTCCTTCTACTTGAGAGAGGAAGAAGAAAAAAGCCCAAACTGTGGGCTTCCAAGTTTGGGAGCAATATTGGCAGGCTGGAAACAGAAACAGCTGGACACAGACATTTTAAGTGGCAACAGCTAGTGCGCTGAAGGAGGAACAAGACAAGCTGAAAAATAGGAAAAACTTGAAGAAACAAATATAAAAAATTCAGAAACAAAAGTGAAGAGATCAAGAAAAAGCTAAGTGATAAGAAGCACTGAAAGACAAAAAATGAGAAGTGATAAAATTAATATTGATGCAGTAAAAATTATTGATGCCTGTAAAATTTCATCTACTAGTTTTTAATTAGTTGGTTGCCAGAAAACTAGAAGTCTGTTTTTCCAGTTGGTCCCAGATAGAGAAGCATTTGTTGAGATGAAATAATTAAGATACTGTAAATAGTCCTTTCACCTTTAACTCAGTAATTCAAAACTAGAACAGACTGGAGTGAGAGAGTCAAAACCACAAAATGGCCTCTCAGGTTCCCTATCAAAAATGAACTAATAATCTCAATGCCATTTCTATATCCACATCACAAAAAAACAATTTCTGACACCTTTCCTAGCTATCTGAGCAGCGAAGGACTGATGTCCTTTCTTTCCTAGAAGTTGTCATTCTGAGACACCTTTTTGGGACAGCACAAGGAAACTTGCATGCTAATGACCATGCTGTACCTGTTCTGTGAATTGATAGGTCTCCACTCTCCTAGGCTGCTTACTTACCTTTCACAAGCATTACAATCACCTCAGTTTCTCTCTTTTTTTTTTTTAAATTTCTTCAGACAACACAAACAAATCTTAAAAGGTGCCTTAACTTTATTGTATTGTTACCATTTCATTTAAAGTTAGTGGTACCTACCCTACATTTGATAAAGCTGTAGGCATACCCTTCAATTTATCCATCTGGTTTTGAATACCAATCTCTTAAAAGGACCTAATCACCTTGTAAACACACTGACTTTCAACGTGCAAACTTGTTGAAGCCTGAATAGGCTATTACTTGCTCTACCACATAGTCAACAAGTTAATCCTACAGGGTGTAATGCAAATTACTTTGCTTTTGCTCTTCTGCTAGGAAGATCTGAAAACACTGTTTCTAACATATGAATAGAACTTATTAAAAGGTTTTTAGAAAGATCGACGGGACTTTAAAAAATAGTAGTTTTTCATTTCTTTTATTTTGAATACAAACACAATATTGTTCTAAGGTCACTTTAGTTTAATATTAAATAGCCTATATGGCATTTAAATGGCAATACCTCAACAATAATTTCATTTTAAATGTATACAGTGAATTGTATAAACACACAAAATGCAGTTTGAATTTCCCTTGCTCCAGAATGTTTTAGCAGCTTCCAAGAGGTTTTATTACACACTTTTTCATTTTCGAAGCCATCATCATCATCTGTTAAACAATTAAATCAAAATTTGTTTCAGAAACTGGACCTCCCCACCACAGAATGGAGCATTTAACTTGGTAGATAATCCTTTGAGGATCTGGATGCAGTACTTCCAGAGCTGTCTTTATCATGATCCTCAAAATAGCGTTGCTCTATTCTCCTGCAAAAGGCCACGAGGTTGCTGTAGTTTTTCACTTTTTCAGAGAGTTCATCACTGGTCAGCTGAGTAGTAAGAATTGTGAACAGATGTCCAAATACCAAAGCATCTAACTCAGTTGGCCTATAAAAGAGACAGGGAAAAAAGTGGGCCTCTGGGAGTCAGAAAACACTGAAAACCTTGTAAAGAAAATCCTACTGTACTCTGATTTTTTTTTTTAATAATATTAACTCAAAAAACTCCAAGTAGTTTCACAAAGCAATCAAACTGGTCATATTTTAACCAAATAAAGCTTAAGATTTAACAAATGCATAAAACCTTAAATACAGTAGAACCTCAGAGTTACGAACACCAGAGTTACAAACTGACCAGTCAACCATATACCTTGTTTGGAACTAGAAGTATGCCACCAGGCAGCAGCACAGACTAAAAAAAAATAAAAAAAAATAAAAGGCAAATATATTACAGCACTATGCTAAATGTAAACTACTAAAAAAAATAAAGGGAAAGTTTTTTAAAAAAAAAGATTTGACAAGGTAAGGAAACTGTTTCTGTGCTTGTTTCATTAAATTAAGATGGTTAAAAACAGCATTTTTCTTCTGCATAGTAAAATTTTAAAGCTGTCTTAAGTCAATGTTCCATTGTAAACTTTCGGAAGAATCACCATAATGCTTTGTTCAGCGTTACGAATATTTCAGAGTTATGAACAACCTCCATTCCTGAAGTGTTCATAACTCTGAGGATCTACTGTATTTTATATGTACACTAACAAATTTTGGCCTGAATTCTCAATGTGCTGCTCAATGCTCTCATTAACAAATGAGAAGCTTTTGAGGGGGGTTTTTTCCCCCCAAACAGTGAAGAAGTTACAAAATAACTTTTTATAAAATGCATGCAGTGCCTACCCACTGATTCCTCTGTCCAGCACCAACTGTTCCTCACTTGACTTTGTGGGAAGGGAGTCTATAGTCTTAGTCTCCTCTGCAGATACTGTGCATAACAAAACTACCCCTTCAAACAGAATGGTGTCCTTCAAAACAGCAAAACCTCCACATATTTCCTGGGCTTTTCAGTTACCAAAATTCCTTGACTAGTGAGAAACTACATGGTAGTAGCATTTAGGGACATCTCTTTTGTGCTAAAGGGACTAAACAAATGGAAATAAACACTGTAATCAAGCCACCACAACCCAAAGGAGAACAGTGGTTTTTTTGAATAAGTCTGTAATCATACTCATGGCAATGTGTACAAGCCTTCCATAGCTTGATCTTAGACCAGTGCTGCAAAAAGTTCACTATCTGCAAACAAAACCAAAAAGCCCAAACAAAAATGTTTTCCTTAAGTATATTAAGCAATTTAGAGCTTTTCTTCACTAATGCCCAAGAACAACGTACTAAATATTAATGAGCTAGAAGACTAATTTATTAGGCTAATTATTGAGAAATGATTACTATTTACAGACAAAAAACATTAAAAAAATGTAAAAGTTCAAAGCATGTGTTATGGTGTCCTAACACCTCCAAACAACAGCACGTCCTTTGCAAAATAAATATCACCTTTTTAAAAGATAGTTCAGAATGCCTCAAAATGAATAGTTGCAATAATTGTCCTATACTGCTCTGTAATCCTACAGCACTCCCTCTCATCCAATTACATTGCCCATCTAACCAACTTTGTAAAATCCTCAGGGGCAAAGAGGCAAGAAACAAAATATTACAGCCTGCTAAACTGAGGCCTTTCTCCATCCCTACCTAATGTTCTGGGGATCAGAAACTGGGCTCTCTTTGGCCTGGTGCAAACCAACAAGTAACAGTCAGTTGAAGTAAACTTAACCTATGAGAAACTTAACCTACAAGAAAAACCAAACAATCCAATATACGGGTTACTCAGTTTCCAGGTTCCTCCTTGCTTTCTGATTCTGCGGCATAGCTGGACAAGACAATTGCTTTCTCTTACCTCCCGCCCCCAGACGCCTCCTCTCTCCATCCAACTGGCTCCTTCATATATCCTTGTTTTAATAAGCCACTAGTTAACCCCTTCCCGGTCTCTATTAGTGTGTACTGTCACAAGCTGACTTTATTTAAGTGTCTTTGTAATTTCCCCATTGTCACCCCACCAAAAATACCTAAAACTGGCTCCCAGATATTGCCATGATCAGGGGAATGCAAAGGTAGATTTAAAAAAAAAAAATCACATACATAAAGAATGTACATTCCAAGTGCAATGTAACTTCATGGTTCATATGCCATGATGATGGGTGCAGTACATGAATATATTCAACAGTATTTTAAATCCACAGTAACTACAAGAATATTTTTGGGAAAGTACACATTTCCAACTGGACATGACTGACAATAGCAAGGGATATCTGGTGTATGTCAGATTGGGTCTGCAGCGGCTTTTCTGCAAAGGCCCAGTACTCTTTTACACAAAACATAGCTGCTACTTTGTAGGTAGAAGATCAGCATTTCCCCAGTCATATGACTTCACAGGCATCTTCATGCAAACCCAACTCTTTAAAGTATGTCAACGGTGCAATCCAAGGTTTGAATGAAGCACAGGTAGACTTAGCTGGGCCACCTTTATCTGCAGTAGCACAGCTGAAAACAGCAGCGTCGATGTGGAGGCACAGACTTCAGCACAGGCTAGCAACATGAGTATTTACCCAGGGTCTCCAGAGTGTTTGTTCAGGCCATGCTGCTATTTTGATCTGTGCTAGCGCCCTTAAAGCTAGTGTAGTATGTCTGCGCAGGCTGCGATCACATCTTGGGCAATCACACCTTGGTGCAGTGTAGACATAGCTTTCCTCACCACTGTGTCACGTGAATTACCCCATGCAGGAAGCTTGGTTTGATCAAAATACGTCACATTCATTCTGCTTATGATGTATTAGCACACTTACGCTGATAGGTATCTATGAAACGCCAACATATGCTAATGTAATTAAGTGAATTATTGTTTAGTTACTTGTAAAAACAGAAACCTGTAGTTTTAATATTAATTTGTCTGTTAAAAACATATATTGTGCATTCTGTATCAAGTCAGTGGAAAACAGGATTAAATCTATAAACACTAGAGAAAATATATGAAATATTTTATGGAAACTTAGTATCTTTTGTAATATCTAAAATTACTTAGTAATTTCAGAAATTCTTATATATGCAACTTATGGATTCATTCCCATATGTTCCTTACTGCACATAAGGTATTAAAATAAGGCAAAAATAATCCCCAATCAACTATGTTTTGGAGAGTAATATACCTACAGTACATTATATTTCCATATAAAGTAACTTACTGCTTATTGAAGAAATATGGTTGTGTTCCCAGTCTTTGAGAGAGAGCTTGACAACACTGATCTACATCTTCCAACACCTAACCAAACAAAAGATTAGTACAGTACCTAAATAGTCAGATGAGAACACAATTCTCTACAAAATAGCTCCCTTATTGCATACATAACAGTAGTAGGCATTTGTAATAAATGATTAAGCAGTCCATAGATATTACACAGATTCAAATTACAAATCTTATTTCCAGACCTTAAAGGACAATATATTGTTGACATAAGGAAAGTTGTTAATTTCCCTATTGTCAGTAATTGGGTTAAAATTAAATACATTATTTTTTACCTCTAAACTTCATTGTATTTTTCTTGGAGCTTGAAGAACAAATTGCCACAATCCTGCAAAGGGATCCCATTATCTTCACATGGAAATTAGAGTCCATGGCTGCTAATCCCTTTCCAGGATCATGATCTAAACTCACATAAACAGACATTCAGCATAGAGATACCTATTCATGAGAAAACATCTTTCATTTTTCTCAGATTGTGTGTGTGTGATTTAAAAGTTTATTGCTGTTGAAGCCAGAAACATGGGTTCCACAGACAATTATTTTAAATGGAGTTGCACAATACACCTATTTTATGAAACATAGGAAATAAAATATTGCTTCTCTGGAATTTTGACACTTTTGATATTTTGTTTATATATATTTCATTGCGGAGAAGTTCTGTTTTTTTAAAAAAAAACAGAATGAAGAATTCAACTCTGGCTATTATCTGACTGACCTGTTCAAGTGACTTTCCAGCCCATCCAATAGCTTTCATCTTTCGTCTGACCTCCCATTGTTTCTGATAGGCCAAAATGCGATTGAGAGGCCAAGGATAAGGGGATCCATACCTTGGATGAGTAATCTTTGTTTTAAAAAAAACCACAAAAACAAAATCACTTTTTTTAAAAAAAAAAGCAGGTAAGACTGTATACTGTCATTTACAAAATAGTTATGATTTTCATGGATTGAAAGCGTTTATGTTGGATTTTGAAAAATATTAAGAAGTTATTCTGGGCAGAAATTCATAGTTTGCAGCCTAACGAGAAAGAAACCATTTACTCTACTACCTTAAAAATATATTAAAACATATCTACTTTGCAGCCAACTACTTTCAGTAATGACACATAGCTTCCCTAAAACGTATATGCAAGCAAAATTAAAGTGAAAAACTGTATCATTAATGGTATAAACCTCAATGTTTCATTTATGAGTAGGGACTTGCATTTGTGAGCAAAAGTGTTTTCTCATTAAATTTTAATTAAGATAAATGCTGCAGAACCACTCACCTCCTCTGCTGTAGTATTATCACACCACTGAAGATACAACTAGGAGAAAAAAAAAAAAAAAAGAACACTTCTTTATTCTGAAATTTCAGTTAGAAATAACTCTGTGCAGTCTAACTATGGATGTTTTCTTTTAAGTTAAATTAACAGCATATCCCACAAATATTTTAAGTCTAACAGTGCCTTCCATGAACACAAAAGAGAAGTTAATGGTGATGCTGGCAAGACAAAAGCCTCGTTGCTAGTTCTCTTTCAGAACAGCCACCAGATCAGATTTGAAATTAAGATGGAAATCAGAACATGCTACGTAAATTATGAGTCAACTTTCTTTACAGCTACATGGTAGCCTTTATAAACTCACCGTTGTTTTGTACAACAAAAATCAACCTCAATTCATGAAATTTTCACATGACTATGTAAAGAGACCACAGAGAATGTGGAGTTCTGTTCTTGTAAGGACACTAGCCTATGAGTTGATGAACTATTAACTAATGTAAGAATTTGAAAATAAAATACAGTTTTCCATATGGAAAAACACCCTATATTTTGGCCCACTTATCACCTACAAAATCAACAAATTATTATGGTTTGCTGTACCTCTGCTGTCAATAGCATATTATTGACTAATTCCATGTAGGCTTTCATCTCAGCTTTTTGGACTTCATCCAACCCATCACTGAGCGAATGGCCCTAAGGGGGTAAAAGAATATATAATCCTGTAAGAAAGGATATTACTGTATTCAGCTAGGGCTTGAGCCATAGCCAACAGAAGTCAATGTGCTTTAGATCAATTCTTGATCTCTCGATATAGGTCTCTAAATCACAAAAAAGAGAGATGGGTAAATATTATGAAGAACCTTCCATACTAAAATTACCTTCAAGATTAAACAGAAAATACTATATTGCAATATAATCAAACACAAAAGACAAATGTAGGTTTATTTTCAGCTACAGAACTACTGTGCATTTCTTTTTTAGCTGTGTACAACTTAATTTCATGGCTTCATTATTACTATGATTTCTTCTGTGTGAAGAAGTAAGTTGATGATATAAACAATTTATCAAAATAAACTACTTAAGAAGCAGACATTGCTTTACAAGGACAGAAAAAAATAAAAGCAAATATAAACATATATTAGTTGAAATTTCAAGACTTAAGCAAATACTATACTTGGGAGCCAAAAAGAGTGCTATTGCAAGGTCTAGGTTATTTTCCGCCTCCTTGTTAACACGATGAAATCCTGTACTTACAGATGATTTCTATCATTTGAATAAACACCAGAGGAAAATACCCCCCATCATGCCATCACAAACCCCCATGACACTATATTTTCCTTAAGCAAAAAGTTACTCCCTGCGTTGGGTTAAAATATTTGCCACGTTGTAGAAATACAGATACCTTTACATTCATATGAGGTTTTTCTACTTTACTCTCTTAAAAACTAATTATGTCACACTTCATAACAGTGAGCTAAAGGAGTGCAAATACTAAAAAGAGTGACTATCGCATTTATCAGTTACTGATCAAGTATATTTAATATCCTTACCTTGGCTTTTACAAACTGGACTATGGGGCCAAGTTCAGATACTACTTGATTTCCTACACGAATAAAGGGTACTTTGCCTGCAGTGAGAGACCATATATTTTTAGTAAATTAAAGCTTTCTGTACATATGGAGAATTATTTTTGAAATCATAGCTTTGAAGTCTTCCAGCACAAAGTCTATCAGATTGTACATGACAGTTAACATGCAAAGCTTCATTTGAGAGACTCTCACTAATAAAGCCTCCCCATGCTTATCGCTTTACTTCACTGTTTTACGGTACGACTTGCCCTAATGACTGGCTTTCACGCTAACGTAGTGGTCCCCAAACTTTTCATGTCATGCCCTCCTTACCCCGTCCACCCCTCCACCCCCCAGGAGGTAGTCCAGGAGCGGGGATGTGGTTCAGGGGGTAGAGCGGTGGACAGAAGTAGGGGGACCAAGGCTGAAGCTGCAGCTGCATCTGGGAATGGAGCCCCGACCGGGGCGGAGGCGGGAACTATGAGCCTAGCTGCAGCCATGGGGGCAGAGGCTCAAGGTGGGACTAATCCTAGGTGTGGAGCCACGGTGGAGGCTGGGAGCCAGGGCTGCGGCTGGGTGCAGAACAGTGGCCAGGCCGTGGTGGGGGCCAGCAGCCGGGGCTGTGGCTGGAGGCAGTGCTGGAACAGAGCTGGGATGGAGCATCCTCCCTGCCCTCTGTGGGGGCTGACCCAAGCCACACCATGCCCCCTACCGAAGGTTTCTCTACACACCCCTAGATGGACATGCTCCAAAGTTTGGGGGCTACTGGTCTAATGAATACTTGCAAGTAATTGTACAAATTGATAGGTCTCAATCCAATAATTAATCAATCTAGCTTCGCTGGGAAGATTGTTCAATGTTTCCCCAAAGCACAACTGTGGAAATCCTATGGAAATAGACAGAGCTCTTGGCTGTCTTTATGAAACACCTACTTGACAGATACCATCTGTAAACACCAGTACATACATAGTCCTATGTAAATTTAAGGAAATTTAGATTATATATAAATATGTATTTTACATATTGTTATTTAAATCACCTCAACATGGAGGAGGAGATGTTGGACATTTTTTGTTTTACATCAGTAAACATAGTTCACTGACTATGATGTAAGACAATAATGGAGTTAGCCAATAAATGAAACAGGTCACAATACTCAATAGGCTCTCATGGAGAGACAAGGAAAATGAGGATAGCAAAGTGTGTCTTCACAGAATGTTTTAAAAGAACAAACCAAAGTTAAATATTATTTACCGGATTTTTAGAAGTAATATAATTTGAAAGATATTCATGAAAATATTAAGAAGTCCAACCATATCCCAAACGCACAGAACCTCCTGCTAGACCTAGTTCAAACAGAGTTCACAACAACAGCAGGTTGAGTCATGGTCTTTATCACGAGATTCACCCCTCTCTGATTCACAATCAGCCTAAGGGGAACAGATGAGATGCACTGTACCAACAAAGGCCTCATCTGCATCCATATGATGAAGTATTACAATAGAAATGCAAGGTTTTCTGAATTGCAAAACTCTAGCATATAAAGATGATCTTTTGGTATTCCTATATCCACAGTCAGCATTTGTCTCCCTCAAAAGGATCTTCTAGTTGTGGAAAGTAAGTATAATTGCAAAGTGTCCTGCACAAATGTGGAGAGACATGTCTGAGAACCACTGCAATCAGTTTGAGATCTTTTTTATGAATCCCCTGTTTTGGCTGGAATTAATTTTAATGTTATTAAAACGATACTGAAGTAAAGAGAAAAACAAGCAGAACGTGGCAAAAAAATAGTACGGGATCTTAAAACGATGGATAAATCACCACATCTGTACTCCTAGCTGTATTTAAAATGGAACCAGTATGACAAATAGAATATGCTAGATGTGATCAGTACTGCACAACTCTTATCAGCCCATGTCAGTCATGCTCCTTTTTGCATTATTTAGCCAGTGGTATAAAAAAAAAGCTGCAGACACAAGTAATGGTGTACTAGATAATAGCCAATGTGGCTGGCATGAAAGGAGTGTGGGAGGTGGAGAATTTAAGTATCACCACTCCTATTCCCATGCATGCAAGATACAAGGAGTCAGCCCACTGGGTTTATTTTGAAAGGCAGATTTAAAAAAAAAAAAAAAATCCTGGTTTTGCTACAAGAACTGTACTGTTTTCAGTGCTACCAATCAATGAGATTTTTTCAAAGCATTAATTAAAGACAGGATTTGAACTGATTTTCCTCTAATATCAAGAAAGAGGAACCGAGCTAACTATACAGTATGCAAATACAAAGACCCACATAGGAAGACATTTTTACTGTTTCATGCTTGAATCAAAAATTATAGAAATAGCTTAATTTAACTCACACAAATGGATCTAATGCAATGAAGATTTTTAGGATATCAGAACTGTGTTGTGCATTCAGCAATTCTTTTTTAGAAACCTTTTCGATTAGAGTGCATAGAAATTTCCAACAGAATTTGGGATAGCATACACATCAGATACTGAATTTGCACTGTTTGCAGTCTTTTGAATCGGAAGAGGACTTAAGTACAACACTGTTCTTGGTACTGAGAGTTTATCCATGATCTGTCCACCATTATTAACATGCTGATAATCACCTTCCAGCTAAGAAAACAAAATTCATTTCTTCCCATCCTTAAAACAGTGGAAAATGGAACCGGGTATTCTCAGGGGTATTTCTCTGGAGATCAGTAGAGATACTTCTGCATAGAGAAATCTTTGGGCTTGAGAAGGCCAAGAGTCACTAGGCATTTTTTGAGAGTGTTACCACCACACTTCTGAGTAACAGAGTATGTGAATCCATTGTATATCCACTGCATTTAAAATGTGCAATACAGTACATTTAAAAAATTTGTATTTGATTTATCTCATTCTCTATAGAGAAAAATCACAGTAGACTAAGGAAAAAAATAAAGAGGCAATCCACAAACACTAGCACTGACTGGTTGTTATCTGCAAGATGAGGTGCTGTTGCCATGGTATCAAAACATAGGTACTAACACAGTAAATTTAAATGAACGTCACACTTACCAGATGGGGACATATATTCTGCATTTGCTCTACAAACCACCTGGACTGGCAGACTGCACATTTGCAAAAAGGCCTGAAAACAAAGAGGGGCATAGAAAAAGGAAAACATGTTTTAGCTGATAGCAAAAAATGGATTTGTTTAAAATATATTAAACTAATACTTAGCACAATGTTTATAAAGTACAGGTATCTGTATTCCATTTTAAGAGAAACAGAAAAGGAAAGAAAGGAAAAATATAAAACTTCATTGGACAATAGTGTACAAGGATATTGTCCAAAATCACTAGTAAAAATTCTTCTGTTTAACAAAGTTGCATTTGTTTTTCCCATTTGATGGTGGCATTTGACCGTCAAAGTTACTGTTGTTTATAAGTCACTAATAATCAGTCTAAGTGACATTTTGACAATCTGAACGTTGGGGCACGTATCTTTTGTGGTTATTATTAACTAATATGCTCAGAGAACAAGCACCAGCATATGCTACATCTCTAGCATATTTTTTTAAAAAACCCAAACACATATACTACACGTCTTTCCGTTGCCATGTTTTCACTAGCCAACATTTTCATGATTTTTGCTTTGCAACTCTGCTAGATTAAAAGGCAGTGTTTATTACCAGTAGAGTTTACTTGAATGAAGGGTATGATTGACCAAAGTAATTTTTTTTTATATCTACCTATAACTCTGGACAAAGCCATTTCCACATGATACTAATTTTTATCAGCAGCAGTCATCATCATAATATACTTAAGAGTGTTTCTGTGTAAGAACAAAAAAACTTTCACAAGGTAACTCACACTTTTGATAGCGAGAGTATGGCAAGTATAAATAACCTATCAAGCGCAGCGGTGAGAAACACAATGTTAAATCCTATTGGGTATTTGGCATTTGCCTTTGCCAGCAAAAAGGCCAAAATTTCAAATTCCAAATCTGAAAGCTATTAATCCAGACTTGAGCCCTTCGCTATGTTCTGAACTAAATTAATTTTAAAGAGAATCTACTGTACATAACAAGAAGTTTCATTATGATTTTATGGATTTAACATGCATACAATGATAGCTTCGTTAACATAGCAAACCAGTAAGGTCTATCTGTTATATTGTGTGACAATGGCAGACCAGGTTTCTGCCGATGCCAGGGTCCCCATGTCTCAACTGAACACTGACAAACAAACAAACTGGAATCAGTCTGGCTCACCTCTGTATTAGCATTAGTTTTAAGATTAAATGTGCTTAGTGTTTAGACTTCATTGAATCCTTCTGAGTTGCTGCATTCATTAATCTCACTTGTAGCATCTGTATCTTATATTGTAAGTTAATATTTAAGAATTTGTAATGTAACCCTCTGTGACTGGGTTAATCACCAGACAGGAGAGAGACATTAACTAGTGTAAAGTACTGGTCTCCAAACAGAAGGCGTTAGGTCCTGGTGAATCAGGAAGTCTCATCAACACCAGCCAGGTTATTGTGGAACATTAAAGAGAACAATAGATTGTGATGCTCTGCACCTTCCCCCTCCCCATGAAGATGAGTCATGCAAGTAAATTCCTCTCATCGGCTGAGTTTGCACCTCAGAGCACATAACAAAAAAACTCTAAGAAGGAACTGTAACTCTATGCTGCTTGGACTCTAGGGGGCAAGGTTTTCTAAGCACAAGCAGGGAATCCGAAGCTGCTTAGCTCAGGTTAGCCCTAAAGGGCATATAGGCTTGCTTATTATAGCAGCTTTTATTACCTTTTAAAACTTGATTGTAACTCATTTGTGTATAACGTTTATCTGCTTTAATCTTGTAAACAACTCGTTTTCCTTTTGGATTAATAAATCTGTCAATAGTTTATTTCAGATTGGCTACAAGTGTTGTCTTTGGTGAGAGACCTAAGGTACAATTAACCTAGGGTAAGTGACTGGTTCCTTGGGACTGGGAGTAATCTGACTATTGCTAGGAGTCCTTGTGGCACCTTAGAGACTAACAGATTTATTTGAGCATAAACTTTCGTTTACTAAAACCCACTTCATCAGATGCATGGAGTGGGAAATACAGTAGAGAGGTATAAATATAGACTAACATGGCTACCACTCTGAAACCTGACTATTGCTGTGATCCTTGGTGTAAAGGACCATCTATCACAAAGATGGGTTTACCTGGGTGGTAAAATAGATTGGAGTAACCTAGAGAACTGTCTGACACGTCACGTTCAGGCTGCTATAGTGCATGAGGAGCTCTAAGTATAGAGCTCACAACCAATTTGGCTCTTACCAGTCTGCCTGGTATTTGAACCGTTGCAGAACAGCTTGACTTATTATTAATCAAGGTGAAAAGGGCTATTTCTGGTTCAAAGTACACAACCTTCCAGGAAAGAGAAATGGCCCTTTTCTACTTTTATTTAGGCAATAATCCTAGTCTGAGGCTTGTATATTTTTTGCAGTTGTCTCAGCTCTACTGAATACAATTTTGGTTGTATTAAAAGACAAATTAACGTGTAAAAATAAAACTTTAACTCAAGGTAAGATTGTCACATAAATCAAGAAAAATTCAAATCTTAAATTGACACTTGTCTGTTGCTTGCTTGCACAAGTGCGCCATCAGTGTGTAACTCAATGTACCAAATATTCTGCAATACTAAGGCACTAGGGGGCAAGTTTAATACATGGCTTTATATTTTTGGCCAAACACCTCTTCTTTATTATAATTTCACTTTAGTAAAAATATTGAAATTATGATTAATTAAAGAACACACTTCCAAGCCCTGGTTTCCTTCTCCTGATTTAAGTCAGAGGCTGAGAAAATTTTGCTCTCACGTTTTGTGGCTAGAATGATGCCAGAGATCTTAGAAGAGTATGTCTCAAATCAGTCTCAATGAGGAGAGAGACTACACTAAAAACACCATCTAAACTAATAGCATTTCCTTCCTTTCACTTCATTTAACCTCCTCCAAGAGTTTAATTTGGGAAGGAAGAATCAGGTTAGACCACTGATCTTTGGTAGGACTGGGGAAGAATGAAGTTAAGGAATATAACCAGCAACCCACTGGAAAATTAGGAAGAGCACAGAAACTGAACGAGACACACAGAAAGGAGGTCCCCTCACAGACTGCCGGATGACTGCTTCTCCAGCCACACGGTGGGTAGGCAGCAGGAAGAAGAGCCTTTTACCCCAGCCGGAGGACAGTCAGGAGCTGGGGCAGTTGCCATGAACCAGCTTCTTCTTTGGCCACTGCACCAAGAGACTGTATCAGCATTCTTAAACTCATCTGTTTCCTTCTGCTGTGCAGAGATATGTGGCAATTGCTGCTTCTAGGGAGCCCAGCTCTTATATGACAACAGTCCTACCTCAGGGATAAAAATATCTTCATTCCTTTGTTATCATTGCAAAAAACAAAAAATGGTACTCTGCTGCCTGTCAATGGCAGTCCTCCTTTCCTGTTTTCCTCTGCTCTGTTCAGCTCCATTCCCCACAAAATGGCACAACAAGGGTTGTCTCATTCCCATCCCCTTCTGCCTAAACATCCTGGTTCTGCTCTATCCTGCCCTAATTCCTGTGTTCAACCAGGAGGCATAAGCAATGGCTGGGAAATAAGATTTTTAAAACCCCTAAAACTTATTTGAATTTCCTTTCATTGTTATTCTGGGACTATATGTATTTTTTTACATACCTTTGCAAACAAATGGGCCCATTCTCTCTCCATAAGGTCATCTAAAAAGACTGGTGTATAACTTACTTTAAAAAAACCTGATATGCAAGGTCCACTAGAGAAGGACCCAAATGTAACCCCAAAATACAAACACTCCTGAACTTGGGGACATTTTTTTGACCCATATGTACTAGCTATCTTATGAACTAATTAAAAAAACAGGAATTTGGTTTTAGATTCTATGTATGGTAGAGTAGGAGTATGTACAGAATTTTAGAGACAATCTGCAGGTGAAATATACATGGGTTACTAATTCTGCATGGATTTCAAAGCTGTATCTAGGCATGCAGGAATGTAAATAGCATTCAATCAGGAACACAGCATTATAGTACTAAGTGTACATCTCAAATGACAGCTTTGAGAAAGGCTGTATTTCAGGAGCAAAACATTCTTAAATTAATTTATCACATCTCAAATCCATGCTATTACTCTCTAGCTGTTTATTTCCTTCTTGAAAAGTAGCTGAAGTTTAATTTTGTCGAGGATTGCCACAGTAATTCCCTTTGCAATAGGGCACTAAATTAACTTCAGGATTCTACATCTAGCCGGAGGTGAATTTTTATAGCTGCCATGTGCTGTTCTCAATGCTGGTTCTAAAGAAAGTGTGCCTGAATTATCCTGGAGTTAGTGCAGCAAGAAAGTCATCTCAAAGCTTTTAAATGTAGCCGTACATGCAAGGATAGTATTGTATGCCAAGGAACTATCACTGACCTTTTTAGGTCTGAACAACGTAGCTATACAGACATAAACGGGTAGTGCAGATCAAGCCATAGTCTTTTCCTTGCAAAGATAGACCTCACAAATGTAAGCCAATAATTACGGAGGCTTTTCAATGGGGAAAAAAAAATATCTACAAAATTAAAGCTGATCTCACAAGCAGCAATGGCCATCAGAATTAGAAAGTTCTTCTAATTCTTATTTTGCCAGATCTTAGCTGGAGAAATTGACGTGGGAATCACTTCAGATGAAGTTAACTGGATTCATTCATCCATCCATCCTCCCTCCTGCAGTGCCCCACCCAAAAAGCCTTAGGATCCTTTTGGTTTCCTTCTTTCCCTAAGCTTTAGTAGGCTCCCCCTGTGATGTTACTGACATGAACTGTGATCACCGTTGCAACCAGGGTCCTATGGTTGCAGCAGGTTCCTTGTACAGAGGAAATCAAGTGCAGTGTCTATGGAAAAGTTGTAGTTTGCTTGTCATAATTATGCTGTCTTTATGTGTGTATCATTTTTGTATTTGAAGTTATGAATATTGGCTATGTACTTGTATCTCAATGTGTTTGATTCTAAGTAGCCTCAGTGAAGCACTTGGTCAGCTTCTTGAGAAAGGACAATTCTCAGTAAGTGCCCAGTCAAGAAACACTTAACTGACAATGGCCTTTGGGAGACGCCAATCCACATCTGAGCTTTCCTGGGAACATTCAAACTAACATGTAAACAATTGTGCCAGCCTGCAAAAAACAGAATCATTCATGGATATGTGATTTGACCAGGTGGATACAAACTCCATCTTTTTGCTGTAACTTTGCACAGAAGAACAAAGGGGTGTCCGTCCACAAAAGGTAATATAAGAGGTCCTGGAAGCCTCTCCATTTTGTCTTTGGCTGGTTCAAGAGATGGCCTCTCCACTTCCAAAAAATGAAAGAAACTGGAGCAAAGGACAGTAACTAGGGGGGTGAGAGTAATTGCTGGATCCAGACTAGGAAGGACTCCAGTTTGCGAAAGAAACTTACTTAAACGTCTCTGGGGGTGAGATTTCATTTGTAATCAGTTTCTTAATGTATTAGGCTTAGACTTGCATGTTTTGTTTTATTTTGCTTGGTAACTTACTTCGTTCCTTTGAACCCAGAGTAAGTGATTAATATCTGGGGTAGCAAACAGCTGGGCATCTCTCTCTATCACTGTTAGAGAGGGTGGACAATTTATGAGTTTATACTGTATAAGTTTATACAGAGTAGAACAGATTTATTTGGAGTTTGGATCCCATTGGGAGCTGGGTATCTGAGTGCTAGAGACAGGAGCACTTGCTAAGCCATTTTCAGTTAGTCTGCAGCTTTGCGGCACATGGTTCAGACCCTGGGTCTGTGTTGGAGTAGACTGACATGTCTGGCTCAACAAGACAGGGTTCTGAGCCCCAAGCTGGCAGGGAAAATGGGTTCAGAGATATCTTGGCACATCAGGTGGCAGTCCCAAAGGGGTCTGTGTGACCGAGCTGTCATACCCCCATCCTCACAAGTGTGAGAAAAATCATCAGATCCCAACAAGCCTTGGGTCTTGCCTTCAATCATAGGCAGTGGGTGGTAAGGGCTAGAGGAGGCTCCAAATCTCCCCAAGTCTCTGTCTGGCTGTGCCGGGGCCATGAAGATGATGGCAAAGGAGAGTCCCGAGAGAGGGGAGAGATCCTGAGGCCCCATGTTTAGTGGCACCAGAGCCAGGAAGGAGACAGGGCATCATGAGGAAAGGGCTCCACCTGTGTGTGGATGTGCATGTCAAGTGACACTGTGGCAGCTTCATCCAAATCTACACTGGGGGCCAACAGGATGAAGTGGGGAACTGGGCCCGGCCCTGTGTAACTGGAGCTGCCACTTCAGAATGAGTGAGGGATGGGTTCAGAATGTCCAAAGAATACTTTCACCAGTTGCCTATGCCTACACTTGGATTTAATTACCTTTGAGTGAAACCATCAGAATTGCTTCACTGGTACAAACTCCAGACAAGAAAAGTTGCGATTTATACAAGTAGAGTTTTCCTCTGCTTGAAACTGAAGTCAGTTCACTCATTGTTGCTTTCTTTGCTTGTGCTAGAGATTTGCAATGATTCAGGCACACTTCTGGATGAACTGGGCTAACAGACGAGATTTAACTAGGTGAGGAAGCAAGCACGAGATTTGGAGGCCAACAGACCAAGGGAGGTTATGTCTCCATTCCCCACACGCAGAAGTCCTTCTAAGATTTACTAATTAAGATGCTTCTATTATTTATTTGTATTACCATAGTGCCTAGGAGGTCTAGTCACAGAACAGAACTCCACTTTGCTAGGTGCTGTACAAACAGAGAACAAAGGCAATATCTGTCCCAAAGAGCTTGCAATCCACCATGGTAATACAAATAAATAATAAAAGACCTTTGACCATTTTTTAAAAAATAAGAAAATTACCACATAAAACTTTGTTAAAAAAAATTAAGGTTCCAGACACTTTAGTGCTTTGAGTGCATATTAACTTACCAGAACATGAGAGTTGGAAGAACCCCTAGGAAATTCAGAGGTAGTTACTTCTATATTTTCAACTGCTCAGGGTTTTAGTAAATTCACAATTAAGATATTCAAATGAACTTAAAGAAATGGAACTCAAAGTTCCATACTACCCATCCACATCAGTAATTACAAAAACTAGAACGTTTTAATCAATCACATCACAGTTGTGCCAATTCTGGCCTTCTTTATAGAATCACAGAACTGGAAGGGACCTTGAGAGGTTATCTAATCCAGTCCCCTGCACTCTTGGCAGGACTAAGTATTATCTAGACCAGTGGTCTTCAAATTGGGGTGAGCGCACCCCTCGGGGTGAGCCAGACCCAGGCGCCGCCGCTGAGACTGCCCGGGAGACCACCGAACTCCCGGGTGGTCTATTTTTAGACTGGGGCAATGCAGCCACCGCTGGAAGCTTCTGCTTTTTGCTGCGGCATTTTGGCAGACATACTCGCCCCGGGGGACTGCCAGACTTTTCCCTCCGCGGCAAGGGGCTGCGGGAGAAAAAGTTTGAAGACCTCCGATCTAGACCATCCCTCTCCAGGTGTTTGTCTAACCTCCTCTTAAAACCTCCAATGATGGAGATTCCACAACCTCCCTAGGCAATTTATTCCAGTGCATAACCACCCTGACAGAAAATTTTTCCTAATGTTCAATCTAAACCTCCCTTGCTTCAATTGCCCTGTTCTTTCCCTATTTTAGCCTCTTCCGATCCTACCTAATTTTCACTGGTATTCACTATGTTAGATGTGCAATCACCACCAACCTTCTTGGTGAAAACTGAAATAAAGAAGTCATAAAGCACCTCTGTCATTTCTACATTTTCTCTTATTGTTTTTTCTCCCTCATTGAGTAATGGTCCTGCCCTGTCCTTGGTCTTCCTCATGCTTCTTATGTATTTGTAGAATGTTTTCTTGTTACCCTTTCTGTCTCTAGCTAGTTTGATCTCGTTTTGTGCCTTGGCATTTCTAATTTTCTCTTTACATACTTCTGTAATTTGTTTATATTCATCCATTGTAACTGACCTAGTTTCCACTTTTTGTAGGACTCTTTTTTGATTTTTAGATCATTGAAGATCTTCTGGTTAAGCCCAGGTGGTCTCTTGCCATACTTCCTATCTCTCCTACGCAGTGGGATATTTTGCTCGTGTGTCCTTAATATGGTCATTCACCATTCATAGTGAGGAAGGGAGGTGACTGACACTTTTTCACAGTCTGTGTAATAGCTTCCTAATCACGAATTTATAAACATTCTTCCTCATAGAGGCATTATCCTGTAAGGTGCTGAGAACTCTTATTGTATGTGCCAACAAATCAAGTGTCATTAGACACATACCTAGCATGCTTACAATGGATGGATATAAAATCTATTACAACTTAACGCACTGCAGATTTTTTGATATTCCATCTTCACACTCTACCAGTACAGAGTCATCTCCACATGTGACGAGCAGTGCCATAATCTGTGGACATCTCAGAACCTACTAATATTCTTGAAAGGTAATTTACACTCAAAACAAGGACATGCGCTATAACTCTTAACTGCACCTCAACAAAAAGTTTCTTTTGGGGGGGGAATACCAATAAGGTTTATCACAACATCAGTGACTTAGTGGTATTCACTGTTGACATAATCACTTTCAAAAGTGGTACTCTTAGATTCTCCTTAACTATTTATTTGTTAGGATTTTGTTCTGACAAAAATATGAGAGTTTAAAAACTAAGCATGAGTGACTTAATGTGTGGGGTACGTATTGTGACAATCATTAACGGAAATAACACTACTCCTAGCAACAGAGAGGTCTGAGGTCAGGGGTGCAATTATACAATTTCAAAGATTCCACCACCCATTCATAAATATTAGGGACAGTCTACACTGAAAACTTACATCAGCATATCTATGTCTCTCAGGTGTGAAAAAATCCACACCCCCTGAAAGATGTAGCTATGTTGACCTAACCCCCACCATAGACAGTGCTAGGTCAATGGGATGAATTCATTTGTTGCCCTGGCTCCTGCCTCTCAGAGAGGTTGATTAACTACAGAGGCAGGAGAACCCCTCCTGTCGCCATCATGAGTATAAACTGAAGCGCTGTGGTTTTGCCAGACTGTAGCATTTTAAGTATAGGCATAGCCTTAGACAAATTTATTTCACTATTATAACTTTCACATTCTCCTGTATTATTGTGATTGACAGAGTTGGGAAATTATGAGCATTAAAAAACTTAACTGAAAACCACAATTAAAAACATGTTAAACACAGTTAATGCTTTTCATGCAAATGACAATTACGTTATCCCCTAGATAATTTGAGGGTAAGGGAATCACAAGCAACATATGCTTATTGGTATCTATTGCCAGAAAATTTTGACTGCTTTTTAGATACAGTAAACATTATTATATGAAAAGAAAGCAGTAGATTATCAAATGCTTACTAGAATCCAAATATATTAAAGTGTCAGGGAAATTACTCAAAATTAGTTTAAATTGTCTGGATTTGACTAATCATGAGGAGAGAAAACAGCCAAAGACCACAAAGAGGCACAAAAAATTACAATGGATTGAATTGGGGATATTTGGGAGGAAGGGTCTAGTGGACAACACAAGGATCTGTGTTAAGCTTGATCTTATTTAACATCATCTTTAGTGACTAAAAAGGAGTGAGCAGCACAAAGTGTATAAATGATACTAAACTAGAATGCATTGCAATACGAGCAAGAATATTTACAAAACAAAAACAAAAAAAAGACTAACGATGACTTTGTAGCTCCAAGCATCTCATCTTCTCACCATGGTACCTTCCATATATGAAGAGTAGGACGGGTGACAAGGTGGAGTTCTACTTTACTTTTTATAAAAGAGCCCTTGTGGCAGTAGGGGATTATCCAACATTCTTCTGGACTTTTCAAAGAAAAGAGACTAGAATCACTCCAACTCAATTCTGCTAAAGTCCACAAACACGTCAGTTCTACTTCACAGTCAATGGTAGCGAAGGCAGATATATCTGTTGGTTCAATATTCACCAACAAAGATCAACCAAACCTATGCAGTCTCTGTCCCATATTCAGGTGTAAATCCAGAATATTAAGGGCCAAGAAAATTTGATGATTCAAGATGACACAAAAAGTTGCTTTGACAAATCCTTCTTTAAAAAAGAAAAAACATCCTCAAAAGTTTAGGAACTGGGTAATAACTGGGAAGATGGGCACAAAAATCACTGTTGAAAAGATGCCAACACCTCTAATGGGAAGTATTAATCTCTATCAAGAATGCATCCAACTCTGCCCATAAATTATTTTACAAGCCAAGAGGGGTTCAGTTTGCAGGCCAAAACTAACATTCCTCCAAGACCCTCAGAACATCATATAGGAAAAATGTAGCATTTGCGCACATCCACTGACCTCAGCATGGATCTACTACCCAAGCAGCAGCCAAATCTCAGTAATCTTGTCAATGAGCTCTTTAAGGGAGATATTCTACATTGAGTGAACACAGTGCAGATTCAACCCCTTGCAACACATCTGCTACTCATAACTTCAGATGGAAAAGTGTTCACAGCTATTTTAGTCAGGAAAAATGTTCATAGCTTTCCAGATCCCCCTCTAGGGAAGTCTTAGCCCTGTCAGCCAAAAATACACAACTACCAATAGAAAATGGAGAACAGCTTCAAAATGCAAACTGAACTCCTATTACATAGCTTAGAAAGGACAAATGTCTTTTTCTAACTTATTAGCATCTAACCATAAGAGTTGGGGTAGATTAACTGAAATATTTAAAATCAAGAAGAATAAAGTGAAAATTCATCAGTCTTCTCCTTATTTCCCTAGCCTGTATTACAACAATAAGGGATGGTAGCAACAATACTAGTGTCCAGCACACTTATAAAAAAGTAAAGGAAACTTCCTACAAGAGTCAATGTGGAATTCATTGTCACAGAAAGGTATCAAGCCAAACATTCTGGCTGGATTTTAAAAAGACTATTTTATGACCTGCATATGTAGATCAGCATGCTATGATAACAGTAATCAAATCTCATATTTCTGGGTAAAAGATTATTGCCACTGGCATCAAGAATTCCTTCCCTATTCATTCACCCATGGGGTCTCATCGGACGGGTTTACCTTCTTCTGAAGCAATGATATTGGCTACTGCCAGAAGCAGAACTCCAAACAACCTGGACTTGCAGTGCAATCCAGTATGGCAAGTCCTATATGATCAATATTGCATCTGAGGGTTAGATTCTATTAAAAATTGTTCATAAAATTGAAGGTATGTTATCCTATCTGTGGTTAAGGTTGTTAAGCTTGTAGCAGACAAACAATCCATCTCCTATAGCACAATGTACTCCAGTACAGGACCTCAGGTTGTTGATTTCATATGCATTTTGGGTTCCACTTAGTAGTAGCAGTAATAGTATCTATTTTATTTTGAATGTCAATATGAAACAGAAAAGTGCATTTTAACTGCAAGAGAATGAATTAACAGCACATATGGAGAAAGGGTTTATGTCAAGCTTTAACATGACACATATTATTAAACTAATAAACCTCTTTCATATCTCTTTCATTTTAATCAAGGGAGATTGCACATCCTGTCAAAACAGCATTGTTACCGATGTCAGTCAGTTCTAAGATGCTCCTATATACACTGCCTTAGAATGTCAAGCTACTGAGTACATGATATTTTTTTTCTGATAATTAATATTAAAAGACAAAAGTTTTCAACCTCTGTATGAGCTTTTGAAAATGTGTTTCACCTGTACATTTAGTTTTATTTTAGGTGAAAGAACTGTTAACTAAGAAAGCATGTGATTCTATATTAATTGACAGAATTTGAATGGGACACAGTTTGATTCAGTTAAAGGAACAAACAACATTGTTTAAAATAACACTATCAACTTGTTTCAGTCCCCCAATTTCAGAAAATCCAGTTTTCAGATAAAGCACACTTTAAATAGCATGTGTTGAATTTTGGTTAGCATGAAAAATAAAGAGAATATGCTTCCTGCACACACTGCTAACACTCAGAAGGAATTTGGGGCAGGCCCAAGAGGACATGGCAGGGTTCACTCAGTGTCCCTCTTCTTTCTCTGTATGCTCACACATGCCTGCCATTTTTACCTTTGCTGCTGCTTTTGAAAGCTCCCCTCAGAACTATGCAACAGACTGATATCATACATAGGTATAAGATGGGAAGTGAAAATGACTCTGTATAGTGCTATTAGAGAGAGAAGGTGAATGAGGTAATCTCTTTTATTGGACCAACTTCTGCTGGTGAGACAGAGAAGCTTTGAAGCTTACAGAGTTCACCTTCACTCCTATTAAATGTACAAAGTAAAATAAACAAAACAGAAGATTTATTCTCTTTAGCCTTTCAGTTAGTCATCCTAGGTGTTACTTGAAACAGTAGTAGAACAAAAAAGCAAACAGAAATGTTATTTTTCAAGTTGACAGCAACGTGACTTCTACTCCAGAGTATCTCTTAGTGAATCATCCACTAGGTTTTTCCATCTCAAAACAGAAAACAAACAATACTCTAAGCATAAATTCCAACTGGATGTAAATAATATCAAGATTTCAGTATTTAAGGTCAGAATCTCTATCTCCTGCCTTACTTATTCCAGAGCTGAGAGAGTTCACATTCTATAAACACTGTATGAGAAACCCTACTTTGAGATGACAAGCTACAGGTTTCTTTCCAAGGACATTATCAGTTTCATAATTAAGTCCAAACCACTGTAAGTAATCTCTCATTGACTAGCATTTTAAAAGCACTCACAGAATGCCGCTGCGAAGAAAGAGATTTGTGTTTTCATTCTTATTCTGTTTCATCAACACACAAAGGAGAATCTGTGATGACGACTGAAGAAATATTCTTCCCCTTATTGAAGGGACGTGTTTTAAAATGAAAAACCATGAACAAATCTACAAAATAATTCAGTTTTTATATCAAACAGCTGCAGACCTTGTAATTGAAATAGTGTGTCTAAGGCTACAAATGAAAACTGTTCACTATCATTCTTTGAGTGACAGATTAAATTCCTAATCCAGTTGTGGTAATGGCCACATTTGTAGTTTAACATAAATTAAGAGCTTAATTATATTTGCAACTATTTTAAACAAAACAACAAATTCCTCTGTACCTGTGAATGTAATTTATAGCAAAGCCAGGTTCATTTTCCAAAACAATCTATTTTACACTGCAGCAGAACACAGCTATAATGATATAATGTAATTCTTGTTGTAGAATGTGGAAAGAGTAGATTCACTGGTAGCACAGAGGAGGTTTTGAAGATAAATGAAGATGCTATTCATTCAGGGGTAATTTCATCTTAGAACTATATGAAAGATGTTTCACTCACATGCTGTAGTTGCATGGCTAGGGATTTAAGTGTATTTTCAGCTACAAAGTAATGCCGCTAGATCAATTATGTTGATACTGTATTTCTCACCATGAAGAATTTTAGCTTTTATGCTGTTTCAGAATGGATTGTCAAATATTCATTTCACTATTGAATCTTTGTTTTGTGTAGGGCAACAATTTAAAATTCAGCTTACTGTTTAGCTTCAAAAACAAAATTACACAATTCATATGCTAAAAATCACAAGCCTGCAAAAAACTATGAATCATGGGTGATTTACCTCAACAAGTTATCAAACAGTTGTGTAAATAAGCAGTTAACCTGGGCAATTTAAACTTCTGTTGCATAAACGTCCCTCTTTGATACAATACAGCTAGCCAGTTCTAGCCCCCTTCTTGCAGCAACAAATAGATCAAATGTGTGGTTTCTACAATTGACACTGACTTTAATATCACTCACTATGTGTTCTGACACCATAAGATAGTACCACACACTATGTAGTAACCTGCCTGAAGGTTTTAAAGTATTTACACAAACCTAAACATGTTGATAACATTTTTAGAGAGAGAGGTTACAAAAACTGTTTATAATGTAAAGCGTTAGGAAACCTAAATATAGGGTCATTGTTATACAATATACACAGTATTTAAAGCAATACATAAATACTCAGCCTCATATTTTATATAAGGATGTAACAGAATACTCACTTCTGGAATTTAGAACTAAACAGTAAAGAGATCTCAATTCCCCACTCATCTTGAGCAAAATTCACACTCTCCCTTTCCTTCCAGCATAATGTCTGAGTGATTGAATTGTGTGTGGGAAACACCATGGAGATAGTGGGGACAGAATCTCCTTCCAGTCCACAGGCAGACTGCAAAGCAGCCTGTCTGCTATTCCATCCCACAAGCTGGAATACTATCTGCAGACCCTCCATGACCCCTTATTTGAGGCCCACAGATTCATAAAAGGCACAAATCCAATTGCCCCACTTCTTGTTTCTCCTTGACTGTTAGATGTCTGTATTACAGAGGTCTCAATAAATTTGGCTTCCAGACTTACTTACTGAAATAACCCTTATTCAGTCAGGTTTTAATTCTGTAATTTCTCTTCTTTTATGTGTTTCAGTCATTACACAGATTACATACTGAATTCACAAATAAAATGCCTTATTGATTTGAGAGCATACAGGCTGTTACAAGGAAATAAACTATAGGAACTGAAAAACACCATCTTTTGCTTTTTGTATTGTAGTAATGTCAAGAAGGACTGGGGCTCAAATGTGGTAGGTGCTGTGTGAACTTGGAGGAAGACCATCCTGAAGAGTTTACAGTTAAAAATAAGAGTTATTTAAATGAGTATTATGTAAATTATTAAAATTGAGTGTTAGTAATTTCCATTTTGCTGCTCTCTCTCACAAACACAGTAAAATGGTACCATAGAGAACCAACACAAAATCCTTTTGTCAAATTCTTAAGGTTCTTCTTCCAAAATTAGAGTGTATGCTTAAGATACAACAGAATACAGCAGGCAGAAATTGTAAAATTTGAGACATTTAAATGAGAGTTTCATATCTGGGGAAGGATTTTAGGGACAAAAATTATATCTTTATTTTTATTGCTAGGTGTCTGTAGAGTCCTTTCTATTTGTCCATAGGATGAAATAAATGGCTGGGCAGGAGAGACCAGAAGAGTATTTTGCCTGTATACACTGGTTTACAAATAAAAATATATTAGAAAACCACTGTTTTAAAAATCAACAAATTTGCAGATTGCCAGAGGGAGTTATCTAGGAGTATCAAATGTTCTTCTTTGTAATAATACAGTATGTGTGTGTATACACACACACAAACTATACGGTATGTATTTAGGATGTCACTGATTAATGTTCTGTTAACGGTTTTCATTGCTAACTACATCCACTCCTTTTTGGATATATGGAGGTTTAGCTATTGATATTCTGTTTTTATAGTAAACAGAAAGGAAAAACAGGAATACTAAGTAATGGAAAATTCCATCATAAATAAGGTGAGGGAAATGCTCTTTGGGGAGGAAGAGGATAGGAACACTGAGTTATATCACTTATTCTGATTTTTGCATGTAATTTTTCATTAACTTTAATGGGAGCAAGGCTGCACATATCATAGTAAGAAAAGGGATTTTATTCTATGTATGACAATCTCTACTCTGTAACAGGATAATCATCACTAAATTACACTGTTCTCCTTTTATATCAATTTCTTTGCTGTGGAAGTAAATTGACATTTTGTATCAAGATTTGCAGCATAAGATCATATTATCTTCATTTCCAAAAGGACTGTATAATATGCTACTTTAGTTTAATGGACAAGTAGTGTACACCTAACACCATGAAAGATCAAGGGATTCACAATTAAATCTACTTTCAGGAATTGCAGGTTACTCAAATATATAAATCTCCAAGCAGGATCAGCACAGGAGTTCCACAATGGGAATTTTTAATTAAGCATAAAAAGGCATTAATATTCCATATAATTACTATATTATATAATTTTCTAAAAAGGTTACACCCAGTCACATATACCCAGTCTTAAGTTTGCATTGCGATGTGCAAATAGCTACGTAACTCCATTCAATATTTTTAAAATGTACATAACCAAGTCCTTACATTGAATCTTTAGCTTTTATAAGAAAATGTCTGCAATAATCTCTCAGTTACACATACACAACTTATTTTGCTTTCCACAGTATCTGTTCCATAGCCAAGCAGAAACTGACATGCTAGATCAGAGGTGGGCAAGCTATGGCCCGTGGGCTCGATCCGGCCCGTCAGGGCTTTGGATTTGGCTTGCGGAATTGCCACCACCATGGCGCCACTGAGCTAAGGCAGGCTCCCTGCCTTCCCTGGCCTGTGCCGCTCCCAGAAGTGGCTGGCACTACAGCCTTGAGGCTTGGGGACGGAGGGAGAAGGGAGCAGAGGGCTCTGCACTCTGCCCTTGCCTGCGGGCACTGTCTCCCACAGCTCCCATGGCTGGGTATGGGGATCCGTGGCCAATGGGACCTTCAAGGGAGGTACCTACAGGCAAGGGCAGCGCGCGGAGCCCTCTGTCCCTCTGGGACGTGGTGCCAGCCACTTCTGGGAATGATGTGGGGCCAGGACAAGCAGAGAGTCTGCCTTCGCCCCGCTGCACGCCACTGCCACCCTGGAACTGTTCAACGTATGCGGCGCCAGGCCAGAGCCCAGACCTCAAGCCCCTCCTGCATCCCAACCCCCTGCCCTGAGCCCCCACTGCAGCCCGCACCTCTTCTGCGCCCCAACCCCCTTCCCTGAGCCTCCTCATATACCCCGCATCCCTCCTGCACCCCAACCCCTTGCCCTGAGCCCCCTCCTGCACACCACACCCTTCTCTGCACCTCAACCACCTGCCCTGAGCCCCCAGTATACCCCGCATCCCTCCTATGCCTCAACCCTTTGCCCTGAGCCCCACCCTACACACTGCACCCCCTCCCACACCCCACACTCCTTCCTGCACCACAACCCTCTGCCTCAGCCCTACATTCATGGTCCTGCATGCAATTTTCCCATCAGATGTAGCCCTTGGGCCAAAACATTTGTCCACCCCGTGCTAGATGAATGGTAGTGTTACTACTTGTAATGATTGTGATCAGCTTTTATTTTAACTAATTGCTTAAGTCATTAGTTATGCTCTTTATATACATATTTCATCTATTCTTTGGAAGCCAGCCAAAGCAGACATCATAAAGAGGTGCTATGATGGAAAGGAGATTTCTAGAAGGATTTGGTGTAAGTGACAGCCAAATTATGGCACGTTTAGGGTTTTATTTAAACCATCTTTCCTGAAGGATCTCCTAGCAGCCTCCCCACCAAACCCCATTTAATCAGAAAAACACATAACTCCGAGACATCTTTGCTATGCGAAAGCCCAAAAAAGCAATGAACAACCTGTGTGCTACGTCTAAGGGAAATCCATGTACCATAGGTCAGTGGCTGAGAGATAGTGGAGAGAAAAAGAAAGGCAACTTGTATAAGACTATATTGAGGAAATAAGTCCCAGGTATTGGCTTCCTCCCCCAACACATGACTATCTACCCCTCCTTAAAAACACAAGCAATTCATCAGAAAAGATACAGTAGTTCCCATTTTTGATGTTACTTAATAAAATGTATGCCAGGTGAGCTAATTTTAAAACTGCCTGATCACTAAGCTATTTTTTTAAAAAAAAATTACACATCCTAATATTTACATTTTGTGGACAGCTACTTTATTTTTATTTTTTTTTGGAGATCACAACTGTGTTCCTAATACAGATTCTTCTAAACTGATACCATTTCCCCATATAGAATAAAATTGTTCCATAAAGTTTAAATCAGATATCTGCCGAAGTCATATTTATAGTCATGGCTACTATCAGCTGTCAAGACAAAGAATATTGAAGAAAAACAGGCATTTTTAATATATTATGGCTAATATATCATCTAAGTGACATGCACAGGATAACAATAGAATTGGAATGGTCAAGCAAAATGCTACATTAGAATAGGAAACTTCTGTTTTGTTTGGAAAGAAACCAAAACCACACCTGTAACCCTGATGGATGGAGAGAAGATTCATGAGAACTACATAAGTAAGGGTTTCTGGAGCTAAAGCTAACATTGAGATCAAATGCTCAACAAAATTCCTTATTTCTTTTCACTGTAAGGAATTATTTAAAACATACTGCACCACAGAGAGAGAGGGGTAAAACACTAGCATCTGTTTTTCAAAATAAATGGATAACATGTCCACCTATCAACGAAACAAGATACTTTGGGAGCTGTGGGGGGCTACCAAAGGAACATTGATATTTTCCAGACTCTCAGCAAAAAATATATTATATATCTTGGACAGAATAAGGTCCGTAGAGGATTGCTAGAGTGACCAAAAAATCCTGAACTTTTGATTTTACAAAACACAGGTTTGTGAACCTTTTACATGATATCTCTAATGGTCCCACTCTGACCAAAAGAGATGCAGACTTCTGGGACACATAAGCCCCCAAAGGGTTATATTAACTAGACTACATAGGGGGAACAAGTAGAAGTGGGGAAATAAATCAACCCTCTTCCACAGCCAATACTAGAGTTGCTTTGGAAGACGGGGAACTTTTCTTGCAAGCCAGCCCCTGTCTACTACCAGGTAAAGTGTCCCCTCAGAATAAAGAGAAACCTCTAGAGACAATGAACTTAACAGGTTAATGGAGTTTACATGGACTTTCCAGCCATAAAGGCTCTTTAAAGCAGATTAGAGCCTTCAATTTGTCAATTATATGAACTACCTCTAATACACACTGGAGTGTACAAACATACAGTGGATTCTTGCTCTTTACATATGGTGAAACTGGATTCCTTGTGTTTTGGGGATATTGGCTTTGAGGGTAATGTAACCAGCAAGCATATGACTAGTCTTTGGGAAGAAACCTTTCTCTGTGCAACCCAAAATGTGGATGACAGCTGGAAAGACAACAACAAAGTTCAAAGTGTGTCCAATTCCAATTATAAATAGGTAGACAGATGTAAATATTAACAGATGCATAGGTATGAATATTAGGAATCTTAAAAATAAAATCAGTAACACTTCAATGTTAAAGACTAGAAGGAATAATTTCAACTTGGAAAATTATGTTGTGTCCAGGAACATAAAATGTTAAATCTACAAAGTACTTCGAAAATTTCTAAAAATGTCATTTGAATACTTTTTATGTAATTTACTTAGGATTTAATCCTTCGAAGAAATATTTTAATTTAACATCACTCTAGTTTAGAAATGATGATGCTTTACCTGAACAGCAAGAGAAGATGCATTGTCAGAAAGCAAAATTTGCTCTTCTGTAGAAAGAAAATGAAAGAATATAATTACAAATAATTCTTTAGTTACCGATGTGTAACTGCATAACATTCAGTGTTAAATCTCTTGTATATAAATTTAAAAGGCAAATACTGCAACAAAGAATTTATGCCCCATTACATTAATTTTATGTTATGCTATTGGACAACAAAATATGAACTATGAATACAAAAATATACTAGGAATATTTCTTCTTGAAATGCCCTCCCATTTGTCTTATTTTACCAGAGATGTACAATTAGAAACCCCAACTAAAAAAAAAAAAAAAAAAAAAAGTGTCTCAATTTTAAGCCAATTATTCCTCTACTAATCAAAGTTAAATAAAATAGCATATTCATAATTCCTCTAGCTAAAAAGTAAAAGCATTCAGAATCCTCAAAAAACAGCTTGCAGTTAATATTGCATACTGTGTCTAGGTCTGTCACACAAAAGAAAGATGACAAGTTCGCTGCAATAAAAATTCCATGCTTAGAAGACTAGGGCTGCTACCTATTAGTCTTCATTACTTTGCAGTCTTCTGACAACTGTAGCAGGCTGCTGAGCCCCAAATGGGGGCCATAATGTGATCTGATGATATATGAAGAGCTGCTAAAGGGAGCCTGAACCATCCTAGCCTATACATTTTAACAGTTCCTTTTTACTGAGAGCCCACTTTACCATAAGACTTCAAAAATCTGCTGCCTCAGCTATTGGTGCAGTAAATCTGCCAACGGTGCCTGCAACCATATCATTTTACACTGCCTACAGCAACCAATATAATGAATCAATAATAAACCAAGGACCTTATATGCCATGAATAGCTGGTTTATATTGGCAGATGCAAGCTTAGCTAAAATCTCTGACCAGACAAACACAAAGGAATCTCTTTTTAACTGTTTATATTTTCCCTGAAGTTAATTATGTTACTGTATATTTAATGTTTTTAAAAATAAAATCATTAATTGCAGAAAATAATGTACACACCCTTCAGTTGCTGATACAGTGTAGCATTTTCAGGCCAAGGTTCTGCAGCTGTGGAAAGAAAAATTCATAATTAAGCAAACCAACCAACAATATGCTAACGGACGTGAACTGAATATGAATGTTACATAGAGCAGAAATCAGAATTTTAGAGCCACTGATGCTCTAAAATTTGACCTACCTTAAAAATGACTCACTGTTATTCACACTGCTCTCCCTTTGCCAGAGAATGGAAAGGGGTGGGAGAAAAGAGAAATTTGATTCTTCGCAAAAACGAAGGCTGTGATATTCCTTAAATTCAAGCTATGCCAAAGGGTGATCTTACAGCTCTAAAACCATAGTAGCAGATTTCTTCTACACATTCCCATTAAAACACACCATGCTTCATTCTGCCCACTCACAAGATAAGTAATCTAAAAGCTGTACCATAAAGAACTCTGATAAGAACAGGACAGACACGCAGAGGAGAGATGGCACAATTGACACCTACCAAAACTAATTTTAAGAGTTTGCTTTGGGACAAAAAGCTTTCTGCTGTTTTAATGCTGGTTCTTGATTCAGCACCCCATATAACAGAACCACCCAGCTACATGTTTGGGAACTTCAGAAGACAACACATCAGGTAGATGGTAGTACTGAAGTGACAGGCCTGAAGTTGGTATTTGTCAGTATTCTCTGAAAGACTATCATTATTAGTTCAAAAAGGCAAGATATTCCAACTAAGAAACTGTGTGTTTAATCAATCATGCACCAAGTGAATTTCTGGCACAGCATAAAAATCATCAGTACTGATGTATTACTGATAATAGTGGTTAGATAAGAGACAAAATGACTTTACAATGAACTAGTACATTTCTTTGTTAAATACAACTTAGACGTCCATTTTAAGGTGTTAATTCAAGGTTTTTTGTTTCAATAAAATTGACTAGTTGTGATTAAAATTCATTCTACTCAAAAAATATTTTTAAAAAGCATTCAAGTCTACAAATAACTACATGTACTGCAAAACAGAAGCCTGCCACTGGCTAAGAAAAGGTCATTTTTTGTATCAGCTGGCCTTCAGAACTCTAAAGAAAAAAACCCGCATGATTTCATAATTAAAATATTCTTTTCTACTTCTCCTGCACTGTTAACTTTATATTTTATGGCAGTTAGACAAGACTGTAAAGCTTGTAATAATGTATACACAATCTTGCAAAGGTCACTACCCTAACATCAAGCACAAAAAGCCTACCAGTATGGGCACGGGAAGGTAACTAATCACATCCAAGTGTCATGACAAAGTGTTTTATGTTTTCTTATAGCATTTATTGCTTTTAAACCCATCCATTACAGTTTGTCTCCTAGAGTAATAATTCTTGAGATGAAATACACTCATACAGTTAAAGAAAAAAACAACGACGACACAGTGTACCTGGCACCAATTGTTAAAATAATGTATCTAAATTACATGTATTTAATTCAGTAGAATTCCAGGCTCATAGAAATGTTGAAATTTAGTGACACAACCACCATATGTGCATGCTAAGAAGTGGAAGTACCGCCAAAATCAAATGATCTGTGTGGTTTCATCATTTGGGGATGAAATCTAGTGAGATTTCAATACCAAATTGACCTCAAAATGAAGCCTAACCTCAATATAGATCTGGATGTAGACACCATATTTCCATTAGGAGATGTGTTAAGAAGCCAAAGAAGCTCCTTCACCGACACAGATGCACACAATATAGAGCAAATAGTGAAGGTACCTATTTTTTGCTGTGACAACCTGGATGTTCTGTTCAAAAATTTCAATAATATTAAAAAGGATTAGGGTGACCAGACAGCAAGTATGGAAAATTGGGACAGTGGATCGGAGGTAATAGGAGCCTATATAAGAAAAAGATCCAAAAATTGGGACTGTCCCTATAAGATCCAGACATCTGGTCGCCCTAAAAAGGACTGTCATCTTAAACCTGGTACATATACTCAGCTGTGGACTTCATGTTAATTTTGTTAACCGTTACATATAGCCCTTAGCTCCCAACCTCAGGTGTATGGAGGAGCACAATAGAGCTTGAGGGAGAAAGGTGCAATAGTTGTTTTAAGCCACAATTGTCCTCACGCAATCCTATGCAGACTGTGCACCACCAGTCCAGTCTCTGGGGGCTAAAAACCTCCACCTGTTCTATGAAAAAATACAGCACAGATAGTAATGCAAACTTCCCCACACTGCATTGCCAGTGTATTTCAACCCCTGATCTAGAGTGAAATAAGAGTATAGTACTGTCTGTGTTCAGTCCAGGGCAACATCGACAACCTTTCTGCTAGGTATGATGGTGCTTGGGTGATGTGGACATTTGTCTGCAAGAATTGGACTGACACTATCAATTTAGTTCTCACAGACTACTCATCAGATGGCAATAGCTTTTGGTCACTGAAATCTGGCCTAGGACAGTAAACAACAAACTTGGAAAAACAGGCTTCATATTGTATTACTCATATCCCAAAAGAACCATCTTACAAGATTTACCTTAAATTCCTGCACACTGGGCCAAGTGTGCTGGAAGAGCAGCCAAACACCAGTATACAAAGGGTGCACTCTCAAAGGTCTGCACAATTCTCATTGACTTCACTGAGAATTGTGTTATTAAACACCTGTACACTACTCTATTACTCACCCTGTATCTTGTGGGCACCCTATATGCAGTCATTTCATATATTGCTTTGGACAGAGGTTTAAATACCACAATATAAATCTGACAAATGACAAGCTATGAAAGATGGAAATTTAATTCAGAATAGTATTGTGTCCCAAAGACTACTTAAAACTAGTCATAACCCCAAAATCTACTGTTCAGGGAGACCAGATCCCCTATTTTAGGACAGCAAGGAAAAATCTTTGAAGAGATGCCATGTGTCTCTGTAACAGGAGAGAGAGTATAGTATTTTTAATGTACAGCACGGATCCTGGCTTCTGTAGGGGAAGACATAATTTGTAGAATAATAGGCACTAATATTACACGCTGCTTCAGTTCTGTCATATTTCCAATCCATCAAGTTGATTAATGCTATAATAACTCTACACAAACTTATCATTTGTGCACTAATGAAGTCAAATCCAGTTTATCCTTCAGCAACTAGATTATTTTGGTCTCCAGATGTTAGTTCTCCAACTAACTAAGGCCAACCTGGCAGTGATGGGGCAGAGGAAAAGCAACAAACGTGACATATACCCAATTTTGAAAGTTCTCTGTAGGGGATCAACTTCACGGTGTCTCAGCAGCATCAGATCCAATAGAACAGACAACCATCTTCATTGCTAGCTCATGGTATGAAACAATTGACTGGTTATATACTTTATGGACTGCAAGTTACTGTTGAACCTCAGGAATACGGACATGACAAAGGAGTTAATACTGATGGTTCAGCAGATGAAGCATTGCAGTGATCAAAGAAACTAAACGGTAGTTAAACCTGGCATGTAAAAGCTTCTTTCTCATAACTAACGACAAATAAAAATTTAGTTATTGAAAGCTTTATTAAACGTCATGTGAATTAGATTCATCATATCCGTTGTTAACTCTTCACTGCTGGGTTTGGAGAACAGCAGCATATAGAACTAACAGATTTTGGCAGAGTTCATTGGTATCAAACTAAATTATCTAAAAAAAATCCTGAAAATTAAGTGTCATCATACAACCAAGAAGCTTTAACTACTGAGGACAATGGCAATATATTAAGTTGATTCCCAGCTGCTCTTCTGTCATATATAGTCCCAGCCATTCTTTGATTTTTTTTCCTGAAAGAAACAAGGTTCCATATAAATCAATGTGACATGAAAGTCCTGTCAAATTCTTTGTTGCTGGGAAAATATTGCATAAGGTGCACTTTTCAGATTTAGTAAAGGAATATTTTACTCCTGAAGCATTAAGGACTGGTTGAGCTATCCAATTTGTCTTTAGATTTAAAATGATCATTTCTAGTCACTTCTGATTTTTAGTTCAATAATACAGTTTATCTGTCTAGGCACTTATATGCCTTGTCCCATCATCATAGCAGGAGCATCTCACAAGCACTTGTGTAAATATATTCAAGACTGTCAGATAGGGAAGTATTATCCCCATGGAATAGACAGGGAATTCAGGCACAAGAGAATGAAATTCACCAATGTGTAGAGGGCCCACACAAAGCCTAGGCACTCGCCCAGATCCCAATTAAACTTTCAAAACGGAGCTGAAGTGGGGCTTCAGTAATACAGGCCTTGAGGAGGCTCTCTGCTGCTAAAGAGATCAGGTGAGGTGTGTCAGAGTTCCCTCTCCACTCTGAACTCTAGGGTACAGATATGGGGACCCACATGAAAGACCCCCTAAGCTTATTTCTACCAGCTTAGGTTAAAAACTTCCCCCAGGCACAAATTCCTTATCCTGGAACCGAATCGCTGCCACCATCAAGTGAGTTAAACAAAGAATCAGGGAAACACCTGGAGTTCCTATTCTCCCAAAATCCCACCCCACCCCCACCCGCCCAAGCCCTACACTCCCTTCTTGGAAAAGGCCTGAGAATATAAACCCCCACCAATTGTTACAGGTGAGCCAGATCCAAACCCCTTGATCTTTAAAAACAATGGAAAACAATCAGAGTTCTAAAAGAAGAATTTTAATTAAAGAAAAGATAAAAGAATCACCTCTGTAAAATCAGGATGGAAGTTAACTTTACTGAGTCACAAAAAGATTTAAAAAAAACACAGAGGAATCCCCTCTAGCTTTAGTTTCAAAGTTACAGAGAAAAACAGGGATAAAACTCCCTCTATCAAAAGGAAAAATTCACAAGTTAAGAAAACAAAGAAACTGACATGCCTTGCCTGGCTATACTTCCAATTTCTGTAATATTTAGACTTACAGGATGGTTTATAGGAGAAGGAGATGCTAACCTGGTGCTTCTCTGCTTTCCCCGAGAACGAACACACACACACCACAAAACAAAGCCTTCCCCGCAGCCAGATTTGAAAGAATCTTCTGTCCCCATTGGTCCTTTCGGTCAGGTGCCAGCCAGGTTATTGGAGTTTCTTAACACTTACAAGTAAGGAGGAATTCTAGGTTACCCTTTACAGTTATGACAAGGTGACTCAACCAAGTTCACACATAATGTCTGGAAGAGCAGAAGACAGTAAATTCAAACTCTCCAAGTCCCAGTCCAGTGCTTCAGCCTCAAGAACTCCCCTTTCTAGAGTGTTCATTTTTAATGCAATTGTTTAAATTTCTGAAGTATCTCATGACAATAGAGAAATAGCCACTGGATTTCCAGTCCAGCAATCATGAGCGAGTGTGAAAATTTCCAGCAGAACAGTATTGACACAGAATGGGAAAGAGGATGGAAATAATTCATCCATGTTCCAAGCAGCAATTCTCTTCCATAAACTATTTACAATTGTTCATTTCCTTTTATTACTTTAAAAAATAAGAAGAAACTGACTCTTTAAGAAACTACAAGATATTAAATAGGCCTTTGAGAGTTTTAGTGAGGTATAGAATGTGCTAGGCCACCATTTTACAATTTTTCTTGCAGAATTCCACTGTGGATAACTAATGTCAGATAGCATAGTATATGGTAATATGGGTTGCCTGCTGCTCAGCCACCCATTCAGCAAATTTACTTCCAAACTGTAACATTCTTTTATATTACAGATAAATAAATAATGTCATAAACCCACTGGGAGATTTCCCAATCCATCCTTTAAGCCCTTCACCTCAGAGAAGGGGGTAGAAGTAGTAAGAAGAGAAGGTATTTTGTTACCAAATACATCCAGCTTGAAAATGACTTGTTCCCTGCTTCTACTAACACCGCAGAACAAAATAATTTAAAAAGTAATGTTTTTATTCATTTTATGATAATGCCTAATTACACACTAGTTCAGCACCATCTACAATCAAAGTAAAGAATTAAAGGACAGCGCTGTCCTCTGCACATTCATTATTTTTTAAGTGATGACACTATACATACTCTGACCCAAATAAGATGCAAATAAAGACAATCCCGTCCTCCCATGTCTACCCTACAAACTAACTCTCCGATATTTCCACTATGACACTAATTTACACTTGATTTTTTTTTCCTTCTATTTCTGTAAAAAACAATTACCTAATGGGCTACCGAACTAGTTCATGTGATTTACTGCATGCAATTATGAAACTGAGGAAAGAATCTAGTGACAATCCTTGGTCATTTTGGTTCATTCCCCCAATATAATTTTCTAAAATGCCAAGTAATATTCATAGATCTCAAATGAAGGAAGGGTGAGCACAAAAAAGAAATGTTCCTTCTCTGTAAAGAAGTGGTTGCATGAATTAGTTTTGTTTCTCTATTTTTACCAAATTCTCATGGTATGCTACAATATTTAATTTGCATAAAAAAGAAAAACATCTGTATGTTAACAATTAGACATAAGAAATTAGGTTCACATGGTGGTAAAGCTCTGTATTAAACTAGCCAAGAAGCAGAATATTCTGAATTAAGATCAAAAATGTTGTCCTTAATTCACCTTGCAGTTTAGATACTGCACCTCGTGAGATAAGTGAACGTCTATACTATTCTCGAAGGTTTCTCAAGAGTATTTCATCACAACAATGCAAACACTGAAAGCAATGGAATTGTAAATTTGGGCAACAGCCACCCCTACCAATCTTAATCTCCTAGTATTAGTTCACAAACCTCTCCACATTCAATCACATGGACACCTAACAGTCAAACAGACCATTTGTGACCTACTCAATTTCAGCCTGATTGGTGCCACAGGAAAAAGCTGCTTTGCAGTCACTATCTTCTACCTTTTACTGCCAACCTCAAGCATATTCTCACCAGCAACTGTGCACCACGCCATAATAACTCTAACACAGGAACCAATCCATGCAACAAAACTCGTTGCCAACTCTGCCCACATATCTACACCATCACAGGACCTAACCAGATCAGCCACACCATCACCGGTTCATTCACCTGCATGTCTACCAACGTAATATACAGCATCATGCGCCAGCAATGCCCCTCTGCTATGTACATTGGCCAAACTGGTCAATGCCTACGTAAAAGGATAAATGGACACAAATCAGATATTAGGAATGGCAATATACAAAAACTTGTAAGAGAACACTTCAATCTCCCTGGACACACAACAACAGATTTAAAGGTAACCACCCTACAGCAAAAAAAAAAAAAAAAAAAAACTTCAAGACCAAACTTCAAAGAGAAACTGCTGAGCTACAGTTAATTTGCAAATTTGCCACATCAACTCAGGATTAAACAGAGACTGTAAATGGCTACCTAACTACAAAAGCAGTTTCTCCTCTCTGGGTGTTCACATCTCCAGATCAGCTACTAGAAGAGGACCTCATCCTCCCTGATTAGAGATAACAAGGTAGTTCAGCCTGATTGAACTAACCTTGTTATCTCTAACCTGGTTCTTGCCTACTTATTTATACCTGTCTCTGCATACTTTCACTGCATGCATCCAACAAAGTGGGTATTAGCCCATGAAAGCTTATGCTTCAATACTTTTGTTGGTCTTTAAGGTGCCACAGGACTCTCTGTTGCTTCTGCAGATCCAGATTAATACAGCTATGTCTGATTCTTTCTACCTTTAGACATCCCAAAGAAAGCCCCATTGTCAATCTCTTTCCTAGCTGAAATACAACAAAAGGAGGAAGATTACCAGAATTCCCCTTTCATAATGGAATAGCAAACATTTTAAGTTTTGGGGGTGGTAGTGGGTCTATTAAGTATAAATATGGAAATGCTGATAATTGATATATTTTTTTAATCTGCCTTAAGATAAAAGTGTAGGAATAAACCTTGATTAATGCAACGATATTGCAGTCAAATTAGAACCAAAGCAGTTCAAAGACATCTATCTCATCCATTAGTAGTGATCGATAAAGGAAGTATAACGAAGTTATGAATTAGCTGTCTGAATACCAGCCAATTCAACCCACCTATGTGAAGACAGAGATCAATTTTAAAAAGGTACTTGAATCAATTTCATAAAATTGACCTAATATTGTAGGCTAACAAGGGTCAAGAAAACCAGTTCATAGCGTCAGCAACTCCAAGGCTCTGCCAAAAATGAACACTAACTACTTTAAGAAAAAAATGTGTTATCCTAAGATTCATAGTTGTGAGAATTCCCAGCATTTGTTCTCAAAGTGAAGTGCATGCATTAAATCATATACCAAGTAATTACATTATTTGGTTAAATCCATCCCCATCACCCTTCCCCACAAAGAAGTTACAGTAGAACCTCAGAGTTATGAGCACCAGAATTATGAACAGACCAGTCAACCATACATCTCATTTGGAACCAGAAGTACACAATCAGGCAGCAGCAGCAATAAAAAAGGCAAATACAGCATAGTACTGTGTTAAATGTAAACTACTAAAAAATACAGGGAAAGTATAAAAAAAAGACTTGACAAAATAAGCAAACTGTTTCTGTCCTTGTTTCATTTAAACTGAGATTATTAAAAGAAGAATTTTCCTCTGCATAGTAAAGTTTCAAAGCTATATGAAGTCACTGTTCAGTTGTAAACTTCTGAAAGAACCACCATAAGGTTTTGTTCTGAGTTACAAACAGCCTCCATTCCCAAGGTGTTTGTAACACTGAGGTTCTACTGTACAATACAGATAGATCATGTATGTTCAGTGATTATTGATCAGCAACCTGGTCAAAGGAAAAAAACAATTTCAGCAGCAACTCTAGAATTCAGCTGCCAGCAACTTGCAGAAAAGTGTCACATGCAGAATCTCTAGCAGCCATTTCAAATGATGGAATTTGCTATTTTATCCTACAAAAAGACAGACTAAACAAGTATGACCTTTAGTTACCTTAGCTGAACTGAGTATTCTAGCTGGCATTTACTGCAAGGGTAGGATGGTGACCCTACAAAAGTTTTCAGCATTTTGAGTAGAGCTCAGCACCCTCATCTCTCAGTCAATACTCTGACTTCAAGAGTGCTCAGCACCTCACAGGAATATTTGACAGAATGAAGATTGAAGATCCAAGACCAGTCAGGATAAAACCAGTTCAAAATTAAAATAAAAAACAACAAAATAAATAAATGCAGCTCCTAAAACCAATAAATAAATAAATAAATAAATAAATAAAATCTATATTTTTTCTGGGAGTGAGGACAAAGGATTAGGCAACCTAAGAGGACTTTTAAAGAAAATCCTCAAGAAATGACCCACTATATTACTTGTTCCTAATGTTCATGCCAAATCCACCCTCTCAAAGAAATTCCATAACTCCTAGTTTGACCTGTGATACTGTATAGACTCTGAAGGACATTTTAAGATATCATTAGTACCAATACTGTAAAATTGCAATGTGTGCACTAGATATGCCATGTAAGGTATCTGTGAAAATGTTATAATTTACCAATTACGATAATCTTGTTTATATGTTTGAATCACCTTTGTATTGTAAGTTATAAATGTGTTATAGGTATATATACATATTTCTATTTCCAAACTTCTGATGTGCACCTGGGTGACATCCCCAGACAGATTGGCATCACCATTGCCTAGCCTGCTTGATGGCCCATCAAGGGACATCAATCTAAGTCGGTCAATTTAGTTGGAATAAGCTGGAGTTATACTTTGTTGAATAACGTAGCTGTAGTCGACATACCTTAGGTTGAGTTACTATGGGGTCCATACCGCGGGGTGTCGACAGGAGAAAGTTTCCCATTGACTTATCTTACTCTTCTCGCCAGCAGTAGAACAAAGGGGTCGACTGAAGAGCGATCTGCAGTCGATCTGGCAGGTCTTTACTAGACCTGCCAAATCAACTGCCGGTGGATCAATCTCAGAGCATCGATCCCGGCTGTAGTGTAGACCAGCCCTAAAGCTTCCAGGCCATGTGCTGGGCAGCTTGCGTTTGAAACAAAGGCAATATAAGCTCCATGGCAAAAGGCTATAAAGGGCAGCTGCATCTTTTCCATTTTGTCTTCAATCCTGCTTCTTACCTCTGGACTAACTTTTCTGCAGACTGAAGCTCTGAACAAAGGACTGAATGACCAAACCAAGCTATGGATGTGTTCCAGAGGGACTTTCAAGCCAGCAAACTCATCAATACTGCTAAGAACCTGATATATGGACTTGGATAGTCTCTGTATATATCCGAGTGCTTTATTATTTAACAACTCTCTTCTTGTTCTTTTTTCTTTATAATAAACCTTTAATTTTAGGTACTAAAGGATTGGCTGGCAGCATGATATTTTGGGTAAGATTCAACTTAATATTGACCTGGCAACATGGCTGATCCTTTGGGATCAGCAGAACATTTTACATATGTGAGCAGAGTTTTTAAAATAACTTCTCACTATACTGCACCTACGTGCTGACTGGGAGCCAGAGAACTGGAATGTAATAAAGCGGGCTGTGTGATTTCTGTTTTAGCTTCTTGATAACCAGCATGGGAGATCAGAAGCACTGCCTGTCACTGGTTGGGGAGTTTAACTTCAGTGTTGCTCTCCAGTGCTAAGAGTATAGGCTCTCTCTTTTGCAGCCTGCCCTAACCTTGGCATTTTCACTGAGGGCTACCCCAGCCACTCCCAGGTCACAATACCTTCCTATGCCATTCTAAATACATCATCTTCCTGCCTTATGTGAATAGCCTTCAACTACTTTTAGGCTACATCTACACTTGAACTGCTACAGTGGCACAGCAGCAGAGCTGCAGCTATAGCGCTTCAGTGTAGACACTAGAGCGATAGCTGGGGTTCTGTAGGTAATCCACCTCCCCAAGAGGCTGTAGCTAGTTGACAAAAGAATTCTTCCATCAACCTAGTGCTGTGTACAAAGGTGGTTAGGTCAGCTTAACTATATTGCTCAGGGGTGTGGATTTTTCACGTCCTTGAATGACGTAACTGGCTTGAGTTAACTTTTTAGTGTAGACCTGGCCTTAGACTTATGTCACCTGACCCATTTTGACCATGATTCAGCAAAGTACTTAAGCATGTGTTGTAACTTTAACCATGCGAGTTGTCCCACTGAAATCCATGGGGCTACTCAAATGCTTAAATACCAAGCTGAATTGGAACTTGGTCATCAAGTTATTTACATTCACTGTACTTTAAACCTTTCCTCTTAAATCTATGTCTTCAGCCTTCTAATCATTTTTTAAGGGGAGTAGGGGGCTCTTTTCTGAACACCCTCCAACATGTCAATATCTATTAGTAATAAGGTGTCCAGAAACAAATGCAATATTCTAGGTGCAGTAAAATCAGAGACCTTTGACAATATCCCTACCTGTGGACTCCAGAAGGGATGCCAGTCTGCCATACAACAGCTAGAAAGGTATTCCTCGGTTTGACATATTAGCCTACCACTTTTCAGCATTTCTATCTATTAGGCTTCATCCTTCAATTCAATACCTATATTATGGATAATTCCCCCCTCCCCCAATAAGGCTTACATTTTTTCCTCTACATTCTTTGCAATTTCATTTTGTTATTTTCTAAATTTCTCTGATCCATTTTTCACTATTTATCTTGACTGTTAAAAGCATCTTCTTCCAATCAATAGTAAAATAAAACATGCAGATTTAACATGTTTTTACACCCCTTCCCAGTAATTTAAGATGTTAAATCAGACTGGATTTAAAGATCAAGCCCCTTAGAATCCCAATGGACATCTTCTCTTCCCTGCTTCCCCAACACACACACTGCAACACTGCACACTTCTGTATCTTTCATTATCATTTTAAAAGGCATTCTAAGGAATGTGCCAACAGCGTAGTGGCACGTGGCACCTGTTTAGTGCCCAGAGCACTGGAGCTGGAATGGCAGCAATAGAGACCCAGTTCTCCCACATATATCCCTAGTTGTTTTAGTTTTAAAAGGAGAAATAAACGGAAAAAGAAAATGGGATTTTCATGAGGTGGTACATGTATGCATCCCAAGGAGCAGAAGGAGGAAATTGGGGGAAGAGAGAGATGGGAAAAACTTAATGTCTTCCCAGAGCAATTATTGCACTCGCTCTAAAAATACTTTGTATTACAGCTGACCTTTGTTGCAGTCTTTTGGTCAGTTTTCAATTCACAGACCACTGTTCAAGCTATTTTAAAACTAAAACCTAACTTTGCAAGTAAGTCTCTTATTTGACACGGTCTTATGAAAACTATAATGTTACTAACATCCAGAAATATATCTACTGTGTTCCCCTTCATCTGTTAATTTTATAATTATATTTTTAAAAGTAATCAAGTTAGTCTGCCAAGAGACAAGAAAAGCTGTTACTTTAACAGAAAACATGAGACAGTAAATACCAATTAGAGAAAGACTGCTTATCTTAATGGATACAGAAACAACTCAGGAAGCATTTTACATTTATGAGCTGTAATTGTATTACTTCTTAAACCAGGAAATAAGACTCTCTCAAGTGAAATGTATACTGTATCAAAACAAAGTAAATTATTTCTCCTCTGACCTAGAAGAGATTTGACAAGCAATTGGGTCAAACATAGCTATAGAACATATGGAAACAACACTAGCCTAAGGTGGTGTTAGCATTATAAAAGATCTGTTTATTAAAAATAACATTTAACCTGACAGTGCCCCTTTAAAAGAGCTTGCATTGATGTTGACTACAGCACAGACTGCTTAAAGCTAGTTTGAAGCAGGTACAACTACTTTTGCAACATACAAGCTTGAACTATTAACATGATATACGCCAGGGGTTGGCAACCTTTCAGAAGTGGTGTGCCAAGTCTTGATTTATTTACTCTAATTTAAGATTTTGTGTGCCATTAGTACATTTTAACGTTTTTAGAAGGTCTCTTTCTACAAGTCTACAATATATAAGTAAACTATTGTTGCATCTAAAGTAAATAAGGTTTTTAAAATGTTTAAGAAGGTTCATTCAAAAAATTAAATTAAAATGCAGAGCCCCCCAGAGGGGCCAGGAACCAGGCAGTGTGAGTGCCACTGAAAATCAGCTTGTGTGCCATCTTTGGCACCTGTGCCATAGGTTGCTTACCCCTGATATCCACCCAAATTTCTGTTATACAAAATGCCTTCTTAGTTGGTGTATTATTGAGACTTTGAACTTTTATCTGTAAGAACAATTTATGTGGCAGGTTTTGTTTTCTAAATATTTGTTATGAGCAAAATCATGGTTCATCTTAATACATAAAAGAGGCAGACAGACCATTCATTTTTACACACACCTTTATTGCACTGGGGGTAGACTTTTTGGGGGTATAAAATATATACAGGCAGAAGGAGCATGGTTTTTCAAACTGTATTAATTTCCCCCAGTACTACAATTAGACTAAGAATCTGGGTACAGCACACCAGCAATTAGCAATCACTGCTCTAGAACCAGTGCTTGGGAAAGGTTTTCTTTCCCCCTACTCTTTGTCCATCTTTGCAATGTCTTTCTAGATGATTTCAGCATCTGATATCTCCCCAAAACAGATAGAATTAAGATTAATATTTTATACCATTTCAGTGATGGGCTCCTAAAACTTTCCAATGCTATAAGAACTCATTTACTATCCTGGTAGTTATTTTGTGATTGACACAGGATTAGTCTGCATATGGTCTCTTTCATACCTAAAAGGAGGATATATTGTTGGATGTATTTCAAAGATAGGTTTGCATTACTATAATTTATTTACATGTGCACTATCTGCCGTGCATGAAACATTTATACTTACAGTTCATAAAGCTACAGAAAAATGTTATTTTTTTCTAGCTTACAGCAGCAACATCTTGTATTGAAAAGAGAAAAGTGTAAGTGAATGGTTTTAGCATTACCCAGCCAATGTTACCATAAAAAGCTTCTTACTCCACATAAGTGATTTGATCATCATTTCATATTTAATCACTAGTGCATTAGAGCAGCAGACTATACTCAGCATGTTCAAATGGACACAACTCACACAGAGCCCTTAAGAAATTACCATTCACCAGACTGCTGAAATATTGCAGATATTCAAGCATGTGGGCAAGTGATTAAATAGGAGATGCTGTACCCACTGTCTTGATGGGAATGCATGAAGTATGGTAAAGCGGAGGATAGGCAATACTTAAAAAAAAGTCAATATCCTCTGCGAAGTTAGGACTCATTCCTTGACAGAAAAAAAATCCTCTGCTTCTAATACAATTCTAGAAAATAAACTATGCTGGGCTGATTCTATTTAAGTGCACATGTGAAAAAGCCATGTTTTATGGTGGCTATGTTGCTAGAGCAGTTAGAGTTAATTGGAATTGCCATGACAAAATGATTGGCTAATAATACAGGGTCCTGTTCATGAAAACAATCAAATTTCATTTTTATTACTGATGTAAAAAATTCTCAGTCATGATTACATTTCCATGAATGCATAATAGGAAACCAGTATTTGCAAACAGAGATGTAAGAAATAAGAACATTTTAAAGGAATCACAATTTTTAAATGGTATTCTTTCTATTATAACACTTTTTTCATCCTCAAAACATATTCTTAAATGTGGGTGCCCAACTGCTTGTCTTTGGCATAAGAATGAAAAACTGTACTTCATCTCTCCAGATTGCTCAGCACAGAGTATGTGCCGGAGCATATTTGACTATTTTTATTTTGGTTTTTAAAATCGCCTCTTCTAAAATACTATATTATTAAGGTAATACCTTGGGGCCCTGTTTACTGGGTAACTTCTTGGGAAAGTTAAGAAATGTAGTGGATATTGGCCAAGATACTGGGTGAGTTAATCTCCAAAAATACTTATTTTGTTCATATTGGAAGATTTTCATTTACTTTCAGTCTATAACTGTATGGTATGTAATGTAGATCAGCTATGAAAACCAAAACTTTTTATGGCTGAAATGTCTATTATTGTAAGGCCAGATAAGTGAGCATTTTCTGACAAAGGAGAGGTCAGGTTGTAAATTTGTTATGTAGAATAAGATTCCATAGACTGTAGACTGCACCTACTATTTGCACAGTGCTTGGGTTCACAATGCATAGTCAAGCATCAAATATACATAGAGAGGAAGAATACAATAAGCAGAGAATTATTTGTATTCTCTATAGATAGGATAGCACAATAGTAGAGAGCAAAAAGTACCAGCAGTACTCAACTACAGTCAGAATATGAGCCATGCTTCATCTATATCTGATAGTTAAAAGGACGGGTGTTGTTGGACTGGTTTGTTCTGGAAGGATAGATTTGAGACAAGTCTACAAGCAGGCAGGCAGCTCTGAGAGCGAGAATCCATTTTGGCTGTTATCATGGGGGTATAGAGATTGCACTGGAAGTATATACATATTCTGTAAGAGTGTAAGGATCTGTCTAGGATTCTTTGGCATACTGGGAGAGGGAAGAGTTAAGGATGATTATAGACTCCTATCTTACCATTTCCAGATTTTCCAACATTTGTATATTTCCTCCCCTGAAAAACAAATAAAAAAAAACTACCAAAACAAAACAAACTATAACTTCTAACCCCATTTTCTGCAAAATTAGTTGGAATGTCTATATATAATCTTCATGAAGTTTTGTGTTTGTGAATATTCTATTTTTAAATAAAGTACTTTATTTTAAAGTAACAAGTTGATGAAACAGACTATTTTGCAATGGTCACAGGTGTAGGAGTTGTATTATACCATCATAGCTACATTATACCATAGTAAAAATATACAAGAATACATGTAAGCTGCATGGACACTTTTCAAAGACACCATAATAGACGCCCAACTTAAATGTATACCCCAAATTAAAAAACAAAGTCAAAAACTAAAAAAGAGCCACCGTGGCTTAAAAAGCATGTAAAAGAAGCAGTGAGAGATAAAAAGGCATCTTTTAAAAAGTGGAAGTCAAATCCTACTGAGGTAACTAGAGAGGAGCATAAACACTGCCAAATTAAATGTAAAAATGTAATAGGAAAAGCCAAAATGGAATTTGAAGAACAGCTAGCCAGAAACTCAAAAGGTAATAATAAAATGTTTTTTAAATACATCAGAAGCAGGAAGCCTACTAAACAACCAGTGGGGCCCCTGGATGATAGAGATACAAAAGGAGCACTTAAAGATAATAAAGTCATTGCGGAGAAACTAAATGAATTCTTTGCTTCGGTCTTCAAGGCTGAGGACGTTAGGGAGATTCCCAAACCTGAGCCGTCTTTTGTAGGTGACAAATCTGAGGAATTGTCGCAGATTGAAGTGTCACTAGAGGAGGTTTTGGAACTAATTGATAAACTTAACTGTAACAAGTCACCAGGACCAGATGGCATTCACCCAAGAGTTCTGAAAGAACTCAAATATGAAATTGCGGAACTATTAACAAGGGTTTGTAACCTGTCCTTTAAATAGGCTTCTGTACGCAATGACTGGAAAATAGCTAATGTAATGCCAATAAAAGGGCTCTAGAGGTGATCCTGGCAACTACAGACCGGTAAGTCTAACATCCGTACCGGGCAAATTAGTTGAAACAATAGTTAAGAATAAAATTGTCAGGCACACAGAAGAACATAAATTGTCAGGCAAAAGTCAGCATGGTTTCTGTAAAGGGAAATCATGTCTTACTAATCTATTAGAGTTCTTTGAAGGGGTCAACAAACATGTGGACAAGGGAGATCCAGTCAACGTAGTGTACTTAGATTTCCAGAAAGCCTTTGACAAGGTGCCTCACCAAAGGCTCTTAAGTAAATTAAGTTGCCATGGGATAAGAGGGAAGATCCTTTCATGGACTGAGAACTGGTTAAAAGACAGAGAACAAAGGGTAGGAATAAATGGTAAATTTTCAGAATGGAGAGGGGTAACTAGTGGTGTTCCCCAAGGGTCAGGACCAATCCTATTCAACTTATTCATCATTGATTTGGAGGAAGGGGTAAACAGTGAGGTGGCAAAGTTTGCAGATGAAACTAAACTGCTCAAAATAGTTAAGACCCAAGCAGACTGTGAAGAACTTCAAAAAGATCTCACGAAACTAAATGATTGGGCAACAAAATGGCAAATGAAATTTAACATGGATAAATGTAAAGTAATGCACTTTGGAAAAAATAACCCCAACTATACGTACAATATGATGGGGGCTAATTTAGCTACAACTAATCAGGAAAAAGATCTTGGAGTCATCGTGGATAGTGCTCTGAAGATGTCCATGCAGTGTGCAGCGGCAGTCAAAAAAGCAAACAGGATGTTAGGAATAATTAAAAAGGGGATAGAGAATAAGACGGAGAATATCTTAGTGCCCTTATACAAATACATGGTGCGCCCACATCTTGAATACTGTGTACAAATGTGGTCTCATCTCAAAAAGGATATACTGGCATTAGAAAAGGTTCAGAGAAGGGCAACTAAAATGATTAGGGGATTGGAACGGCTCCCATATGAGGAGAGATTAAAGAGGCTAGGACTTTTTAGCTTGAAAAAGAGGAGACTAAGGGGGGATATGATAGAGGTATATAAAATTACGAGTGGCATGGAGAAAGTGAATAAGGAAAGGTTATTTACTTATGTCCATAATAGAAGAACTAGGGGCCACCCATTGAAATTAGTGGGCAGCAGCTTTAAAATAAATAAAAGGAAGTTCTTCTTCACACAGCGCACAGTCAACCTATGGAACTCCTTGCCTGAGGAGGCTGTGAAGGCTAGGACTATAACAGGGTTTAAAAGAGAACTGGATAAATTCATGGAGGTTAAGTCCATTATTGGCTATTAGCCAGGCTGGGTAAGGAAAGGTGTCCCTAGCCTCTGTTTGTCAGAGGGGGGTGATGGATGGCAGGAGAGAGATCACTTGATCTTTACCTGTTAGGTTCACTCACTCCGGGGCACCTGGCATTGTCCACTGTCGGTAGACAGGGTACTGGGCTAGATGGACCTTTGGTCTGACCCAGTACGGCCTTTCTTACTTTCTTACAACCACCACCACCAATATTTAATTCATTAAAAACACAAAAACAATGTAAGTACTCCAATAAGTACACTGACAGAGACTATAAACTGTCATTGCAACATTTGAATCTATGCTGAGAGAGATCATAGCCTCCTTGATCCTGAGGCAACTTGGTCAATGGACCTTAAACACCACTGGCAAAGATGTATATTATTGGAGTCTGTGTACTCCACAGATCCTTGGGTTTAAGTTTTCAAATGTGACACAGCAACTCAGCCATGTAACATGTTTCACAGCAATGGTGTAGCTAAATATCCTGGTTAGCTTTTTTTGAGGGGAGGGGGGAATAGAAGGAGGGGAGTAAATCAGAGTTGGGGCAACATGCAGTTGGTTCTAGGCCTTTAACCTGAAGCAGTTAGAAACTTCACCTCATAAATTTCTACATTAGAACTCATACTGGATGAAGGGAGGGTCTTACCCAGGAGACAAACACCAATTACTTCATCCACCTGCACTGGAGTTCACAGATATTACATGCTATATCTTTGCAAATGTATAGCTTCTGTAGTGAGAAAAAGCAAGCCACTAAAGATCTGTGAATTGGAAAAAGAGAAAGCTAGGTTTCAAATGAGAGAATATTTAAGACAGCTTTGAACTATTAGAATGGAATACACTTTTTCTCCAGTATCAGAGGGGTAGCTGTGTTAGTCTGGATCTGCAAAAACGACAGAGTCTTGCAGCACCTTATAGACTAAGATCTGTTAACCTATAAGGTGCTACAAGACTCTTTGTCACTTTTTCTCCAGGCAAACAAAGGAAAAGAAACCTTTTCTTCTAGGACCTCGGATGACCTACACCTCTTGTATTTATGACATGGTCCTTCAATTTACATAGCAGAGCTGCAATGAATCATTTCACTTTTAATAGACTACAAAATTGTTCGCTAAGCTTCCCACCTTCAAACACGGGGTGGGGGAGACCCAAAAAACAGAAAAAAGCTTGAAGCACTACCTTAAAAGGCAGCTGTTATTTTGGGGGCTGTTAGGCCCCACAGAAGTGGAGTTCTGTTCAGAGAGATTTTGAAAGCAACGCATGGCAAGCACTTCCTCCTGTCTTTCCTTGCTCCCACCCAAATAGTGTGTAAGCCTCTTCCGCTGGTGCTGCATATCTCTGAATCCCCTTCGTTCTCAGCCCTACTATACAGTCCCTTTTCTGTAAATCTCCTAAAATGGAAGGCAGACAAGCTAAGGAGAAGTTCCTAAAGGGGGAAAAGTAGAGTAAAGGGCTCTTGTTATGCCTTTGTGAGCTAGATTAATGAGCTAGACAATGAAGCTGGGAAAATTCAGACTAGAAATAAGGTACACATTTTTAACAGTAAGTATAATTAACCATTAATTTACCTAGGTATGTGGTGGATTCTCCACCAGTTGAAATCTTTAATCAAAGTTGATGTGTTTCTAAAAAATGCTAGGTGGACCTTTGGGCTGACCTAGTAGGGCCATTCTTATATTCTTATGTATTAGGAATCATTGAGGGGGAAGGGGAATTTATGGTGGGTTATCTATAATTGCTGCAGTTAATGTCAAGGGCAACTATAATGTATGGATGGGCACCATTTTAGCATTTCTAGAAATCAAAATACAACTATTTTCTAGGGTACAGAAAATGGAATGTGAACTTGATATTTTGGTAACAGGTATGTATCTTTAGAAAATGAAGAGACAAAATAAGAAAGAGGAGAAAGTTGGCCTCTAAAGAGATGGCCAAATCCCAAACAATAATTCATCTGTTATAACATTAGTCTCCTTATAAGACACAAATAGACTTCAACATCGGATGGAGGAAAATGGCCTTGCAAGTTAAAAAAAAATAACAACATAATACTTTTGGGGGTGGCAGGGCAACCAAATCACACTAAGATATTCAAATAATATGCGGTATGTGTTTATCATTGTAATCCACCACTGTAAGATACACATGTTGGTGACACCAGGCTATTAAACACTCTGAGGTTTGCCTGACAACGTTTCCGAGGTATAACATATACAGTGGGACACCACACAATGCCACGTGGTATAGTTACTGCAATAAATAATCCTGCTCTTTAAAAACCACAGCAAAACTGCCTGGGACAGCACCATCAATAACAGGGTCAGCACGCAGGTGACATTTACGGACACTGCTTTCAAGACGTGCCAAGGCTCTACAGGAGCCTGATGGCGGGGGTCTCTAGGGTATGGGGAGCTGTGCAGGGCCCACTGGCTTTTGCATCCTGCCCGCCCCCCATCTCATGGCCCCCTCTGAACCCTGCCAGGTCCGGCCCCCGCCTCCTACTCCCCCGCCCCATCCACCACGCCGCCCCCTCCGGCCGGCCCCATTACCTGCTATCTGGGTTACAAACGCTTCCGCCACCAGAGACATGATCGCCCCGGGGCCACCCGCGCTCCGCAGGTCCCGGCCGCGCCAGGAGGCACCAGCGGCCGCCCCGCAAGGTTAAGGGCGCGCACAGGAACTGGGAGCTGAGCGGACAGCGCCGGGGCAAGTGCATCCGGGGCCCGCTCCGCCTCCCGGCCCGCCTCTCCCGCAGTTCTCTGCGCGGGGCGGCTCAGGCCTCGCCGGGCCGGTCCCGTCTCCCGCCGTTCCGGGCAGAGCAGAGCCCGGGGCCCCGCCGCGAAGAACGCGGAGGGGCCCCGGGGACAGCCCCCCTCCCGAAATGGCACCGAGGCGGTGCCATCAGCCAACCCCTGTCTTGCCTAGGGGTCAAAACCGCCTCCCCCCAGATACACGATACAGCCCCGTGCTGGGCAGAGACTCCCATAGCCTGGGGATCAACGCCCTCTCCACCGACTACAGCCCCGTGCTGGGCAGAGGCGCCCAGGACCTGGGGATCAACGCCCCCTCCACCCACCCACTACAGCCCCGTGCTGGGCAGAGGCGCCCAGGACCTGGGGATCAAACCCCTACCTCACCCCACTCCCCAGACACACACTGTACAGCCCCATGTTGGGCAGAGACTCCCATAAACTGAGGATCAAACCTCAAACACACTGCACCTCCAGGGCTTGATTACACTGGCACTTTATAGCGCTATAAAGCCACCAGGAGCGCTATAACCTCCTCCCCGTCCACACTGGCGAGGCACATAGAGCGCTATAACCGTGGAGTTATAGCGCTCCTGGTAATCCACCTCCACTCAGAGAATAAGGGCTGTAGCGCAGCTGCTGTGGCGCGAATGTGGACGCCCAATGCGCGTTAATTGGCCTCCAGCCCGTCCCATAATTCCCATTCGAGCCACTCTGCTCATCAGTTTCAAACTCTTTTGTCCTGTCCTCAGGTGACCAAATGTCAGACCCACCCTTTAAATTTCCAGGGAAATTTGAAAATCCCCTTCCTGTTTGCTCCAGCCAAGCGTGGCGTGCTCTCAGGGAATCCTTGCAGATGATCGTTCTGCTTGATCATGACTCCACACGCCATGCCTCCTCGCAATAGGTGATCGACAGCGTGGAGCAATAGCAAGATGCTGGACCTCATCAGTTGTTGGGGGAAAGAGGCTGTTCAGTCTCAGCTGCAGTCTAGCTGCAGGAATTATGATACCTATGGGCAGATATCACGGGCCTTGGTGGAAAGAGGCCATGAGGCCGTGTTAAGGTAAAGGAGGTTAGGAATGCGTATCGCAAAGCCTGTGAGGCAAACGGCTGCTCCTCCGGGGCAGCCCCAGCGACTTGCAGATTTTACAAAGAGCTGGACTCAATACATGGGGTGGATCCTACATGCACTCCATCGACCACCACGGACACTTCCGAGCCCACCAGTGCAAGACAGGGGGAGGAAGAGGAGGAGGACAAAGAGGAGGAGGAGGTGACAGTGACAGCGAGACAGGGCATGGAGAACTCCCAGGAGGCATGCAGCCAGAAGCTGTTCTCCAGCCAGGAGGAGGGAAGCCAGCTGCAGCGTCCGGCGGTTGTTGAGGGCAGAGCAGCAGTGGATTGCGGAGGTAAAGCTACTTTTCCATTGGGGAGGCAGGCACTGTGGTTTCTGACTACTTGGGCGAGGGTGGAAAGGGATGCTTGCATGCATGCCTACATGTGGAATAATGCATTGATGTAGTCTATGACATCACTGTAATCCTCATCAGTGATTTCTTCAAAGGTCTCAATAAGAGCGGTGGCAATGCACCTGTGCAGGTTTCTTGGAAGAGTCAGCATGTTCCCCATCCCAGTCCCAGTCACTAGCCTCTTCCACTGTGCTACGAGGGGGAGGGGGAGCATTGCTCCACAGAGGCAAGCTGCATATGGGCCTGGGCGGAAGCTGCATCGCATTAGAATGCCCTCCCTTTCCTCATTGGTCACCCACAGCAGAGAGATATCTTCCAGGATGAACACCTACGGAGAACGTTGGGACAGTGTTCAGTGTAGGGTTCCTGCCACTGCGCTGTGCTCCCCCCCCCAAGGCAACCCATAGGACAGCACGTCAGGGAAACAATTGGTCCCCCTGCATCCCCAGATTACTCTCCATGGCGGGGGCTCCTGTGAGTTCTGTGCGCTCTCCCTGGGACAGGCAAACTGGGGGTTTCTTTGGACAGGGAATGCGGGGGAATCATTGTCCTGTGTGTTGTGTACAATGCTGCCTGTGTGTAATGTAACATTTTCTCTTGATAGGTTTGACCTTGACTTCTTTGCCACTGTTATGTGCTGCTGACAGGCTGAGAAGACTCAGGAGGAGACCACGAGAAAGTAAGAAGGATCTTCTACAACAAGTGATGCAACAATCTGTACAAGAAAATCGAATTGCACAGAAGTGGAGGGAGAATGAAAGCAAGTTGAGGGAGAGGAAGTTCCGCCAGGAGAACGCGACTCACCGGCAGGAAATCGCTGATAAGCTGGTCATATTAGTGGAGTGGCAAATAGAGACTATGCAGCGGATCGCTGACATGCAGGAGGAGCAGTACCGGGCTCGCCACCCTCTTCAGCAGTTGCCCCGAAACCCTTCCCCTTCTGGCCCTCTTTCCCCTCCGGCCCGCTATCACCAGCTTCCTGGTTATTATCACCCACAGCTGCCTTCAACCCCCGTGTCTTCACCAACCAACCCCCAAATCCAGAACCCTTATCCACTGCACTCAACTCCTGATAACATGCCTTATTGCCATCCGGAAATGGGGTTCAGAGGACACAGCAATTTGGAGAGCATTGCAGAGTATGAGATCCGGACATACTCCAATCTCTGACTGACCCCATCCCACCCCAGTCGCACCCCACCCGCTTCCACCACACATTCTGCACCCATAATCTTTCCTTTCAGCAAATGAAGTAGCTGTTCAATAAATGAATTGTCTTTTTAATCAGTGGGGTTTTTTTATTCCTAGTACATAGATTACTAATGCCTAAAGAAAAACACATGCCTTAGTCTATGAAAACAATGAGCCCTCCCTCCTTCCCTCTGCACTTCCCATTAGAACTGGCTTTCAGCCTCAAAATACTCTCTCAAGGCATCCTTGATCCTTGCAGCCTCATGCTGGGCCCCTCTAAGAGCCCTGCTCTCTGGCTGTGCATACATGGCCTCCAGGTGTTGAACTTCTGAGGACCATGCCTGGGTAAAGCCTTCGCCCTTCCATTCACAAAGATTATGTAGGGCACAGCATGCGGAAATAACCGCGGAGATACTTCCCTCAGCCAAGTCTAGCTTCCCATAAAGACAGCGCCAGCGCGCTTTGAGACGCCCAAAAGCACACTCCACAGTCATTCAACACCGGCTAAGCCTGTCTTTGAACCTTTCCTGGCTGCTGTCCAGGCTCCCTGTGTAGGGTTTCATGAGCCATGGCATTAAAGGGTAAGCGGGGTCGCCAAGAATCACAGTGGGCATTTCTACTTCCCCCACGGTAATCCTTTGCTCTGGTAAAAAAGTCCCGGCTTGCAGCTTCCTGAGCAGGCCGGTGTTGCAGAAGAAGCGTGCGTCATGCACCTTTCCTGGCCAGCCTGCATTAATGTCAGTAAAGCGCCCATGGTGATCCACAAGTGCCTGGAGAACCATGGAGAAGTACCCCTTTCGGTTAATCTACTCTCCTGCTAGTTGGTCGGGCGCCAGAATAGGTATATGGGTCCCATCTATCGGCCCTCCATAGTTAGGGAAACCCATTTGCTCAAAGCCAGCCATGATGTCGTGCACATTACCAAGAGTCATGATTTTTCGTAGCAGGATGCGATTAATGTCCCTGCACACTTGCATCAACACGACTCTGACGGTTGACTTTCCCACCCCAAAGTGGTTGGCCACTGATCAGTAGCTGTCTGGGGTGGCCAGCTTCCAGATTGCAATAGCCACCCGCTTCTCCACCGGGAGGGCAGCTCTCAATCTCGTGTCCTTGTGCCGCAGGGCGGGGTCGAGTTCAGCACACAATCCCATGAAAGTGGCTTTTCTCATGCGAAAGTTTTGCAGCCACTGCTCGTCATCCCAGACTTGCATGACGATGCGATCCCACCAGTCAGTGCTAATTTCCCATGCCCAGAAACGACGTTCCACGGCCGTAAGCATGTCCATTAGTGAGACAAGCAGTTTCATGTCAAATGCGTTCAACGCCTCAATCTCGTCTTCAGACCCTTCACTGTCACCTTGCATGTCAAGGATTAACTCCACCGCGCTGCGAGATGTGCTGGTGAGACTTGTCAGCATGTTCCTAAGCAGTCAGGGCTCCATTACGGCACGCCAAAATGGATGACAGAGCGCATCTCACTGAAGCCGTTGAAAGATGGCGCCAGAGGTGGACGGAAACACAGGGAGTGCTGGGATGTGATGCGAAGCATTATGGGAGTTGGAACAGGATGCAGAATGCCCCACAAGCAACGCCCCCCTTCCCACAAGTCATTGTGCCAGATTGGGAAGAGGTGCTCTGTGGGATACCTGCCCTAATGCGCTGCTCCCAATGCCGCCTGAAGTGCCGCAAATGTGGCCATGCTATACAGCTGGCGGGTGTCAGTGTGGCCACACTATATCACTATAGCTATAGCTGTATATGAGGACAGCTATAACCAATAGCGCTATAAACCTGTAAGTGTAACCAAGCCCTTAGTCTTGTAGTTCTTGGATGTATCTGGACCAAATACCGCATGAAGTCCCATCCTATGCACTAGCTCCATATACCTGAGGATCAGCCAGCAACTGCGATGTGAGCCTTATTTGGAAGCAGTGATACTGTAGGCATGTTGGTCCCAGGATATTAGAGAGACAAGATGGGTAAGGTAATATCTTTCATTGGATCAACTTTTGTTGGTGGAAGTGACAAGCTTTTGAGCTTCTGCAGAGCTCTTCTTCAGGTCTGGGAAAATGTAACCCTTGTGTCAGATGGACTTGGCAGTAGCAAAGGCCAGATTCAATTTTAGGGGATTCTCTTAATACAAAACTGAACTGGCTTCAGCTCAGTAATCTGAGAAAACTAAACACCACCCCTAAGCAATACCTCTAAGAGGCAATACTTCCCCACTCACAAGCACTGAGTACGTTGCATCAAAAAGAAGATTTTTATTAAATGGGAAAGGGAGCCCAGCATTAATTTGGGAAAATACCACAACCATGATTCAAAAGCATGTAGCCTTGGCAAACACTGGCCCACAGTACAGTGGGCACTGTACTGTGCCTCAGTTTCCCATCTTGTGGCGTGAAACTAAATGTCCCTTGAATATGTCACAACGCACCCACAGTTGGTTATCCTTAGTCAGCACAGACCCAGAAGAAGAAGAGCTCTGTGTAAGGTATGTCTACACAGTTGAAGTTAAAGCACTGCCGCGGCAGCCTGGAAGAGCTCTCTCAGCGCTGTAATAAAATCACCCCTCCAAGGGGAATAGCTACTAATGCTGGGAGCCCGGCTCCCAGCACTGGTACACTGTCTACACTGCCACTTTACAGCGCTGAAACTTGCATCACCCAGGAGGGTGTTTTTCACACTGCTAAGTGAAGAAAGTTTCAGCACTGTAAGTGGCAGTGTAGACAAGGCCTAAGTTTCAAAGATCGTCTCTCGCTGACAGACGTTGATGCAGTAAAAGGTGTTACCTCACTCACGCACCTTGTCTCTTTAGTCAGCCTTATTTGGGGCAGATGCCTTATTGTTTGTTCAGCCATCTGCTTATACAGGGAGGGGGAACAGTGACTCACCCAGCAACCTACCATCCATCCAGATGGCAAGCATATAATACAGCAAAATACTCCCCATCTCTACCGGGGCAGAAAGTGTAATACGGGTAGCAAAATCTCCCTAGAGAGAATGATATACATAGTAAAGTCCACAAATCCCCCACAGAGGGATAAAGTGAAGTGTAACATGCAAAGTAAAATCCCTCATGCTTGAACACATCCCAGTTACAATATAGTTATGGGTTGTCCACAATGCAAATGTAAACTGTTCTTAAACTACCACTGTCAGAATTACATTTCTAGTGCAGGTGGGGTCTAAATGATATTAAAATCCCCTTTACACATGAACAGATGGACTTTTAATCTCTGCCTTTATCACACCCCTTCACCAATCCCAATGATTTGGGGTTTCCGACATTTGGGACCTTGGACTATTATATAGACACCATGAATGATACCATAGTTTATGCTGAGTCTACAGCCTGTCTTAACTCTCTGACTTTTGACTGGAGTTAAACAGATTATTTGCTCACTGGAAAACAGATAAGGTAGCAATTTTTTTCCTGAGAAGTGCTACATTAAAGATATTTACTATTTAAATAAATATTGTTTTGTGGGTCCATTCCCACCCCACACACAAAGTTTCATGCATTGGGGCCCACTTACAAGATTTGTGCAGCTCCATATAACATTTATTTTCCTGATGACAACAATCACTGATTTCCTTGAGCTTTGGGAGTGGGTGTGAAAGAAAGTTTTGGGGAACCACAGACAGCTTGAGGGAAGCTGGGTGCAGCCAAAGAATCATTGACAGATTACTGGGTGAGGGGCAGTTTGGGAGTTATAGGAGAGATACTGGATGGGTTGCTGTGCTGGAGATGAAAATGGAGTCATCCAGGGGTGAGGGTGGCCAAGGAGCCCAGAAGGGAAGGGAGGTACTCCATTGTATCTCTGCTCTCTAGTAGCCCCACTCCGTTCAGCCAATCCCCTTCTGTCAGCCCATTCAATCCATGACCCATCCCTTCCTATTAGTCAACCCCTGTCCCTTCCATTAGCCCCATCCACCCCATTAGTCCCTTTCTTATCCTGACACCCCCCTCCATTAGACCCTCTCCTCTCCAGTCAGTGAGGTGCTGAGCCAGCCAATCATCTCCGATTCCTCTTTGGTTCATGGTGGGTTCCCCCATGATGGCACCAAAGCAAATGTGGAGCAGAAAGCAGGCAGAGGGGTTACAACATGCCCACTTGTCTGCCTTCAATTCTGGCACCACAGTGGTCCCCACTGGCTGGGAGGAATCACTGCAAGGGAAGGCCCAGTTGTCCCTACTGTAGGACGGGTGAGTTGCCAGCACAGGGTTGCTTAGTTGTGGAAGTGGAGGGCTGCAGATATGAGCACTGAGAATAGTGCATGATCCTTAGTTGTTTGTTGCTATCTGTTGTAATTGTGGAAGTCTGGAAACAATGGGGGTGGAGGGGGAGAAGTTTGGATGTAGGCATTGTAGAGGCAACCCTGGGAGAAGGAGGAGAATGGAGGGAAAGAGGGGCAGGTAGGGGAAGGTGAGGACTGGAAAGGAAAACACAGCCTTCATAGGGCTGACAAACCTCATTAAGTTCATCAGGTACTGAATTTGAAGAGCCTTACAAGACTTCTCAGTATAGTAAGGAGGAGAAAGGTGTCCCAGGAAGAACTCTCTTCCCTTCTCCACTTGCTGCATCATGATGCTCCTCTGGTCCAGTGGAGGGGACCCAAAAGGAGTGAAGAATCTGTCTTCTGTTCTCACCTGCATGTGGCAAAGTAAAGCATTCCAATTTAAAAGAAAACCAAATGACCAGAACAAACAGTAAAGGAATTCACAGACAATGGACTTTATTAGGCTGGTGTTAATGCTGAGAATACCTACTGGTTTTGGGAAAAGAGAAACCTTACCGTAATATTGTAATAAAAAAAGCAAATGTTGGAAACCAAGGAATTTTACACTTAAAACTACTATTAATTATTAATTAAATAGTATTTATAATAATTAAAAATATTAAATTTCAACAAACATTTGAAAATATGGAAATGCTATGTTAAGGGTACCAAATAACCTTAACCCTGCCCCTGAATTGAAGGCCTTAAAAATCACCCAGGCTCTGAGACCTTATCCATTCATAACAGTTCCATATCAAAGATCACAAATGAAAATGCTTTAGTCCAGTTGTACAATGGTTGTGCATATTTCAGCCTGTGTACAGCCATGCACTGTCCACAGAAAAACTCATACTTTAAAAAATCCTAATGATACATATAACATATTGAGAGTCATCATTCTGCAGTAAAATTTCATGTTTCACCAACGATACAAGTATCAGTAAATACAAAGCAAGTGAATCTACAAAAACAAGCCTACCTCTCTTGCCTCGTGAAAGTATAGCTCTTACAGAATGCATTTGGTTTGTTCTTGTATGTTTGTTTAATTTGAAATAGAACATTTACTCCCCTCAACATTACAGTGCTGAAAAAATTAAAATAGAAATATTGAATGGAAGAAAAAGTATATTTTAAGGATATCTTCATTAACAGAAAAATAGCTGCCATTCTTTGGGCCACATCACGCTCTCCTTAGCAAACCTCCTATTCCTTAGCAGGAATAACTCTCATGGATTTCCACTAAATGGAAGTATTGCCTGAGAAAGGACTGCAGCCTCATCCTTGAAATAATAAGTCTCTCTTTGTAGACATATAAGCATAAAGGGAGCAAAGTCAGAATTAAAACCAGTCAAGTAGTATCAAAAAACAGTGGCCAATAATGTAATGGATGGGAATATTTATCACAATTCTGTTTATTATGATGGATGGTTGGTTGGAATATTAACCACATCACTATCCAGTAAGTGGAAGTAAAGTGTATCTTTAGGGAGTGATGACTCTCACTACATAACTCATGACTAATGCAAAATCCTTCAATAGTGTAAACATGGTTGACTTGTGAAATACTGCAGGCACTTCACTCTGCTTCTGATATGAAAATGAAATAAGTATGTGGGCTCCCTGGATCTGGGATATGCAGTGCAAGTCTTCCTTCCTGGTATAACTTCTGTATGAAACTTAGATGATAGTCCTGATTTAAGCATATGGTAAGAAAAGGTATTTCAGGAGCTGGAATGCATTGCATCACTTGAGCAACACAAAGGGACTTTAATAAAGGTCAGAGATTTCCCTGTCATGTGGGTATCTTCCGCAAAGGGAAAGCCAGTGTAGCTTGCTCTGCACTACCCTCGCTGGCATGGAAGGAAGCATTTCAGGGGCTGGAGGGGCAGGGTCAGAGTGTTATGGGTGTCTTGTGGCTGTGTAGCTTCGCTCCAGAGCTCTGACTCCAACAATCTGCCAGCCACTAGACATACAAGGTTACAAAGCAGATTGTGACCAAAACCCTTACTTGTCTGGGTGAACCCCAAAATGTCACACTGTTATCTGAGGATTTTAAGAATCATACTAACTTTAACAAGTGCTTATCCTTCTAGATCCTGCCCAAAGATGAAAGGACATTTCTCCAACTTGTGTCTTGTACAGGATATATTATAACTTACTTAAGTAATCTGATGAAAGGTTTAACCTTCTTCTCCCCATCCCAAGATCTCTGTAAGAAAGGACTCTTGTGTCAAGATAAACGTCTTCCAGTTCAGCTAACATTCATTTATTTTATTCTTACATCTATAATAGAGAGCATATATAAATTTTGAAAAAGTGCCATAATACTCAGTTGTGTATCTGATATTTAGATGACATATTAGCGTCAAGATATGAAGATATGAAAGTCTTTTACATTATTTTGCTATGCCATCTATTCCCCATTCTTTTTTAGCCATACTTTAGTAAGAAATAACCCATTTTTGTCAAGTTAACCTCATCTACTGTCAGGGCCAGGAAAAGGAATGATATCACTTAAGTCTTATATAGCAAGATCTTAAATTCTTTATGCTGGTAACCACGACAAGGTAGCTATGAACAAATACATAGTTTTACTCATATTTGCAAAGTGCTTGAAGGTCTTCAAATGATGACTACTTCTGAAGCACTAAGCATTGTTATTAAAGGAAGTTTCTTAGTTACATCTATACTACCCGCCGGATAGCGTTCGATGTATTGGGGATCAATTTATTGCATCTCATCTAGACGAGATAAATCGATCCCCGAACATGCTCCCTGTAAACTCCGGAACTCCAGCTCCACAAAAGAAGTAAGCAGAGTCAATGGGGGAGCCGCTGCAGTCAACTCACTGCCTCGAGGACAGCCAGGTAAGTCGAATTAAGATACTTTGACTTCACCACAATGTAGCCCAGGCCTTAGTAATAGCACTGTAGTACAGTATATTATCTACAGTACTTCTGTGGTTCCTCATCACCATAGTATCTGAGCACCTCACAATCTTTAATGTATTATCCTCATAACACCCTTGTGAGGTAAGGAAATGCTATAAACCCCATTTTACAGATGGGCAACTAAAGACTAAGGCCCTCACAGTTATTTATAGGATCTGAGTTTAACTGAGCCTAAATGACTTGCCCAAGGTCACACACAAACTCTATGAACAAGAAGGGGACTGAAAGTTCAAAACAACTTGGAACTGCCATGAGATGCTGAGTATATTAAAAGATAATGACAATCTAAATTAAAGTGCTGTATATTAATTATTCAGGTCTGTCCACCACCATAAATAGTCCAGAAGGCTTAAAAGGCAAAACATTTTGCAAAGGGTGCCCTGATGCAGGGTGCCCTGATGTAGGGTGCACTGATGCAGTGTTCTAAGTGTAGGCCTGCCCTTATTGTGTGTCTCTCCTCTCCTTGAAGATGAGTCATGCAAGTGGACTCCTCCCCTCAGCAGAGGTTGCAATGCAGAAGAACACACGGTGGGAGGAGAATAAAGCCCCAAACCAAAGGATCTAATAATTTCTGTGTTGCTTTGTCTCAGGAGGATGGGGGGGCGGGGCAGAGAGCAAGGTGTTTCTAGGAATAAGCAAGAGATTCCCAAATGCTTGCTAGCCTGGGTTAGCGCTAAAGGTCAAATAGAGCTTGCTGTTCATAGAAGCCAATGTTATCTATTGAAACCTTAGACTGTAGCTCATTCATATATCTATGGGTACATCTACACTGGAATAAAAGACCCATGGCACTGCCGCAGCTGGCCCATCCGCTGACTTGGTCTTGCAGGGCAAAAAATTGTAGTGGAGACATTCTGGCTTGGTTTAGAACCTCTCATTTCATGGGTCAGCTGACTCGGGCCAGCCTCGGGTGTTTAATTGCTGTATAGACATACCCAAGTTTGTTTGCTTTCACCTTGTAAATCACTCTCTAATTTGCTTTTCCTATTCAATAAATCCTCATATAGTTTATTATAGGGTTGTCTATAAGCATAGGTTTTGGTGTGAGACCTAAAGTGCAACTGACATCAGGTAAGTTACTTGCACTTTGGGATAAGGAGTAACTTGAATATTGCTGTGATTCTGGGTATAACATCCATCATAGAGCTAAGCTTACCTGGGTGGCAAGATAGACCAGAGTATCTAAGGGGACGATCTGTGACTCTGTGTTTAGGCTGTTAAAGGGTCTGATGAGTTTGCACTTAGCATGGCTGGTGACATCTAGGTTTAGAGCTCTCAACCAATGTGGGGTTTGTGATCTGGTTTTTAATGAAGTTGGTACTCACCCTCGTGACTCTTTGTTGAGAGCATTACAATAGCTCTTAAACCGTGGCTGATGTCGGAGGAAACTGCAGTGGGTCAACCTGCAGCAGGAGCTCCCAGGGAGAGACAGGCGATTCAGACTCAGCCAGAATTTTTCCTGGGTTTGTGGGGTATGAATGTTGCAACCGTTGTTCCATCAACAGAGACCACAGCATCTTTTGCACCACTCTACTTTCTGATTCAAGTAGCTAATGCCAGCAGGATCAGTAGTAGAGAATTTCTCTATGAGAGTTGGGCCCAGCCCAAGCCTAGAAAGGTGCTAGCCCCAGCCTTGAAAGGTGCTCAAAGGCTCTTTGCACCATTTCCCCACACACAGAGATTCCTGGTGTACCCAGGGCTGGACACAATGAAGTTCAATGTTCTTTTCAAGTGTGAATCATAATCCTATTGCTGAAATTCCAGGAATGTCAAAGCAGCATCTCAATAGAAACAATCCTCATTTTCACGATCTTTATAGTCATAGCTCAGATTGCTGAAGTAGTGACACAAAGTTCCATTCTGGTATTTGTACATAATGTCTCACCATGCTGCAAAATCTTGAAGCAGCCTCTCAATTTGGGTGTGGGGAAGTTGTTCACAGTTTTACTGTTAGGAGTTAAGCAAGTCTGTTTATTCCCAAAAGATGCTATCTGAAAAGTTAAGGAGTACTACTGTGTGTGGTTGCTGGACAAGCCTAGTTAACATAAAAGAGGATTTATTAACGTATGAAAATGTATCACCAACAGACCCCACTCATCGGTGGGCAGGATCGAATACGTGGGACCTCTGGAGTTTAGTGCATGAGCCTCACAGCATGAGTTAAAAGCCAATGGGCTGTCAGCTAAGGCTATAGAGCAGACTCGTTTTATCTCTCTCTAAGTGGTCTAGGTGGCACTAGATGGGAGTGAACAGAACACCACAGCCAGAAGGTGTGTGGGTTACAAAAGCACCTTGTGATAGTGTCTAAAAAACATTCTAAGAGGCTGGCATAGGATAAACCCTCTCCTTGCAGTCAGAATATTCACAATTACCCTACAATCCCTTGCACTCAGGGTAGGTATCAGGGATGGCGGCCCTGCTGTGATGGATTAATTATCCGCAGTAAAGTAGAAGAGATGTGCTGTAGTTAATTGAGGGCTGGCTGACAGTGAGGGCCAGTAGCTGTAGGAAGTGTTTGTTTGGGTTGATTTGATCTCTTTGTCCTTTCTGATCCTCAGCTGAAACAATCCTTGTTTCATAGACCCCTTATGTTTAGTTTGAGGGTAACCTTTTATTTGTGCTTGTAAGGGATGGTCTACTCCATTAAGGAACACTTACTTTTCTGTTTTACAGATAAACACAGCACAAAGCTGTATAAGCTCCACCTAGACTTGTCGAATTACTTCCCCCATTTAGTTTATCACACTCTTTTGAAAACCTGTGTGGATCTTGTGTTATAGGAAAAGTAATATTTTATTTTGGGAATTTTTTGCCTGATATCTTCCAGTGACCCTTCCTCTATAACAGGGGAGGGCAAACTTTTTGGCTTGTGGGCCTCAGCGGGGTTCCAAAACTCTGTGGAGGGCTGGGTAGGAAAGGCTGTGCCTCCCCAAACAGCCTGGCCCTGACTCCCTATCTGCCCCCTCCCACTTCCCACCCTCTGACTTCCTCCCTCAGAATCCCTGACCCATCCAACACCCCCTGTTCCTTGTCTCCTGACTGTCCCCTCCCAGGACCATCTGCCCCTGATTGCCCCCGCAACCCCTGATTGCCCCTCCATCCAACCCTCCCTGCTCCCTGTCCCCTGAATGCCCAGACCCCTATTCACCCCCCTCAACAGGCCCCCCAGGACTCCCACACCTATCAACCCCCCCCCATTCCCCGTCCCCTGACCGCCCCCCCCTGAATTTCCACCCCATCCAGCTGCCCCCTGCTCCCTATCCCCTGACTTCCCCCAACTCCCTGCCCCCTTACCATGCCACTCAGAGCACCAGGACTGGCAGCCTCATGGGCCAGCTGGAGCCAGCCATGCCACCGTGCTGCCCGGCAGGAACTTGCAGCCCCACTGCCCAGAGCACTGGTGGCATGGCGAGCTGAGGCTGTGGGAGAGGACAGACAGCAGGGGAGGGGCTGGGGGCTAGCCTCCTGGCCTGGAGCTCAAGGGCTGGGCAGGAACAGCTCGCGGGCTGGATGTGGCTCATGGGCCATAGTTTGTCCACCTCCGCTCTATAATACTTTAGTTACTATCATCAGTGGTGCCAAAGAATACCAACTATAGCCTATACTGGAGAAGCCATCCAGAGAAGATCCGCCCCCCCCATATAGTTTGGAAAGGCTGAGTACTGACTTACCTTTGGACACAGATATGTGCAATATGGGAATGTATTTCAATTCTAAATGTTCTAAAACCACTGACTGAATGTAAAAAAGAGCAGGAACAACTTTGCCTTATCTTCATTATAGCCATAAAGCCTTATACTCAACACTGCATCTCCCCAGGGTCCAACTCTGGTTAGAAAATAGCAAAAGAAATACCAAGTTATGAAACAAATCACTTTCAAAGTGTGTCATAGGCGAGATTTATTCATTAGTAAAGCTAGGCCAATGACTTGGAAAACAGAGAGGAATGAAAAGATATTACAACAGAAAAAAAAAAAGGCACCATTCAATTACATGTATGCTGACCACAGGAAACAGTAAAGCAGGAGACAGACTTGCCATATGCAGTGTAGAGAATGAGGACATGTGAAGGGGACCACTTGCTACTGGTGCTGCCAACTGATCAGGCTTGAGTGCAGCAGGCCTTCCCCTCCGGGTGTTCCCGTCTCTCACTGTAGCCCTGCCCTATGGTGGTCTGTCATTTTAGTGACGCAGCCCCCCAGCTGTGTCACACAGTCAAGTCCACTCCTTTCAGGATACACACAAAACTCTTTGGAGTCTTTCAGCCGTTGATAACAAGGACGGCTGTGATCTCAAAGTTGCATCTGTGAAGCCAAAGTGCAACATTTAACAGCAGCAGCATTGTTCACACCAAATAGAGCAATGATTTGGTCATACTTAAAGACAAACACAGTCTACCCAATAGCAGAAGTTGCCTGTCCCAAAGCGAGCACACATAACCCACAGGAGCCCCAAAATGGGGAGTAAGAACAGAGGCTAGGGAGACTGATTGTTTCACGGCCATATTGTCCTCTCGGTTTCTGTGCCTTGGGGAGAGCCAACAGCTGCAGGGGGCCCCTACACTGAACACTGTCCCCACATTTTCCACAGGAGTTCATCTGAGGGTGACCTGGGAAGTCTGAGGGTGACCTGGGAAGCAAGGGAGGGTCTTCTACTACAATGTGGCTTCCGCCATGGCCCATATTCAGCTTGCCTGTGTGCAGCAATGCCCCCACCCTCCCCCTCCTCACAGCACAGTGCCACAGACATGTTGGCCTTACTGAGACAAGCAGCACAGTAGCTCTGCCAAGGAACCTGCACAAGTGCATTGCCCAAGTTCTGCATGAGACCTTTGAAGAGATCACTGAGGCTGATTACTGTGATGTGAGAGAGCACATCAATGCCCTATTCCGCATCTAGACATGCATGCAGCCCTAGTCCTCCTCGCCCCAGGAGCCTGCGCTGAACAACTTCCTTCCCAAAATAAAAGCCGCTTACCATGCACCTCCTCTGGTGTTTGTTCTTCCCCAAGCACTGGCTGCTGTGACTGGCTACCTTCCTCCTGGCTTGATAATAGGTCCTGGCTGCATGCATCTAGGGATGCTGGGTTGTCCCCCACCTCCTCAGCACCCTCACTCCCGCTTTCCTCCTCCTCCTGCCACCTTGTTGAACTGGGCTGTGAAGTGTCCATGGTGGTCCTCAGAGTGGAGGTGGAGTCACCCCCAAGTATTGCATCCAGCTCTTAGAAGAATCTGCAGGTTGTAGGGGCAACGCCAGACCGGCCATTTTCCTTGTGGGTTTTGCAGTAAGCATTCTGCAGCTCCTTCACCGTAAACTTGCACTGCACTGCATCCTGGTCATGACCCCTTTCCATCAGGTCCCTTGATATTTTCTCAAATGTATCATAATTTCTATGGCTGGAGCGCAGCTGGGACTGCACTGCTTCCTCCCTCCAAACACTAATGAGGGCCAGCACCTTGCCATCGCTCCATACTGGGTATTGCCTGGCTCGTAGAGGCATGGTCACCTGGAAAGATTCGCTGAGAGCACTTCATGCCTGGCTGAGCAAACAAGTAGGGGATTTTTCAAATTCCCAGGGAATTTAAAGGGCAAGTCTGATGGTTGGTCACCCGAGGGCAGGGCAGTAGAGTTCAAACTCATGATCAGAGTGGCTAGAACAGGCATTGTGGGACATTTCTGGAGGCCGATCAGGGCACATTAATAGACCAGGGCATCCACACTGGCACCACGGTGCTCCAGCCAGGACGCATCAAGCATTATGATTCTTGTCAAGGTGGATTGCTGGGAGCACTCCAGGCATGGAGTCCAGGTGCTCTATGTGCCTTGCCAGTGTGCACACATCATGGGTTAGGGCTCCCAGGGCTGCTTTAATGTGCTCTAACTCACAAGTATAGCCATGCCCTTATTTATCTCATGGTTAAAACAAAACAACAAAACCAGCCAACCAAACCTACCACACTTTTTCTGGCAGTGAAGACAAAGCATTAATGGATTGTAATCACTGACCTGATGGCTGTGTCTCCTCTGTGAGTGATGGTGCTGAAATGGTGGACGGGGGACCTTCTGACTCCCTTTTGTTAGCTTACCATAATATTAGACATCAAGTATTGTGGTAGGTGTCGTCCCTGAGCACAGCCCTTTTTGTGGCACAGCATGGTCATGCAGACCCAACCCCTCTCCTCTCCCTCTTGTGTCTTGCAATGATTTACTCCCAGGCCAGTGCATTTAGACCACAGTTCCTCTTTTGTGAGGCTTATTCATTAACTGTTGTACTGAGACCACAATTCTTTGGGGCTGCAGAGCTAAACCCTTCTCCTGGATCAAGAATCCCACAGCCCTCATTTTGGGGCTGTGCTAATTCAGGCCAGCTACAATCTTAAACCAGATTTTCCCAGCAGGCCTCTTTTTTAATTATTTCCAGCCCCATAGTGGGAATGATCAGCAGCTTTCCTCCTGCTAGTATTTCTTCATATACGCTGCTTAATCTTCCTTCTCGGAACTCATCCCAATTGTTCAGAAAAGAGGGTAACCTTACCAGTCCCTCCCACCCCCCACTATTGATCCTTGGTCCTCGAAGAATCTGTACTGTGGATTTTTCCTAAATACTAATTTCCTGGAACCACTTCCTCTCTCCCTTCATGTACCCCTAAACTCCTGGACCCTTATAGCCCCATGCCATGGCCATAGAACAAGGATTGGCTGACCTTCTGCCCTTGAAGGGGACAGCTCATCTGTTACATGCACAAAAATCACATTTTTACATAGCTCAACATATACAATTAATACAGAGATACGTAAGGTCATAGATTGCCAGAAATGTTCACCCTGTTTCCTTTAAGGGCTGTCACATAGGAGAGTTCCATTTTATTTCACTTCTAGCAGTGACATGGAGAGCTGTCGAGGTCTGCAGTTTCATGTGAATGCACTGATGTCCAGATATACACGTCTGTCCCATCAAACCTAGACACTGTGACCCAGACCCTTACAGGTATCTAGGTGCCAAAATGCCTTTGAGGATCTGGATCTGTTGGTTTTTCCTTTCCCAGGTAGGGATAAAAGCAAACTCACTCTCAAACCCATGTGAAAGAGGCAGTAAGGATGATGGGCATGGGACAACATTCAGAGGACTCAGCCATAACTGTGAGTGCACTTGCTGTTGTTAGTGTCTGTCTGACCTTTGAAAATATAGTTCTCAATCTTTGGGGTAGGTTGGAACCATCACTATGCTTGGATCACAAGGGACTCTAGTAATACATAATACATTTGTTTCAGATATGGCTAGGCCCACAACATGATAGTTCTTTTTCATGTGGACCTAGGGTGACCAGATTTCCCAATTTTATAGGGACAGTCCCAATATTTGGGACTTTGTCTGATATAGGTGCCTATTACACCACCCCCCTGCATCCTCAGTCCTGATTTTTCATACTTGCTGTCTGGTCACTCTACGTGGACCTCACCTCACCAAGTCATACCTATGCAATCTCATGGCTAGGCAACTGAAACATATTCTACTTGGGGCTTTACTTGAAAACCAGCAGGAAGCACCATTTGGCTCATCTCTTAAATTGCATATGACAACTGCACTTCCATTTTCTGCACTGGCTACCAATTCACATACAAGTGAAATGAGTGGTCTTGATTACAATGATAATGCCTTATGTGGTCTTGCACTCACTTATATTGAGGGATGCTGGAACAAATTGTATAGTGGGTGTGCTGAGAGCTATTGAATCAAACTGTAAATCTAGGGTGACCAGACAGCAAATGTGAACATCGGGATGGGGGGTAATAGAAGCCTATAGAGAAAGACCCAAAAATCAGGACTATCCCTATAAAATCTGGACATCTGGTCACTCTATGTAAACCTCATATGATGGAAACCACTTCGCGCCAGAGAATGCAGCAACTCCATCACACCCATTTTCAGCACCTATGGTTATATTAGAGATCTCTTCTGTCCTGTGAAGACAGTCACAATCTATTGGTTCAATCTCGCTGTCAGTTCTTGCAGCTGAACAATCTGGCACCCGCACTGGGGAGGTCTTAGTGGGTGGCCCATGCTTTTGGGATCTACTCCCTCTGACATGCAAGGCCGGGTTTTATAAGCTTCAGGGTGCAAGTTTGTTCTGCCAAGTTTTTTACATGACCTCTGAACAGTTTTTAAGAGCAAGATATATGAGTTTTATTAAGAACCTTTTTAACTTATATTTTCTGATTTTTATAATGACCTTTTAATTTGAGGCACTCATGTGATGGAGAGAGTCACCATTTATAAATCAGTGAATATATGAATGCATGGATTTTAAAATAATACTCCTATACCCATGTTAACCACTGGATTTAATACTAAAGATTACCAGAAACTTAAATTGGATCCATTATGTGAACAGTGGTTGGGCAAAACCCAATCTTTGCTAGTCATTAAAAAATGTATTGCTAGTGAGCTTTGTATGATCTATTTTCAAATACCACTCTAAATTTTATTGTGTTTAATTTAGTTTACTTGTTAAAGGAACATAAAAAAGGACATTAAGAATGTAGATTTAGTGTAGCAAGACAGTTAAGATGAAGAATAATGGATATAAATCCTTCATTCTCAGGTTTCACTGCTGCAGTAACATAATAGAAATCATATTAGTAGGATGCAGACATTTCTATAAAAGGTATATAAACAAAATGCACCTTTTTTCCTCATAAAGTATGGCCCTGATCCAGCAAACACTTACACATGTGAGTAACTTTATATACACACAGCTGCATTGAACCATTAGTAAAAACGGTAACTGCTGAAATCATAGATGACACTCCTGCAATGAACTATCTAGAAGTGGAACCTGGCTGTTCATATAGTGCTCCATTAAAGTCAACAGAATTTTGTGTGGGTGAAGAGGTCTCATTCCAGGGGCATAGGTTGTAACAGAAAAGTTATTCTTTTCATAACACTTTGATAAGCAATAAGTTTTTGTCACTAGTTATGGTACATCAGTGGTTTCCATTATAAACCTATCTTTTCTGGACTTTATAACTTGCTGTAACAATTTGCTCTATGCTGAAGTGTAGTAGCAAATATATCTTTTTGGAGATTGGTAGTTGTAACTCAAATGATGCAGCTTCAGGTTGGTATTTTTTGTTTGTTTATTTAGTTTTAATTGTTACTTTGCAATCTACTAATCTCCAATGGCTGTTACCTTTGTATATTTTAGGAAACAAAAACACAAATAAAAAATAAGCAAGTGAATTTCCTTGTGAAGCTGTGTTGTGGAGATATGTACTAATTTCGTTCAACATATGAGGCCATGTCTACACTAGTGAGCTTATAGCAGCACAGCTGCTCTACTGTAAGATTGCTCAGGTGGCCGCTCTATGCGGACAGGAGAGGGCTCGCCCATCGACATAATAAACTACTTCAGTGAGCGCTGGTAGCTATGGCGGCAAGAGAAGCTCTCCTGCCGACATAGTGCTGTGCACACTACCACTTATGCCAGTGTAATTTATGTCCAGAGGGTGGGGGTTTTCCACCCCTGAGCAACATAAGTTTTGCCAACATAAGTGGTAGTGCAGCCCTGGCCTAAGAAGCCTAATCCTGCATCCCATGTTCACACAAAACTCTCAAGACTGCACCATTATCTGAGATTTAAAGTTTAAATATTGACAAAACACATAAATCAAAGATGACCAAAACTTTGTGCAATTGAGGACTGCATTGACAACTTGCCAACAGCACAAAGAAAGCAACTAATGTGTTTAAAATAATATAGATATTAATAAATTATAATAGTATTTTGCATGTCCAGCATTCTCATCCATACAACACACAGTGGGTATTATTATCCCCATCTTGTGTCCTTCTGACTAGGACGCAAAAAATTAGATAACATTCCCAAGGTTACAAAACAAGTCAGTGGCACAGTCCAGAATAGGACCTAGGTTTCCTGATTCCCAGCTTCATGCTCAACCAATTTAATAAGTAAACATCACCTGTTCAGATCAAGATAGAGCATAGTACGCTGGGACTTGTAGTTTCAATGGGTCAGCTTTCTGTGTTAAAGAACAGTGGAGACATGGGTCAACTGCAGAGCCTTGTGGGCTGCACTTTGTCCCCTCCTGTTATAAAGTCTTAGTGCAAACTGTGATTGATTTATGCATTACACCATAAATCTTTTCCTAGAGGTCACAAAGACCCACAGATGCAAAAATCATCTTAATCAAAAGTATTCTAATTGTATTAGTACAGAGTGACCATCTATTGGGTAAATAACAATGCATTTTATATTTGTTTTGCATACCCCATTACATACTTAATTGCCCTAGAGATTAGAACCCCTAAAACGTCAATGGAAACAAGAAACAAGTATTTCTTTAACTTCCTAACATGAACTGACTTGTGTGTTATGATGAAACAGACATGGTGCTGTTTGTCCTCTCTTACTGTGGGATGTAGAGTGGTTGTTATCATTATAATTTATCTGTATGATCATAGTGCGTAAGAGCCCCAGTCATGGATCAGAACCCCACTGTGCAAGGCGCTGTACAGAGAACAAACAGATAGTCAATTTAATCTCTCTCTGAGTCAACAAGGTGCTTTATCCCAGTTAAAAACCACAGTAATTATAAGTGTGTGCAGTGGAAAAGTCAGTCAAAACGGAAGGCCTAAATTTAAAAGGCAAATGAAGAGTTTACTCTAAACTTAAGGCATTTATTAGTGACATGATGACAATGTATGTGGCTTATGGGTAGTTTTTCCCATATCTATTTCCCACTGCACAGCAAACAAATGGACTTGCAACAACTATAAGTATTTGTATAAGTAAGTATTTACTTACCATTTAAATTAAGAGAATAATAAAGTTTAAAAAGTATAAAAATTATCCAAAGTTTATAAGCTCTTATGAGAAAATATTTGATACCACAAAGCAGGTCTTTCCATTTGTAATTTTGTCTGCTAAGCATTTTTTTGAGAGGACAGTTAATAATTTATTTTATTTTACTCTTTTATGTGTAAATTATTGCTACAATTTTTATGAAAAAGTAGAGTGAGGGCTCACATTTTTAAAAAGAGATAATAATATTGTCTGTATGTTTGTTGTCTGGTTTACCATTTTGTTCCTTGATCCTGAACAGAGAGATATTTAAGCAATCAACAGTATATTTTGAAGTAATCTGGGATGACCCTAAAGGAAAGGTCTGTGGTATTGTATTGCAAGTGGCCCACACACATTCAATTCTGTGTGACCATTTCAAACATATGTTCTTTTTGCCTCCATTTGATTTCCAAGGAAACAAGATTTTCCATGATTATCTAAATATCCAAAGCATACATAATCCAAATGTTTATTTGTCTCACTCAGACATAGCAACTGCATGTCCTTTTCTTCCTAGAAAATGACAAATGCACCTCCAGCCTTCCAAGCCAATGGTTTTGTTTCGTCTTCTCTGGCAAAAACGTATAATTTTCTTTTACAGATCCTTTTGTGGACTGTGGGCTGAAGCCAATAACATCTAGGTAAAACGTAACCTACGATTGATATAGTCTTCTCTTTTTGGTTTTCTTTTTAAATGAAGTCTGGGGGGAAATAAAGTGATAAAAACCCATAATATTCATTATTCTTAATAATGCAGAGCATGGAAAGTATTCGCTAAGGTCAGGCTGGAATATTGTACTAATTCCAATGAGAATTATGAACTGTGCCTTTATTCCTATTAGCATAACCGGCAACCTGTTTCCAAATGCTAGGCACTAAAGTGAACATATGCAACACACAACTGCTGAGTTTAATGTTGAATGAATAAATGTTAGACCTTATCTATCATTTATTTGTCTCATGTGTACGCCCATGTATATTACAGACATTTTTATTCAATTATTCAGGAATTGGCACATGAGTTGCATTATCTCATTCCTCTGGGTATCTTGCTGACAGAATAATGCAAAAGAACAGGAACTAACATGTACAGTTAAGATTGTCCATGCGGAACGAAGGTGTCATTAAGCTACCCATATCATATGAGAAAAAACTATATTTAAATAAGCACTCGGTTTTAACACAGAATGTGGTTATGTTCATACCAATGAATTGTTTCTGACTCTTGTAGAAAAGTTGTAAGGTTTAGTCTTATTTTGCAAGCACATCCCACTATTCAGACTGTGTCATTTTGATAGATACAGAGCCACGCACTGCTACAATACAAATGTGTATTTATTTATTCAGGAAAATATATGGCATAAGACAATTAATTGTAAGTGGCTTGGTGTGGTCTAATGGCCTCATCCAGCTTCACTAACATTGATGGGAGTCTTTCCTTTGACTTCGACAGAACAGGAGCAACCCTCCAAATGAAGAATTTACCTGGCTTTTTTATAAAATTGATACATTCCTCAAAATTGAAGTGACTGGCATGAACATGGAAACCATTACGAAAATGAAAACCATGACACACCACTAACCCCTAAGCTATGTGACAACATTAGAGGCAGAAGCAACACAGCTGGTTTTGAAGTTTGCATGAGAACCACATGCTGTTAGGAAAATATGTTATGGTGGTTGCATATGTAGGTGTATTTGTAGTTAAAATAGAAGGAATACTAACAGTAGGCTTGGTGGGGAAAATGTGTTTAAAAACAATAGAAATTATTTGTAAAGGAATCAAGGAGTTTTAAATATTTGGATAAAAAAGTTTTGATTTGAATTTATTTCTCCAGTGCTTGTTGTACTTCACTTGTTTGGGATCTTCCCTTTTTATTTAGTTTCTTTTTTAAAGGAACAGTCAGAAGTCAGTAGCTATTTTTCTAGTGTTTTAATGAGTGATCAGCACAGGCTATGAACATTCATTTTTGTGCCATTAATTTTATAAGAAGCTATAAACATTTATTTTGGTTGCAATTAGTATCATGCAGGTAATTCAATTACTATGTTTTTTGAATGGCAACCTAAGAAGTGAATCAGCTATTTAGGGACAAGTGGTAACATTATGCATCATAGAAGAAGTGTCTGTGTTTGTGTTTGTAAGTATGTGTAATTTGGGATTTACAATTTCATTCTACTTTGCAAATGCAAGTAAAATACAATGTGTAACCTAAGACTTCTATCTTGGGAGGTCATATCCCTCAAGTACTAATGATACTTACACCATACTCATTGTGAGGAATCTCTTATGTGCCCCCGCAGCCCAGCCATCTGTCTTTCACTTCAACATTCAGCCTGAGATGTCTGGTCTCTTTTTTACACTGTTTGGGAAAATTCTGTTTCCTGTGATCTCCCATTTCTCCATCTGTGTTAGCAGCAATCAGTAGAGCAGCCACTGGTGATGATTATGCTTGATGCTTCAGAGGAAGAGAACTTCTAGTGGAAAGGGAAAGACCTCTATTTCAACCTTATTCTGAAGGGCATTTTGGGATAGAAAATACAACATGAAACAATAATCCACACAGATTGCAACTTCACAGCCTATCTGACCAGTCTAGTTCACAGTCCTGGTTTGATTTCTACCTCCTGGACCTAAACAACAACAGCTATTTTTCTTCAAGGATGGGCCAGATTCAAGTTATGTTTTGGCTTGCTTTTGGGCATCCAAGACATAATTGTAAATACTAATAACTTTCAGGGAACATGATCTGGGGCAAACAATGTTTGCCATCCCATAGATCAGGGGTCAGCAACCTTTCAGAAGTGGTGTGCTGAGTCTTCATTTATTCACTCTAATTTAAGGTTTTGCATGCCATTAATACATTTTAATGTTTTTAGAAGGTCTCTTTCGATAAGTCTATAATATAGAACTAAACTATTGTTGTATGTAAAGTAAATAAGGTTTTTAAAATCTTTAAGAAGCTTCATTTAAAATTAAATTAAAATGCAGAGCCCCCCAAGACCAGTGGTCAGAACTCAAGCAGTGAGAGTGCCATTGAAAATCATCTTGTGTGCTACCTTTGGCACACATGCCATAGGTTCCTACCCCTGCCATAGATTATACATGAAGGTAAAAAATAAAGTGGAATTTCCAAGTCACCTGTTGGAATATTTATAGCCCTTTGCCAGCCACAAGAAGACATTTCAAGTGAGATGTAGTGTGAATGACAGACCAGCAGACTGAACTTCTCTCTCCACTGGCATCACAGATACATAACTGGCATAACAGGAGAAGTGCTAGCTTCCCCATGCTACCTAGGCAATGTACTTCAGCCCTCATCTGAAGAGAAATTCAGTTTCCAGGCTCATGAGCCCCTCAGCATTCTGTCAAGATTATCAACAAAGTGAAAAGTAGTGCCAGTTGTGATAGTGGTTATGTAATGTGGACAACTGCCAACTAGGAACCACAATGAGACCACTACACCTATTTCACATAGGCCAGCAAGCTGCCAACAATAGGCAATAAGTGTTGGATCTAGGCTGGCTTTTACCAAGCCACAAATCCCCTGACATTCATCCCCCTTTAAACTGGGATTTTATGTTTAATATCTATTTAGTTTCATTTTCTATTTTGAAATTCTGTTAGCCTTGAACTTATTTTTTCCCTTGCCATTAGTTATTCTGACCACAACTAAACCCAGAAAGTCAGGAAATCAGTCTAAAACAGGCCCTTTGAGATTTCTCCTTGCTCTGTTTTACCTTGCTTTTTATTCTGCAAGTGCTGATTTACAGAAATCAGATGAGAGAGATCAGCCTTGTTCACACTTGGATGAACTTCATTTGATTGTTCCTCATTTTGAACTTGGAACTGCACAACAAAGAACCATCAATCCCATTGGTTTTTTTTGCACAAAGAGATGTCTGCAGGCAAACCAAATCCTTCTGAACTTTAACAGTCAAGTTTGAGAAGATTTAGTGTAAACTAATTTAATATGGAGCACTTATTTAACCATGCAGTATAATCAAGAACCTGAGAACTAGAATACAGTATAATATAGGTAACCAGATCCTGCTGCAAGTGTGTGAGGCCTATTTATTTTCCATTCTTGCCCAACAGCCTCTGGAAGAGGGCAGGAGGAAGAATCACTCAGGCAAAAGAGAGTAGAATGGGAGTTTGTGATGCAACCATATGGTTGGGGAAATGTAAACTCCAGGCCCTTCCCTAACATCAATGCATTTGTTTCGTTTTGCCTTTCTCCTAGACACTGTGATTATGTCTTTTCAAACGTTTATTCGAATTACTGTACGGATTGTGGAGTAAGCCAGCAAAGCAGAGGAAAGCAAAGTAGGGATCCAGTAAATGCTACAGCCCTCGACTACAAGCCGGCATTCATTCTTGCAATGGACCTGCGGAGAGCAGAGAAGGTGCTATGGGCACCTTTTTTAAAAAGGGGAGCTCTTAGAAATATTGGTCTTTTTGGTAGGAGCAACAAAAAACTTGCAAAGGATAAAGTATTTTTCTACTCTTCCTTGACTCTATCTTTTCTCTGAACTCTCTCTGACCCTGCTGGCCTTGGAGGTCTTGGGGTAGGAGGGGAATAGGAGCTGTCCACGCCCCTTTTAAACGTTCACTTACAAATGGAGTTGGGGAACCAAAGCTTGCTGCGCTCCCGGCAACTGCCAGATCGGTCAGTGAGGGTTTCGTGTGATCAAGGCGAGCAGGATCCGGCCGTTGGATTCCTACACTGAGGCGAAAGGCTTTGAATGAGCCGGAACGCTAGGCAAGACAACATACGTTAGAGGTCAGATTTACTCCTCCCTCAAGGTGTAAATGCGAATCCACACGTGTGTTTGAATGGACAGGCAAGTAGTTCCCTCTGGAAAAGGAAATACATAGCAGAGACTCCGTGAAGTTGTTTCGCTTTGCATATGTGTAGATTTCAGTGTTTTTCAAAGCAGGGTTCATTTTCATATCAAAGACTTCTGGAGGAGTGACCGGAGGTTATTGAAAATGCGTCCATCCTAGAAACCCTTTGAAATACCGACACATCACTGTGGGTCCTCTGTTGTTTTAACCTAGAGCTAATTTACATTAGGCGGTTGAAAGACAGATGGCCCCAATACATAAGAATAATATTGACAACCCTACATTGAAAAGTATGCCGTAGTTTTCCAATCAGGTTTTTTTTTTATTTCTTTATTGGGCCATACTCTTCAAATCTGAGAGTTTTGGTTAAAAGGAATCTCCACAAAACTTATCCTGAATGTATTCTGAGTTCACTAGGGTTCTGCTCTTATGCAAGTGATTGCCTTTGAGTGACTAACTTTTCAGTAGCCATTTTTAGCAGGAGGGTGTGACGCACTTATTTCCCAGCGATTTAGGCTTTTTAAAAATAGGAGTATGATGTCTTGGGTAGTTAAAATATTTCATCCCTGTGGATTGATACTGGGATGTTTTTCAAAGGTTTGCAGTTCAGTAATTTACTAGAGAAAACAAGTGGAGATTCCCTAAAGGGAGGTTTACTCTTGGTTCCATTCGAGACTGAAGGTCATCCACTGAACTTCTGAAACGAGAACATGTACGTGTTCCTTTTTACTTAACCTCTCTTCTGTGATTCTTGACTTTGGGGGTGTGAATTCGGCCCCTCGCGCCCCTTTGATGTGCGGGGACCCTACTGCGAACCACCCTAAAAGTTTTTTCTTAAATTAAAACTGCCCTATTTGCAAACCAGGCTTCTGTAGGCTTTGGCAGTGTAAAGGTGGGAAAGAGAATGTGTACCTCTTGTTTCTGTAGTTACATTGCGTCAGAATCTTTTTATAAAACCCTGACTTTGGAAAAGGGACAAAAAACATCGTATTTACTGTTATAACTTATCAAACATACTGAAACAAAGTCCGACCCTGGCAGAAGGCGTAATGACAAGCTAGCAATGATGCTATTACCGTTCACCAAAACCTTCCCACGTCCATTTCTCTTGAATCCGTTCGATAGCCATGCATTAATTTTGACTAACTTTCAGCTCTGGGTGATTCGGTATTTTATTTTTCAGTAAAAACCAATAACCATGCTCTAGCACTTAATGCAATTCAGAATTATTCAAGACAAAGCCTGTTGCTCACAAAATATAAATACAATGCAAATCCGGACACGGCGCTGATCATTCGGAGTTTTGACATTTAACAGGTCAGTAGGTCAGTTACTCCTGGGTAGTACTGGAACTATATGAACGATGATTGAATGGGAGGGAGGAAACAGGCACATTGGAAAGTAGGAGCAATTGAAAACACCTTGTAGTGCAAATGTTAAACTTCCTTGTCAGTGCAGAAACTCAACTGAACCAGTCAGTTTGCATCTTCTTTGGCTCTCTTACTAATAGCAATAATAGTCCTTTAATTTATTTTCGTTGCATATACTGTATATTACTAAGCTGGAGGACGCTGCGTGGTCTTCTTTGACCTTTTAAACTGATACAGGCACAGCGTGTGCCGGCTACTTTACCAAAAAAGAATCAGAAGGCCAACGAGGAAATTAGCAGAGTGTTTTGACTGGCAGCTTTCCCTGATATACCCATAAATAAAATGTAAACAAGTTGCAGTAATGAGCAATTGTACACTGTTACAGTCCGGCATAAAAAAAAATCAGCTCCCTATAGTTCCTTAGGTAGACACCGCCCAACTCGTTCACTGGCAGTGATATTCTTGGTGAAATGATTCTTTTTTGGCTCGGGTTGTGCAGGATTAACACGGTTGCGATGCATTCTTTAAAGTGTCCGAAACTTGGCCTTCCTTTCCTCGCGAGTAGCTGTCACAACAGCTGGCGCTGCAGCGATCAGCAGGAGTCTTTGGTCAGGGAGTGGGGCAGAGAATTCCTGCCCGGCTTGGCGGGGCTCTGCGCGGAGGGGGACGCGGCAGGTGAAGGGATCAGGAGCCCTTCTCGTTCCCGTTTCTTTTGTTTCATTCTCCTGTTTTGGAACCAGATCTTCACCTGAGTGTCATTGAGGCGGAGCGAGTGCGCGATCTCGACGCGCCGGGCCCGGGTGAGGTACTTATTGAAATGAAACTCCTTCTCAAGTTCCGTGAGCTGTTTGGTGCTGAAATGGGTCCGCACAGTGCTGGGGGGCCCATGCGCTCCGTAGGCGGAGAGTTTGCCTGCAACACAAAACGTTTGTTCAGTAGCAGTGAGAGCTGGGCGCAGCGCCAGGGAGCCGGTTCTCCGGGCATTACGCCGGCTCCAGGAGCGAGGAAGTAACGCTTTGCATGAATGCCTCCTGCGGGCGCTCATTGCTCCCGGGTGTCTGAGGAGAGAAGGAAACAAGTGACTCCGGGAGCGATCACATCCTCGCGTCGCTCTTAGCGCTTAGGGGCACCGCTCTCCTCCTCCGTAAGCGCTAAGAGCGAGCTCCGCCCGGGCAGCCCCCTCGCCGCGTTCACACTTACTTTTCTGGGGCGCGTTTCTTTTCACTTTCATCCACTCGAAGGTGCCGAGCACGCCCCCGGAGGCCGGAGAGCTGGGCTTAGGGTAGGTCCCCGGGGAGGGGGAGACGCTCTGGAAGCCCCCCTGCGGGAAGCCGGGCGGTTCTTGGAGGCCGGGGTGGAAGTGGCTTTGCTCGGCCAAGGCGCTGTAACCCACCGGGAGCGGCGACCCGCTGCCGGAGAAGATGGAAGTTGCATAGCGCAGGTGACCCCCGCCAGCGTCCTCCACCTGGGCACTGGCTCCGTAGGGCAGGGCGTAGCCTGCGCCCGGAGGCAGGACGTTGAAGTCAGCAGCAGGTGGACCCGAGTCGTAAGCCCCCGCCAGAGCGCAGGCAGCAAAGCGAGAGGCCGCGGCTGGCCGCGGCCGCTGCGCTGGGCGCTGGGCCGGGCCGGGCGCAGTCCCCGCGCTTGGCACTAGCCGGCTGCCCAGGTACGCGCTGTCCCCGGCCGGGGGGCACGAGGGCTGCAGGGCGACGGCGCTGGGGTCTGCAGGGCAGAAGCTAGGCGGGGCGGGCAGGGCATCGCCGCGAGCCAGGTACTCCAGGTAGGAGCTCATGTCCTGGCGCGGCCTTGGGCCAGCGGCCGGGGGCGCGGGGCAGGGGCCCGCTGCTGCCCGCGGATGCTGCCCGGGCCGCTCTCTGGACCTGCCCTTCTCCTCCCAGAGCCATCGCAGCGGCGGAGGTAAATATTGTCCTAATATAGAGCCAGGGGGCTGGCACGTGCCGCCCGGTGGCCAATCGTAGCCCTCGCTGGAGAGCCCACCTCAGGGATGCCGGGTGCTGCTAGCTGCTGCCTTCTGCCCCGCCGCAAACTTTGCCAAGAGGGAAGCGGGCTGCGGCGCGCAGGACCCGGGGAAGTTTGCAGCGCTGGTAGGGCCGGGTAGGCAGCGCCCTGTGCGGCCCCGGGGTGCCCTCGCAGAGGTACGGAGACAGGGCAGGGAGGGAGGCGCTGGCCGCTGGGGTTAGCTCGGCAGGGTGGGGTCAGGGTGACTGGTGCTGCGGGTGCAGAACACACGCGGACCCCGCCACACGTCACCTGTTTTCACGTGGTCTGAGACTTCCCTTTTGCCTTGCACCACCGCTATAACGCTGATCGTGGTGAGAGGACTCCGCGGAGCCCGGCTCGGTACCCTCTGCAGTTTTAGTTCGGGAGGCAAAGTGGGCTGGCAGTTCCCGGCCACTCTGAGCGCTGCTGGGAGGCTTTCAAGTGCAACATAAATGCTCAACAAGCCTTATTCCCTACACGAGCGTACCTGGCCAAACCTAGGTCGCCTGTTCCAGCTGTTTAAGGGGGGATAGAGCAGTAAGGGTTTAGGTCTTTCAGCGGAAGGCGGAAGTTTCTCGCGCGTTGTAGTGTATCACATATCTAGGGGTGTTCCCAGGTTTCTCTTTGCAGTTTAATCTAGCATTGCTTGCAATACATGGCGAAAACCGTCCTTTGAACAACTTTGTGGTATCTCATCCTCAGCTGTACCTGCGTTTCCTCTCCGAGAGGCGCTTCATTTATGCAGATGAGTTTTCTAAGAAATGCGAGGTGAAAATGCATCCGCAAGACAGTTCAGATCTGAGTGGGGTTCGATGTTACTGCACGTCACAGCAACTAATGGACCTGCTCCAGCAGATAAGTGCTTCGTAGACTCTTGAAAGTGAATCGGAGGGCTCATAATGTTAATGGGCTCTCATGTTCCCCAGGGTGATACAATAGCGTTTACTGAAGGTTTATGGCTGGCACAGAAATAAATAAAAGGAAACAGGAAAGAGATTAGAATAAGTCTCACTGATCTCCAAACTTTCTAAACTTCATTTCCCTTGGGAAGAAGAGAGTTCATCGGGTGGAGGGAAAGAGTGGTCTCCACCAGGCCAGTGATTGTTTTTCCTAAAGTGTTACAAGGCAAGTACTTCAACATTTGACTCATTAACTCTTGGGCTCTATTCCAATCCAAGTCTAGTAAACATGAAGTTACTACATGCTAAAAAGGCAAGAATTTTAAATATTTTGAGTACTCCTTGGAGTTCAAGATGCATAACAGAAAAAGTGGCGCCTATCACGTAGCCCATGGGAGGAAAGGGAACAGAGCTACAGTTTAGAGTTTTGAAATAGATTTCCTTCTCTATAAGACAAATCTACAAAGTTCAGCAGCAGATCCTTAAAAGAAAGGGGAAGAGCACATTCATAACTTAGCCCTACTCTCACCCCAAATACACCACCACGTTCCCCATTGGGTGCATACACCTCCCACAGAACACTCAGTTCTACCAAAGGTCCAGTCCTGTCTTCAGTTAAAAGGGTGCAGTTCCCATTGAAGCCATGTAATCGAGGCAGAATCAGGCCCTACCTCACAGATTTTTTTCATGGGGCTTAGAGTTAAGGGGTTATGCCTAAAACTGCTCCCCCACCGTATCTGACACATATGATGATCTATCTGCTCCCCAAAGCAGCAGAGCATCCGCAACTCCCAGGAAGCAAAGTTGCAAACTTTTATCCTAGTGCTCTCAGTGAAAGGTGGAGACACCTGGGCCCAATCCTGCATTCCCTACTTTGATGAAAGAACAGACTGGATTAAGGAAGGTAGGATATGGGACAGTCTTAAAGAAGGAAACTCGCAGGTCAACACAAGTAAAGCTTTTAATTTAATAATGCATAATAACAAACAAGTGTTTAAGGTTAGGAACTTGCATTGGACATTTAAACCATTGCTCATGTCCACTGAAATGCTTAGCCAACTTCAAGCCTTCAGAATAAGAATTTAATTATTTTCTCTTGAATAACAAGGAAAATTCCTGTGTTTTGCAGCAACAACCCAAAGTTTGTCCTCTCCCTGCCCCCCACCCCTCTCCCCCGCTTAAAGGCCCAGTATCCATCACCTAAATGATGGTGTTTGTTCAGTAACTGGCTATTCCAACAGTAGAACAGTTCGAGCTTTACCCTATTCTTTGCTTTTAAGCTTTCAACTCAACCACAGTTGGGTCTGAAATTTATTTAACATTAGTTTTGTCCTTTTCTAATGCACAGATGGCAGAAAACCAGAAGTGTTTTGGATGGTATTTTCCCTAAGTCAACATTTTCTAAAATAAAATATTGGAGGGACACCAGACTATGTTGATCACTGCTTTTGTGGTGCAGTTACTGCAGTTAGAAAAGAAAAGAAGAGAGAAAAACAAAACAAAAAAAAACAAGCATCTACACAACTACATTAAAACCAGCCCAGTTTTTGGTTACTGTGAACACAGATTTGTGGATTAAGTTTTTCTGAATACCCAATGGACAGTCTTCTTTTACCAGTTACAAACTATGTTGCCAGTGATTCACCATAATGGGAATCTCATATTTCTGTTTGCAGCTGATGCAGCTATGAACTTGATCATTATGATCCCAGAAAAAATGTTTAACCAACTGAGGCCAGCAGTTGATGTGTGGTCAGGAAATTTGGTTTTTAGCTGTGTCTCCATTTAAATCCAGACTATGGTGATAATGAGGGTCAACACACCTGTCTGGTATAAACTTCCCTGGCACAGTTCACTGAGATCAAAGGAGTTTTTTGGGGGAAAAAGGCATTTTTATTGGAGTGGGAGGTGCTCAGTAGCTCCAAACAAGCAGTGGGTTTCTCTAGAAAAGAATCCTGGGAATTTCAGGGATGGAGAAGAGAATCTTCTAGTTGGGGGGACAGGAAGTGTCCATAGGGAGTGCTAGGGTGGCTAAGAGCATGGAAAGCCACTAGGCACACAGTTTCTGTTAGGCTTATTGAGTAGCTGGCATGGTGCAGAGCAGACTGTTTGGGTGAAATCCTGGCATTAGTCCAGAATAATTGGAATCTGTCCTACACATGCCCTATTGCACCACCCTCGCAGAGAACTCTAAAACCAAACTATGTTAGCAAAAGGTGCGAGCAATGGCGCCCGTTCTCTTCTCAAGCACAAGTCACTTAAAGGAACTCACTCCAAAGCCAAGATGGATTCATGAATATGAATGAACATAAAATCAGAACATCTGACAAACAGTTGGAGTGAAGGCACATATTTAAGAGGCATTGGCACTGGTCAAGCACAGCTCCACTAAAGTCAAAGGTAGTTTTCCCAAGCAGAGACAGAGTACTTCCAAATTTGACCCATTTGTACTTTTGTTCATCCCTCTTCATTTTTTCCCCAGGATGACTGTTTGAATCCTTTTCTCCAGAGGAAATCTTACATTTTGCAGGTATCAACTGAAAAAAAAGTGTTTTCTTTGCCCTTTCATCCTTGCTGGTTCTAATATCATAGCCTAAATTGACACTGTTTATTTAAATGTGACCTAGAAAAGCACTGCAGAAATTTTACACCAGACCAGCATAGATACAAGACAGTCTTCATGAAACCTAGGAAGTGAAAGCCCTAATCATGATATGCACCTGGATTCTCCCACCTTACTGTCTGAAATTTTGTTTTTACAGAGGTTGTTTATTAGAGACCATTACTAGTGGCTCTAGATCTATATTGTGTCATACACAGTCTCATTTGAAAATACTCTTGGGAATATGTTTTCAAGTGGGTCTCCAGGAAAACTGACCATGTACATTTCATGAAGGATAGATATGAAAAGCTAGTGATAAACATTTCAGCAGCATTTGCACATATTCTGAATTGTTGTAGCCCTGCTGTACAATCAAGTTATAGGTGCCAGGATGGGAAGGTTAATAGTGGTATTTGGAGAAAGAAATTGAAATGCGATGAAGGAGTTAGATTTATCCAGAATTTTCTGAATCAAACAAGGATACATTTGCTAGCAACTGGTGCTAGCAAACAAAGTCAGTCTAATGGAATCCAAATTCAGCTCCTGGAAAAACATGGACACATTGTGGAGGCAGTTTACATATTCATATAGAGGAAGGTGTATCATTCTCCCTCGGCTTTGGAGCCATTTTGATAGGCTTGGGGGGAGGGACAAAATTCTCTCCAAATGTGATAGGTGAAATGGGGAGACTAATGGAGAACTGCTCACCGACAGACAGAAAAATCAGTCTTCAGAAACTATTCTGTGATGCATAAATAGGGAAAGTCCCTGTAATTCTTATGAGTGTCACTGAAATAAGACCTGGGTTGGTGACACGGGGTCTTTGATTTCCCCTTACCATGGGCTTTATAAACATCAGTAGGAAAGATTAAATGTGCAAATCCTGGGAACCAATGGCTGAACGACATGGCAAAGTCCCATTAGGGGAGTGCGAATAGGTACACCAGCCCTGTAGCACCCCTGCTGACCAAGCACGACTCTGCAGCAGTCTTGCTGAATCTGGTTATCTGTTCAGCCCAACACTCAATCCTAGGCTTCGCCCCTTCACCCAAAGGGGAATCCTCCATTCTCCTGCCTTCCTACTCAGCCTCTTTCTCCCTGGTTCCTCAACACGAACTTGGGCTTCTCCTCTTTCCCCCAGAGGGGATCCAAGCCTTCCAGCTACAGCTACACCGACCTTCTTCCCTGCTTTGGGAAGCCACGCCCAGCCTACCTGCTTAGTATATTTCGGTCCCTGGAAGGCCAGACTCTCCTTCTGCCTTCGCTATAGCCCTTCTAACGCTCTACAAAGTCATTGTACCACACTGGCCTCCTCTCCTGTCTTCAGCTTCTTCACCCCGCCTCCTCTTCCCCCTTTATAAGGCTCAGGTGCTTTCTCTTAAGCCCAACTGGCCAGCAGGTAACACAGGTGCACTTGACTCCCTCTTAAAGGCACCGGTCACCCTGTGACAGGGAGACAATGCAAAATCTCACTTTACAATTGTCAGTTCACGCACGCACACACACACACACACACAGAGGCCAATTTGTTGGATTGTTCCTACATTGCCAAAAGCCTTTATTTTATTTTATGTTAAAGAAGCAGCACAAAGCACTTTAGGCTGATCAGAGCCAAGCCCCGGTTTAGATTCGTTGAACTCCCTGCACTGAGGCAAAACCATAGGGCTTGTACGTCTGCGGAAGATTATTTTTTTTAGCTAAGGTTATTTTCGAGTCCAGTTACAATTTTTCCACCAGGGAGCTAGCTAGTCAAAAATAGAATTAATTAACTAATTAAGCATTTTGACTTCGCTACATAAATGTGAGTCTCTTAATTAAGTACCCAAAAGTTTGGGGGTTTTATTAAGAGAAACGTTTTAATTAAATCGTTTGTGCTAAATCCATCTGGCTGACTTCCAGATTTGTTTGTATAGGTGAGATGGGGGGCAGAAAAATATGAGCCAATAAAGATGTTCTCAGAGCTATCACTTAGAGTGGTGGCTCTCAACCTTTCCAATCTACTCTACCTCCAAGTTTCACCTCATTTGAAAACTACTTGCTTATCAAATCAGACATCAAATACAAAAATGTCCCAGCACACCATTACTGAAAAATGGCTTACTTTCCCATTTTGCCTTATTATTATACAACAAATCAATTGGAATATAAATCTTGTACTTACATTTCAGTGTATAGTATATAGAGCAGTATAAACAAGTCATTGTTTGCATTACATTTTAGGTTGTACTGACTTAGCTACTGCTTTTCATGTGGCCTGTTGTAAAAGTAGGCAAATATCTAGAGGAGTGGATGTACCCCCAGGAAGACCTCTGCGTACCCCTGCTTGAGAACCACTGACTTCTTAGGACCTATAATGGCTTTGAATGGAAATAGGTTAGACAAAGCCCACCTTGCCTATCCTGGGCATACTTGTGTATTGCCTTCAGGGGCAAAATTACCTGGGGCACGGGACTAAGTCTGAGGACTCGGAGGCTGTTATCCCGACCACAGGGTCACTTTTTGCATTTCGTTTTTTGTGACTAAAGGATTCGGTTGCATCCTCCCTGCTGGAAGCTGAATGCCGAGCGTCAGCCTGTGAATATTAGATTGCGGTGTTCTGAGCTTCGGTTTCTGTCTCCTCCGGCTGCGGTTTCTGGTTGAATCCCAGCTGGCCCAGACTCGAGCTGAAGTAGGAGGAACCGCTGTCGAGTGAAAAGTGCACGTGGTGTGATTGATGAACTCTTAATAGAACCAACCCTCCCTTCCTCCCCCGCTCCCAGCAAGGACCGCAGCCTTCCCACTGCAACTGCTCACTTGGTAATGGAGAGCTGTTGGCTGTTCAGAGATTAACTTGATATCTAGTCTCCAGAAGTGTCATGGGCCAATGCAACTCCGGGCTAGCCGATCTCCGACTTTTAAAAATATAGGTTGTGGGTTCATAAATATATAATAGCACGTGGCCCTAGAGCCAACCAATGCGGAGCACTAATTGTACACGTAGAAGAAACCGGCTCTTTGTGCTGCCTGCCTGCCACCGAGCTATTGTTCCTAGCAAGGGATTTCAAACGTTCCCTTGAATAGAGGCAGCGTTACTGCAGATCACAAACCCGGTGAACAGTGAAAGCTTTGCAGATCAGTTCTTCTGAGACTATAGAGTATTGCAGTGGCTTTCACTGTCTTATTATCGACAGTCTTTGGACATATAAAGAGACAGGAACTAAAATTAAGTGTCCTTGTCTTCTTCTTCTTTTTCCAGCTTTTATTTAACTGCTCAGGCATCTTTCTTTAACAGCAACCGATCCAAGTTAGTCTGTTGCAGAATATGAACCATCAGACAGAATTTCCACTATTTGCATATTGCAGAATGTGGATCAGCCCGGGCCAAATCATGCTCGAGCTCACGGGCTTCAGTGGAGCTCTTACTTTGATTCTGGAGAGCAAGACTGGGCCGTAACAGTGACCCTTTTTTGCTATATGTTTCTGGGTTCTTGTTTAATTCTCGCTGAATTATCTCTTGCTCGTGAATCTACCTTCCAATCAATGTCAGATGGTTTCCTTGGTTTTCCACCGGGCTGACTGAGTGCAAGGAAGTCTGCTTTGTGCGCTTGTTTATTACTCACAAACAATTCACTACCGGGCTTTTAAAATTAGCCGCCTCTCGTTAGCCCCTTCTACATCAATAACTTTTGCAGGGTTTTACAGCGATCTACACGCCGGCTCTGCAACCCTGACCTTATTGGCACACTCTTAATAGATGGATGTTTAAGACTGTTTGTTTGGCAGGGTTGACTCCTCCCAACTTCCTCTTTTAGTGGCTGTTGTGCAAACGATTTGATATTTATTTCACGCTGATCCCGCCTGCTATTTAAAGTTCATTCGCCAAAACTTGCTACGTCCATCCCTTAGGACCGAGTTCGTGCCAAATCTGCTGCAGCCTTTTAAGGGGATTGCGAAGCCTGTTCCAGCATTCCGCGAGGCCTTCGCATTGGAAAGGGGACAGCAGCCTGCAAGCCAGACAGTGTACAGACATCAGGCGGGGGTGGCAGGATGGCTTTGAAAAGCCAGGGCTTTCAAATCTGGAGAGCTCCCGCCAGTTTTAGTGTGCGCCTGGTACTGAAGCGTTCTTCTAACGCGCATGCTAGGGAGCTAATCGTAAATACATCGGTAGGAGACTCTGCGTATGATGAACCCTGCAACTGCAGATATTTTAGTGATGTTTCCAAAACAGATACAAGCGTCAGACACCGGTTATAAAATCATCCGGGGGCGGGGGAATAAGGTTCCCCACGTCACCTAGACGAGATAACTGTTGAGTGCATTATTTCTTTTTCTATGGGCTTGCATTGTATTTTCCTATTGACACTTCTAAGATTCACTGCCAAATACAGAGAGAAAAGGTTTCCAGAAGAAGAGGACCACGTGACAAACAGGGTACCGGGATATAAAGAACATCGCTTCCACATTTATTTCCAAACAACAATTTACAGGAATTGTGCCTATAAAAGATTCAAGTAAATGACGTAAAGCTATTAGCACAGAGATTATGACAACGTCCCAAGCCCAAAGGTTGGGTATACAAATAGGGATTTCTCCGAGCTTTGTCAAATTCAGATAGGTCACGTGGTAGTTTACAGAAAATTTAGTCGCCAGCATTGTTCTCTAACCCTCACCCTGTCCCCCGACCGAGGGGACATTTAAATCAACTAGCTGCTTTCCAAGGCTCTGCAGACAAGTCTGCTGCTTTTGCTAGGATCCCTCTGTTGAACGTGAGCTGTATAGGAGCAGTATCAAGTGGGGCGAAGGGAATGACGTTTAGTGAAGGTGGTCAGTAGACAAGCTACGTATCTTACATAGTGGCTGGTTATTAATTGTCTTAGCGGCGGCGGTGGATTTGATCTTTACAGTCCCTACACTCAAAGGCATCTGCTGGTAACGCACAAGGGTGTCTGTCTCTATTTTCCATGATGTGGTTTAGAGGCAGGTTCTCGTTTTCTTTTAGTTTGTTCTGTGGATGGTAATGGGGTTTTCGGGGTCTAACTGGGTGGCCCTATGTCAGAATAGTACAAACTAGTTAGGTGTGCTCCGTGATCGCTCTCCTGTATTATTTTGCGACCAGGCCTCTGGGCAGTCTTTGTACAGAATACAGACAAAAAATGTTATTACAGCCAAAAGAGCATTAAGCATAACAAGTGATGATAAGCACCAGTCCAGCCTTTCAATCGGCCTCAGCATACAGGCATATCCCGCTAAATTCAGTGTTTCTATGATCACTGAGGTCGCCTCACTACCGGGTGTAATTTTTAAAAGCACACTCATGGAGGAGGTACTTAAAGGTGTAAATTCTGAGTTCTTTTTCCTGTGCACAGCTCCGTTTGAAATGGTAAATAATAAGTGTGGAATGCAGGGCAGAAGGTTACCTGCTTCTTACATTCAAAAATAAAGGTGCTTTTCAGATCCCTTTTATTGACTTCAATGAAGCCAGGATTTCCCCTGGTGAGTTTTGCTACTGACTAGATATGGAATAGAATCTGGTTCTAAACCTTTTGCTAATCCCATGAGGTCTCCGCAATCAAAACGCTTGAATACAGGTCACATTGTTCCGTCAGCTCCACACTAAATATCTTCCTTTAGCAGGAATTAATTCCTATCAAATTAATAGGCGCAGGCACTCATTAGGTTCGGGTTCTTTGTTTAAAAATCGCAGTTGCTCTGGTTGTTGTTTTGAATGCCATTTTAAACAAACAAACAAACAAACAGGAAGCGCTATTATCATAAGCTCGTTTGAGGCCTGCTCCAAAGCCAAGTAAAGTCAATGGGAGTCGTTCCATCGACTTCAATGGGCTTCGGACCAGACTTTATGAAGTCTGACATGCCACGAAGCTCTCTTTGTCTCTTTCTCAGTAGCACGTCAGACAGGGTTGTTTGGCCCCGCTTCGAAATGAATTTTCAACGCTAGTGACTTGTCTGTGACTGTCACTGTACCGGGCGTTATTGAAATGATGCCGACTGGAATTGAAAGACCAACTTCAGCCTTCCTGGCCTCGGTTGCTGCTCTTAGGCTATTGGTTTCGGTGCGGTTGGGGGAGGGGTTCATTCCTGGAAATGAATGGAGGTCGGAGTCTCACACTGCTCAGCCCTTGCACTCGTGTTGCGTTTTATTTAGGTTACCATGGCTCAGAAAACTAATTGCATGCTCAAAAGGAACTGAATGTATGTTGAATGTGAAAGCGGGCTGTATAATTTATGACGTTTTAAACTGCGGACCGAGGAAAAGGAGAGTTTATGCCAAAGTGACTCTCTCTTGGATTGCTGGTGCTGTACAAATACTGTAAAAATGCCAACACTATAGACAAGGTAACATTACTTCCCATAATTAGGTTGTGACCATGGGGGCCTATCGCGGTTACATCAGATTTGCCACTATCAGAATAAGACAGAAGAAACGGAATTTATTTCTCACATGCCCGCTCTCCTACCCCGTTCCCACACACAACAGTCAGAACATTGGGAGAAAGAGATTTGCAAGCTTTGCCCCCAGGACATACAAAGATCTGATATATCAGTGCTCACCGGTAACATTATGTTTTTATTCTAAAGCAATTTCTTCATCCCCCCACCCCCCTTCTAAGGGAAAGTGTATTTATAATCATTTCCCTGGTAACATGAATTTTAAATGAACTGATCATAATATAACCCAGCCCAGACACTATGTGAAGTCTAGCCCATAAAACATTAAACAGTAGACAACACTTGGATTGTAGACTCCCGCAGACTCAGAAGATGCAGGTTGAGTAACATAAAATACCATAAAATGCCAACTGGAACACACTGATTATGCATTTTTTATTTATAGGCGGATGACGTGAAATATACTTTAATCTGAACAACATAAAACGAATCTACAAGTACCAGTTCAGTTTTTGATCTATTCCCTGCAAACTGTAACACAAAGCATTGTATTTGTATAATTCACGAAAAGAGTTTATTACTATTTATCTTATTGATTATTTATTTAAAATATGAATAGCTTAACTCTGATGAAATAATCGATGTGTGTCATAGAAAACAATGGTAGGCCTCGAAGTGGTTAAAATGTCTTCGCTCAAAGTAGTTTATTCTGTTTTGTTTACAGATCTACAGCAGGTATATTCAAATCTGCTGGGTTAAAAGTTGAAACTTAACAAAAGGATACACTTCTTTTCTCTGCGCAACGTGACGTTTTAGAAATAACACAGAGGAAAATCTAAATAATATTTCGAAGCATTGTTGTCCAGCGAATCACAACGATCAGAAAATAAAGGTTTCCCGTGTTCACCAGAACTCTAGGAGTTAAATATTTCTCACGCTAGGAATTCCAGGTCTTGTCATCAGGGGACGGCGCAGGGGCGGCAGTAACTTGTCAAATTAAAAAGTGCTGCGTCGGGACGATTTTGCTGGGAATACAGAAGATCTGAATTTTAACTGAGCATTTTTAAACGCGATTTTTAAACAACGTCTTCTTGGAAGGACATGTCTGGTTACTAACATTGCTAATACCATTTCCACGTGTACAGAATAGTTGTAAATCCGGCCAGAGATTAAACACCGTTATGGAAATAAAAAGGAGGAAACAATATGTCTGTTTCTTTTATAAAATAATCTGTTAATGGCAGTAAGATTTGTTTTCACAAGGAATGTATCAATGTCTGCTACAGAAGATTACACGGGTGGAGATAACTTTCCTATCTGAAAGCTATTGTGATCATCTCGGAATAGTTTGTTTACCTACACTCTATCTCAGTTTCTACACTTAGCGTCTTCCTTTCATTTGTATATATTTGATTGTCAATTTTCTTTCATTTTTTTTAACGCGCGAAATTGAGCTCGGGCTTCCAATGATGTCTAAAAAATTGATTTATGGTTACTATAAAGACAACAGTATAAATAACAAAGGAGACGGGCAGCTGCAGCTCGGATTGCTATGGAAACGCTAATTAAATGATCACTATTACATGGTTTATATATATATATTTTGCATTCTAAGCTTTTCCCGTTTCAGATAGCTAGAATGTAACACGAACAAAATAGCCCACCGAATTAATGTGTGCAAGAGATAGCTAATCAATAAATAAATGCCAACCTCTCCGAGGTTTTTGTATGTCAGAAACAAAATGGCCGAGTGTTCCGCTTTGCAGCTTGCATTATTAAAACAGACACACTTCCAACTTTAAAAGGTGGCTTATTTTTTAAATCTAAATAGATGTTCAAAGGGCACCAGACAATTTGAAATAAATACACTTTATAAAAATGCGTAAGGGCATTTTGTGTGATGCCACAGTTTGTTTTACTCTATTAAAGACGTACAGTCTTAATTAATCCTTACATAAAACTACAAACACCAGCCACTGTTACAACTGTTCAAAAACTACTCTCTCAACTAGTTCAGACCAAATATACTAAATAGGTGAAATGCAATAGTCACCAGGGACCTGAATCAATCTCCCGAAGTTATGGTGAATAAAGTCTACAAATATCCACATAAATACATTAAGACGAGGATAAATAATCAGTGATACAAAAATGTCTCGCTTAAAACAATAAATACGATATCATTTAGTCCAATGCAATCCTTACATTACTGAAGAATTCATAAATTAACTTCTCTGAAATAAGTTTATATGCAGGCAAGATCCCATCGTTCACAATTGGTCTAAAAACACCTCAGCATGACGCGCTGCTGCTAATACTAACTGATCTATAAGACTTACCTTCAAGTACATCATTACCAGATTATTAGCCCCTGGATTTGCAGTATATTGCACTGTCATGCTTTAAACAGCTATAAAAGAAAGGATCCTTTTCACTGATTTATTTAGAGTCGCAAAAAAAGAATGTAACTGTTAGGGGAGAGAAATCCACTAATACTGTTGGCACTCAGAGGAAAGTAACACTGTAACGTCAGAAAAGTGAGGTAATTTAAACGTGAGTACATTTCGCTCTCTCAATCCGTCTCAGTCCACTACAGATGCGTTAGTTTGGGTGCTTCCTGAATCCTTCCCTGAGATGTGTGATGAGAAGTGAGATCTGTGTATGTAGGATGAGGGTCACAAGGTCCATGGTGATGGTTGCCTGGGATCTGAGCAGCGCAGCTGTAGTCCGCGCTAGCAGATGAAGGATGAGAAAGATGGCCGATATTGAACATTGGGCCAGGAGCTGGCATGGAATCAACAAAGTTACCTCCGACATAAACGGGGCTGCCCTGCAAATTGGGATTGGCAAAGCCGCCGCTGCTTTGCATGGTGTGATGGTCATACTCTGCTCCCGGGTATCGTTTCTGCTGGGGTAAGCAGCTGCTGAGAGGTGCTGTGTAAGCAGCCAGGCCATACATGTTTTGCTGTGATTTGGCAAAGGATGTTGGCGAAGGAGCATCATAGCTAAGACTATTTACAGTTGGAAGCTGGCTGGAATATCCTACGTGATTTGGGCCACTTAACGGTGGACTTCGGTCAGGGGACTGTCCTACAGGAGAGTGCATGATTCCTTTGGCTTTCTGGTCTTTTTTGTACTTCATTCTCCTGTTCTGGAACCAGATCTTTATCTGGCGCTCCGTCAGGTTCAGCAGATTGGCCATTTCCACTCTGCGTGGGCGACAGAGATAGCGGTTGAAATGAAACTCCTTCTCCAGCTCCACCAGCTGCGCGCTGGTATAGGCGGTGCGGACTCGCTTGGAAGCCGGGCCGGGGGGACTTTTATCTTCGCAGTTGTCTCCTGCCGAAGGAAGAGAAACAAAGACGGGTTGATTCTCCTATAGCCCCCGACACAGCAGCCCCCTAAGGACGGGACCTGCTCTAAAGATCGTTCTGTGCAAACCAAACCAACACAAGCCACGGTCCCAGTCCTGATGCGGAGAAAGACTCTGCTATTGTCAGGAACAGGCGCTGTGTGCGGGCTCTGTCTATGCAAACCCAGTCACACCGAACCTGTGCCGGTGCTTTGTCTAGAAACAGATCAAATCCCGGGCTCTTTGGCTTTCCCTCCCCCTGCTCTCTTCCAAGGGAATATATTCACCACACCGATGCGTAGCTGATGTAACACAGCCCTTCAGCTATTACCAGACTAGAATTCAAAGTAAAATGAGACTCAGAAGGCAGAGTACTGACCGTTTGAAGGGAAAGAGTGTGTCAGATCGCTGAAGATTTCAGTATTACCCCCTTCATATCCCAGTAATTAACGATGGGCTACACGCCATTCCCGCTCTTTATAAATATGCTTTGAGTATGAGCACCCTGAGGTACCCCCAGAGAGACTTTCCTGGCATCATACCCAAGCCCCTCTGTCCACGAGACTTTCTTCTTCTTTTTTTAACACCTCCAACTCCCAACCCTGCTCCCAGTTTGCACAACGTCAAAACTCATATTGCTTCAAGTGGGAGCAGGCCAGGCTACTTAATTCGGATACTTAAGCCGGATTCTTTATCCGGATTCTGAAGTACCAGAGGCGGGGGAAGTCATTAGTAAGGAGCAAGAGTGGATAATAAAAGGGATGAGAGTAAATTAGATATTGAGGGATTTCTGAATAGTCTCAATTTAACTGAATGGAGAAAGAGGGGCAGGGTTGAGGGTTTTCTTTATCCCAAACCACAGCAAAGGCCAAATGGCAGGATTTAAAACCAGCAGAACTGCTAGCAAGAGTAAAGCAGACAGCGGACTGGCTTTATGGCTTTCAAATCAGAAGAGATGCCCCATTACTGGAAAAAAAAGACTGGGGGACCTTTCCAGGGATGGGTGTTAGGAATACGTGGTTTTCAGTGCTTGTGCTGTCTACATTTCTAAAGGCTCCGTACTAGAAGCCATTTCGGAGTCAGGGAAAAACGACAGATGGAAGCGTTTAGACGGAAGGCGAGGAAATGCTGTTTTACTGGAGGGGCGAGCAGGACTGTAACCCATACATTGGTGCTCCAGGCCGGTGGCCTCTCCCCGTAGCCCTGCATTGCCTCCTCCAAACGCCTCCATCAAAGCACCGGGGACCAAAGCCTCCCGCAGACTCGGGCTCTCTTAGTTGTTATTTACAGTGAAGCAGGCCGCGGAGGGACTTGACTTAGGGGCCCCCTCACTCAACTATACCAGAAGCCACAAAGTCGAGCACGCTCAAGAGTTTAGGGGCACTCTTTCCCCGCGCTTCCTTGGCCCCGCTGCCTTGCTGGGGAGGGGCTCTGGCTCGGCTGATCCGTGTGCTGCTTAGCTGGACTGGGGGGGGGGCGTGCAGGGGTGACCCCAGGGAGGGGAGCGTGTCGGGTACCTGAAGCGGCGCAGGTGTTTTTCTGCTTGGAGTTCTGCCGGGACTCTTTCATCCAGGGGAAGATCTGTTTGCTAATGGTGGCCGTGGAAGAGCTGGAGGAACTGGGGCCGCCTTTGGGTTTTTTCGGGGGGGCCGCACTGGTGGGGTTCGGTGGGGAGGTAGGGGGCAGAGCAGGCGGCGGCTGCTGCTCGCCTATGCCCGCGGGCTGGCTGCCTGCGTGGCTGCCGGTGTTGGTCCGCATGCAGCTGCCATTCAGCTCGCTGCTCTTGTGGCTTGGGGCTCGGACGGGAGCCGAGCTCTGGATGGAGCAGGCGGAGCTCGGGTAGTCTGTGTCCAGGGTGGCTTGTGTATAAGGCTGGTGGGCCGAGCTGTAGCTGTAGGCGTCGGCTTTGCTGTACGTGTAGCCCCCGAAGAGCCCCGAGTTATCGTAGTAAGCGGTTTTCTGCATCTTGCTCTCTGGGATCGCCAAGGCCTGGGGACCCTGCTCAAATAACATTGACTGGGTCCTAGCGGCTCACGTGTTCGGCCTGGGCCACTCACTGCCTAGGAAGCCACCTAAGGGGAAACAGCGAGAGACAAAAGAAACTTTAATTGAGGAGAACTGGTGGGATTCCGAGGACTTTAAGGCCAGAAGAGACTATCCTGATCATCTAGTCTGGCCTCCTGCACATACCAGAACCTCACCACTCACTCCCGGCACCTCTGGCTGAAGAATGAAATCTTCAAATCCGGAGTTGAAGATTGCTAGTTACAGAGAATCAACCTTTTACTCCAGTTCAAACCAGCAAGTGATCACCGCCCCACATGCAGAGGAAGGCCGTAAAACCCTCCCTAGTATCAGGAAGGCAGACATCTCCTTTAGCCAGACACACACACTCCTTACAAATACGCCTCTACACACTCCCTCACATGCTCACATATAGACTCACATTCACAAATTCATTCACTCAGGCCTACACTTTGACACTCATACACAGATTCCTTCACACGCTTTCCTTTCAGATCTTTTAGCTTTGCAGAGAGAGGGAGACTGCATTAACTTGACTGAGAAGCTGCACTGAACATAAAATGGGTGAAAAATGCATTAAATACTTTGAAAAATATTCCTAATCTAGTTGAATAGTCAGACAGATCCCTCGAAGTCTTTCTGGGGGTTTCCTTCTTTCTCTCTAGCCAAAAAGTACAGATCAAATCACCTAAGTGAGGGGATGAGCATTGGGCCCCATCTCTTTAAAATCTGGACAGAGTCTCTGATAATGGCAGATATAATGGCGAAGGATCGCCCGGACTTTAGGAATTTCAATATTCGTTTAATTTCCTTTTGTTCTAGTTTTTTTAAAACTTTGAACTGACGCTTAATGCCTTTACCTCAAAACACCTGAACCATAAAAATAAACGTGCTAGGCTTTCAGTGAAAAAATGTGAGGTTGCATTGTCCCCCAGTATCATTCTAGTATAACTTTAGATCGTTTTTTTAAAAAAATCCCAGGTGTATAGAAATGAGTTAACTACTGTGTTTCTTTTGTGCATTGTATCTATACATTTTCCTTCCGTGTTTCCCGGAATGTGTTCTAAAAACACATATACCCGCCTTTGTTTTCCCAGCTGCATTGTCATATTATCATTTATTTTGTTACCATATATGTGTAAATATTTATCCATAATATGCATGATTGGTGACCCTCTTATACCATTTTGATATAAAGATTAACCCACCTCTCTACTTTCCTTCTCCTCCCTCCCACTCCCCACTTTTTTTTTTTTTGGACGCGCAGGCGCAAAAGTGTGAAAGCGCCCCGGATGACATGATGGATTGAACCCGAATTAGAACCTGAAAAAAATAGAAAATTCCATCTCTATTGTATATTCTGCCTCTTTTTTCCTTGAAAGATTCCTAGGAAGTTAAAGTATAACTAACACCATTCAGTAACTTAAGTTTGCACTATAAAGAAAAACGCTTAGGTCAGCTACCCTATCTTACCTCTTTGATTAATTTTACCCTGCTCAAAATCTTTCAACCAACGTTTCTTGTTAGTTATTGTCAATCGAATCAATTCGAGACTATATGGTTTGATTTTCATTACAAATCATGTTTTGTTTATGTATTAGCATACAAAACTTATTTCGGATGTCAGTATTTTCCTATCAAACGGCTGGGTCTGGAAAATGTATCCTAACGAAAAGTTCTCCATATAATCAATATTTTTGTTCGGATACAAAAGCTATATACAATTTGTTGAATGTAAATCCGTATTTTATCTTTTGCAAGATGGGAACGAACATGTAGTTTTGATAAATGCAATAATGTGGCTGCTACAACTTCTCTACTGGTACCGTTAGTATTTTTGTGCTTTTTTAAAAATTGCATCTTTTATCCCTTCTAGCAAAATAAAGCACGGAATAGTTCACCTGGCAATGTATTTGAAAATATCTCAGAGGTCTTTCTTTATTGTCTAAAATTAACATATTACAGGAAAGTGGTTCTAAAATGTTAAAGCAGTCTCTGTTGTCATTCTTCAGTCAATATTTGTGCAAGGCTTTAGTAATATGTTACCTTTAATTTTGTCTGCTGCTTCCCCAATAATAATTTGTATAATTTGTATAGCATTGGCATTCTTTCTAAAAGTTGCCATGATATATATTTTGAACTAAGATAACGAAAATTCGAGGTCATTTTACATTGTTTATCCTGTCATCTCATCTTAAATACTGCTTCACCAGACGAGTTCTTTTCTTTCATCAGCATGAGTTGATAACTCTTTGGGAAGCTGGTAGGGGCAGAAAAACTGAGGCTTCGGACCAACCCCATCCTGAAGAATGCAATAAACAGAGGCCTAAGAAGTAATAATTAAAGATTTATCGTCAGTGCTAAGAAAATACAACGATCCAGACTAGGTTATCTATGGTTTAACTGTCTTTCATAATTTACTTTTTGCAAATAATCCACTCAATTAATAATTTTCTACCTTTATAATTTACATTTTCAGCCATAGTCTAGACCGAAGCATTTTGTTAATACAACACAGCATTGTGCCTATTGTTTTATATACAAAATAAAATATAGTCTCCAAAAGAATACACAGAATCTTAAGAAACTATATTACTGAAAAACTGTTAAAAGCCTTATTTCTTTTCTGAAATACCAACTGCTTGTGAACTCTGCTTGAACCTAAAAAGGAGGCAATGGGCCATAAATCACACGGACAATGCTCAACTGTTTGGTGGCTCATCTTTTAGATCTTTTCTTTTTTTTTTTAGTCTTTACACGTTTTTGACTTTACAAGCGCAATGCATAAGGCGATGTTTTTGTATGTAACACCAAAGGCCCGGGCTCAACACTTTTTGGTTTGGCCAAAGACAGTCTGCAGAAAAGTAACCTCCAAATGGTTTGCCCGCGTTGTGGGGGATGGACTGAAATGTAGTAGGGCTAGGCAACCACAAAGTATCCATGTCTGTGTTTCGAGTTTCCCTTCCTACTATCCAGGGAGGTTAACCTCCTCTGAACCGTTATACATGACATATGGTAATAGGGCTCTTTGTCCTGTCTCTGTTTTCCAAACGCTTGGAAGCTACTACGCCTCATACAGTAATATCAGGAAATCAGACTAGATAGAAGAGATGCAGGATTATTAGACAAAATACCCGATTATTCCACTTACACACACACACACACACACACACACACACACACACACACACACACACACCACGTGTGTGCACAAAATGCAACAACCTCAAATTTTGACAAGGTTTCCTGTCTCACAATTGTGTTCGATCCGACACCCAAACATATTCATATTAAGCAGTTCTCTACTGATACTTCCACTACACTTAATTCTGCTTAGGATCAATATCTAATATGATACCGAATAAATAGCAGGCAGTAAGAGCGGCCAGTGGAGTGGTTATTAAGCAGCCGGAGCTCTCACGGTGCATATCAATGCACCTGTCACTGTGGTTTGTAACAAAATTTATGACTGCTAGTACTATGGCAGTAAACGCTTCAGTAAGGAATGAAAAGGAAAACACTTCTCAAGACCTTGCACTTTCAGAAGGGTAAAACAGGCTACGCGTAGGAGGAAGACCAGCAAAAGAATCCCCCTACTCCGCAAATTTTCCTTATTTGCAGCCTGGAAGGGGACATATATAAAGTAGCCAAACAGTTTCCTTCTTTACTGCTTCTCTGTCAGAGCACAGACTATTTTCCTTCACGTTTCCTGGGACTTTTGAACCCCTCTGTGCTTATCTGTTGTTATTTTTACCCAGCTTCCCCGTCTCCCCCAAATTACGTTCTACTAATGGTCTTCGGATTTGCTGGAATATAGTTTACCAAACGGACGGATAGACTGCAACATGAAGACTTCCAGGAAATTAACTTCCCCTCCCCCCAATTTTTGTAGGGAAAGAGTGACTGATGTAATTTTACCATGGCTGCCAGTGACACCGAAATGTATTCGTGTTATAGATTGTACACAATGGCTCACGGAGGGAGCGTGTTTTAATAGGTGTATGGTCTATTTCTCTTCCAGTCATTTAAGACTCCGTGAGCCACCTGATAACGCTGGTAAATCAAGATGATAGTCTTTCTATCTGACCGATTTCAAAGTTCTTCTGAGCAAAGCAGAGGACTTCCTAGAAGTTTGTTTGGGGGCTTTAATATTACTATTTGTAACCAGCCTTTGGTACATAAACGCAGCATTAAAACGTTACTGGCGTTTAAAGAGCCTCACTGAAGATGGTTACAAATTCCCATTCGGTGGGAGCAGGATCGGTCCGAATGTGATTCTATTAAATACTTCTTTTGTTTTCCACTAGTGTTTAAATAGGTTTAATAATGAGCTACATTAAATGGGGCGACAGCATTTTAAATAATGTTATTTGGGTGAAATAGCTTTTACAGTAATAACATTCTTCGTGTTTGAAGTTTTGGGTTAAGGCTATTAAACAGTAATAGATCTGAAAATCGATTATCAGTTGCCATGTAGTGTATGTTAGCTTACACTAGGGTGATAAACTTTCAAGCATTTCGTTCTTTACATATGATAGATTATTCTGAAGCAAGAGAGGTGACAAATCTGTAGAGACAAAAATAAAAACTCACCACACTTATGTTTTTTCTTGATTTTTGACTTTAACTCTTTTTGTAGGATCTTCGGATTCCTTTGGATAATCCGTTGGGATGTACCTGAAACAAAAGTGAGAACTTTCAGTGGAAGCTGTTTTGTTTTGTATTTCCTTCTTGATGAATATCATAATAAATTCACGCCTTTTATGTAGCAATTCTCTCTGTCTCCAGCTCAACATCAGCTCTTTTACTAGACGGATAACAGGTGCTTCACATGTATTTACTAACAACACTTTGAAAAGAAGCCTTTGGTTTTTATACGATCCATCGGCAAAACTTTCTAGAGGCCTTGTCCGACTTTTCCAGACAATACAGTACATACAGCGCGGGAGTAAAGCGCTCACGTAGTTAGAGCCCCAAAGCTCTGTAACCTTTTGGGCCGAACATTTGATAAAATAGCTCCAATTCGGATCGAAATAAAAAACAGTTGCACATTGTCATTGCTTCCTCAATGCTCCCAGCACCTCCACAAGTTACTAACAACTGTATCAAGGTTCTTTGCCTCTTACGGGGAGGAAGTGCAAACATGGCAGTTGTGACTTGTAACTCTCCTCCCCACCTCAGCAAAATGATTTAAATCTATCTAGAGCTGTACAGTCTAAGTGATAACTGCATGCATCTCTCATGGGTAAGGAAAAGCATGCACAAGTCCAACCATCACACTAAGAACAATGGGCATTTACTAGAAAGACCACAGCGCCATTACCACGGTGCTCATACATTATGTATAGCTGTGGTTATCTCGGGTTTGTCACAACAAGAAAAAAACAAGGCACAACACTAGTGTACGGCTCTGCCACCCTCGGCTCTGATCTACGAATTTGGGAAAGAGGCATAAAATCCATTCGGAACTATCTTTTAAATTCCCTATTTGAGATACATAGAAAACTAAGATAGAATCTTAGTCTCCTGTACACCCACGACAAAGGTTTGTGGATCAAAATGAACATTTTGCATTTCCTTCTGTAATGTGTCGACTAAGGAATCTGAGAACATTAAGAGTGCCAGAAAATCCCCCACAAAACAAGCCCAGGTCATTATAAAGACGATATCTAGCAACCATAAGCCTTTGAAATGACCTTTGGCTTGTATAGCAATAACTCACCACTTAATGAACAACCAACGGAAGCGCCTCCAATAGCTCACAACATAACAGAGCTTGCAACTTTCCACCAAATCTTCTCTGTCCCTATCCAAACCCAGTATGATGCAGCATTCTCCCTTCACTTCACCTTAATTTATGCTGGCAAACTGGAGTTTGGGAAGTGGAGCTTCACGATTACACACGATGCTCTAGCAGGTTCTTGGTCCAAGGCCTGTCCCGGTAACGTCTTATATAATATATTCACGTGGGCGTACGTCAACTTTAAGTGCTTTATTTTTTTATAACGGAGTTCATTAGAAATAGAATAGTACTTTATAGTGTGTAAGAGGAGAGCATACATTCGGCACATCTTAGCTCTTGACCGGAGAGATCATAATATTGTTATCAAGTCATTGTTATCCGCTGTTGATTAATATGGTAAGTTTTCATTTTGTGTCTAATCAATTATCGACTTCTGATCCTTTTTGCAGCAGCCTTACCAGCAGCTCAGTGCTATCATCCTTATTCTAGACAGGGATTACTTTGTAACTAATTTTGAAAAGATATATTTTCTATCCTCACGCGAGCAACATCCGAAATTTGTATTTCTAAGGATCTGATGCTTAAACACGTTGGCTTTATGCCATTTTACCGAAGCTTGGTCAAAGAAATAGAACTGAGCTCTGATAAAAAGTTGCTAGGGATAAATCCCCAGGAAATCTTTGGAACTATTCAGGCATGGACCCAATATAGGTATTATTGAAATTTTAGGTGAAGTTATAAGTGAGTGCTTCCATCGAGCCAAATGAAATGCTGCTTGCAGTAATTGGATTCAGCTGACTAACTTGGCAGGCCAGCAGCTTGGAGGCATACAGCGAAGAAAAATGTTCACTGCCTTTAAGTTCTGATCGAGCAGAGCACACGCAATTGACAAAACAACTTTCTTTCCATCTTTTCATTGTTCTGCATAAATATGGATGAGCATCTAAAATGAAGGAAGATTTGCCTAAGAGACAAAAAGACTTCTGTTCAGATTTTGTCCAGTAGTGCCTTATTCTGAGTTTCTGGTACCCAACACAAAGGTTGGATGTTATATTATGCTCATTTCAATAAGTATAATCGGGAAAGATCCTCATAATTCATGTATTTTAAAGGTAGAAAGTTATTTAAAACAGGAGCTTTTGATTTAGTGGGAGATTCTAGCTATTTTAAACAGCAAAAAGTTAAGTTAAGATTTAAACATGTTTCTGAGAGATCCATTTACTTTTACTAGACAAAATAGGTGTGAAATTTGCTTTTATTTTATTGGTTTTGACCCCAAAACCTCCACCAAATATTCCCTCGCTGAACACGCTGTCTCATTTATCAGTTAATCAGACTATGGAAATAGATTTAAATAAAACTTCTTGGTGTATGAATAGCAAATAGTACTTTAACAGCATGTGTGAATGAAATATGTAAAAAAAAACAGTAGCTAAGATAGAAGTACAGCATCAAATGATAAATATGAACCAAAGGCTAAGGAAATACGTGAGTATGTGTGTGCATTTGCTAAGAGCATTCAAGAAATCATGTGGAGGCTCTCTTATCGGTGAATTTATTACAAATCAATCCAGCTACACCCTGCCCAACAGTACAAGTGGGCGAATTAATAGGATGCGCTATAATATTTGGGTAGTGACAGTACACGACAAAGTTTTTCTTTCTTTTATTTGTTCAGAATTGTCATTCCATACTTGAAACCACCAAAAAACAGGACAGGGGCAAACATATTCTCCTGAACGTTTGGAAAGTGTTTAGTTTCCAAAAAAAAAAAAAAAAAGAGCATATAATTAAGATGATACTGCAATAAACGTAGATGGAAACATATTTCTAGATATATTTTGCAGTCAGATCACAAACAAGTTATATTTAATCTCTGACTAAAGGCGATAATGCAGCTCTATGGTTAAAGGTTCCATTTTGTCATGCAATTGCTTACCTGTGTATCAATTTATCATAAACCTGGGCTCCTCGATCTCAGCATCTGCGCTTGCAGTTGTTAGAATACATCCTTCACCTTTTGTCTGCAGAGAGTACTGTCCTAAGCCTGATCTTGCGGTTTTACAGACATTTTCATACACCAGTATTCCCGATAGAATGAAAACAGGTTCAGGCTCAACGACCAATAAAAGAGGGCGAGTGGAGTTCGGAATTTGTTGTTGTTATTGCTGTTGTTTTTAATTCACAACAACAGTCCTTCGCAATCAACCCCACGCACTAAAAGTCAGCAATTAGCCGGCGAGTGCTTTGTTTTGGTTTTAAATAGTGCGGCCGTTTATGATTTTTTTGAGCAGAGCAACAGAAACCCCTTTATAATCAGAAATATAGGCGCTGCCTTAAAATACAAGCATATTTGTTCACGTGATCCTGAGAGCAGATTGTTCTGATTGAGGCTGGAACTTTCACAATGTCCGTCCTCTCTAAATCCCCCAGAATACACATGTCTGGGGGTATTACACAGGGATCCAAAAGCACCCATAAGCTTCACGTGAAAGCAAGGCAGCAGTCCAATGCAAAAACGTTTCACATTCCTGGGTTGTATTATTGTTTTAGGTACCAAATGGCAACTATTCCTTCCCGACGTGTGACAAATCCCTTTGGATAAACTGATCTTTTTGGTATAGTGCTTCGAAGACCTTCTCTTCCCAGATAAATCAAGCATTCTTAGAGCTTTTGGACAAAGTGAACTACCACAGCAACCTTTAGTGGAAGGATCCCTTAATCCACGAACACTCTGTACTCGCTATTATATTAATCTGTTTTCTTTGTGGGTAAACCAAATACACGGAATATTAATTTGCATGGCAGATTTTTCAGTCATTGCAGATCAAATACATTATTCAATCCGAAATTTCAGATATAAGGTGAAAAGAAATTTGGATTTTATGTAACCGAAAATATGGTTTAATAAAAACTCTGAAGCACAGAGGTTTTTTTAATAAAAACTCTGAAGCACACTCTACAAAGCTGTCTGAAATGTTCTAGGTTTTACTAATATGCACTAATCTTTGTTTTCTCCTGCTCTATAGGGGGAACATTTAGGTAAACTCGGATTTTCCGGATCGGAAGACTGAAGAAAAATCGCCTTAGTTTTCAGTTTGTGCACTGAGTCTGATCTCTCTCTCTCTCTCTCTCCCCCCCCCCCCCCATATATACACAGAGAGATAGAAAAAGTACTATATGTCCAAATGAATACCTGTACATATACACACATAGTTAGAACACTCTGTATGTAATGAATGTATACAAATGTCCTGAACAGCTCAAATTCTGTAAAAATGTATTTTGGCTCTTTTGTTTGATTTTCTAAGGTGTCTGTAGCTATAAATATACCGCATCTAATCTAGGATCTACTAAAATTTCATTACCATCCAAAGCATGGAGATCTGACAGTAACGTATTGCCTTACAATACTACCCATAAGCGTATTGTAACATTTATCTAAATTACTTTGCTTTTCCTGACTTTGCAAACAAGTTATAAAAAAGATTGCAGTCCAGTTACTGAAGCACGCGTTCAAGGTAAATTATTGTTTAGGACTTCGGATTTATAATCTTGTAATTCTTGGAAATGATGTACTTGAATCTTGCATCAAGTAAAAGTCAATTGTTATTTGCATCGTTTTCTGTCCGCCATATAACTCTCTATCAGCATATCTATGTATAGAGCTATCTGTATTTACATATAGGTATGTATGTATGTATGTGTATATATATATATATATAGTGTACATACATTTTCTAATGACGAAAATCTCGTTTGCTCGTTACACAAAAGTGAAAGTGCAAAGTGCGCCATTAATCAACTAAAGATCAAGAGGAGGGATTGAGAAGAAAAATCTTCCTTTTTATGCTTAATTTGTAAATATCTCATGGCAAAAGTCACACGCCACCGAAGGGTTCATTTAAGTTATACGGCATAAACATAACAACAGCAGCAAAAATTAAGACATTGAACTGGGACCGCAAAAGCAATAAAGAAGTGTGAAACTCCAGTGATAGTAGGACTCAAGCTTTGAGTGAATTTGTCTCCAGTAAAGGATCTGAAGACTTCTTCAATCGGAGCATATGTTCATAGAGCAATAAAACAGAAAGATTTACAGTCTTCGCCCGCCCCCCAACAGCCTCGCACCCTTTCAGGAATTACTTAGGATGATTTATAACAACAACTCCGGCAATTGTCAAACTGATCAAATATCCCGGGCTATATGCAGGAATAAACGTTATTATTAAAGCGTTTCAATTTATGTTCGGGGCCATGTTACCGCGTGGCTTTATGGAGTTTGGTTTGTTTCTGGGCAAAGAGGATAATATAAACTTCCTTGATGAAAACAGAGGAGTTATCGTGAAGCAGCAAAGCTGGTTTTTAGTCGCCATCAACGCGCATACGCGTTTGTCATCTTTGAATAATTGAATTAATGTGTTATTGTTTCAATGTATAATTCATAACAGAGGAAACTTTGCCTCTGTCCAGCCACCGAAACGGAAGTCATAAAAGCTACAATCTGGGTTTTTAGAAATGACTCCAGCGAGGGATAATAAAGAATATCCTGTTCGCAGAAATTATTTCCAACTGACTCTGGGGTTTAATAGAGAAATCTCAGCCTAGCGGTCTGTGTTTTATAGGATGGAGAAACAGGGTTTCTATATAAAAACTGCAACCCTCAATTTTCCTTCAGCGTGGACTACGGGTTCAAAGTTTTAAGAGTGTGTGTCTCCCGCAAAATGACCCAAAGTCTGGGGGGCTTTTCATAGGTTTTTTCAACATCCTCCCCCCCACCACCCGCCAGTCTCTCTCTCTCACACACTCACACACACGCGCGCGCGCGCGCGCTCTGCTAATCATTTCCGATAGAAACCGAAAAGGACCAGGTCAAAGCTGGACATTTATCCGGCAAAAATAAAATTAAAAATAACTCCTTCCCTTTGTGTAACGGCAGCAGTAATGTCGGGGGAGGGGGAAGCAAGCTCGGAATTCATTATCTGCTGCTTAAAACATGCCTTGGGTAAAATTTCAACTCACTTTTATAGCCGTCTATTATGACGCAAAGAAAAATTTACGACCTTTGCTTGAAAAGAAGTTCAGGGCCTTTTCTCACCATTTTAAGAATGGGCAGCAGATGCCCTGACAGCCAGTATTGTTCCCAGTAAGACATAACCAACCAGTAAATCTTCTCCCATTTCACCACACATACAGCTCTTAGCAAACCCTTTCCTTTTCTTTTGCTTTCCTGTTACCTCTACGCGGAACGTATACACGCTCTCACACATAAACAAAGGGAGCCTTTGCCCAACATCATAATTTTTCATAAAGTGTAAATCTTTTTCTCTGAATCTGAGGTCACAACACAAGCCTAAACCAACTTCTGACTACTGCGTGGTTCCAAATCAGGAAGCAAAGAGTCCTATTTGTCAAGCATTTGACAGCTAAGTTAATTAAGGATTTAAATATGAAGGAATAAAAAGTAAAATGTTTACATACCAAGCTTCTCTTTTTCGGCTGCTACCAAAGATATAGGTGCGCAGGGAAAGAGCCTACACCCTTTGTATATTATATTCTTGGGATCTCTTCAGTTTTCAAGTCTGATAGAGTCCTTTGCTTGGCAGATTAATGACGACTCCGTGTTTCTTAAGGGACGTGCTGAATTAATTATTTCGCAAATCACGTGGTCAGGACTTGTAGAAATCTATTCTTATCATCTTCCTTGCACTTTGAATTCTGCCTGTTATGACTGTTCCTAGCAAGACCGTTTTGGTCTATTCGGTTACAAAAATCAGGGGGGAAGGATAACAAACATGGCCGTTAGAAGCTCTGTGGCTCTGCATTGAAAGGTCCCTATTTACTGTACTGTACAGTGAGTGGTGTTTGCTATTGACTCTGCCTTTGCTCCTCATTCTTACCTTAACGACTAGTGGTGATATAATACACACAATTGTATTGATGTATTGGTAGTAACAGGAGGAGCCATTAGACACAAGACGGCCAAAGTATAGTCAGAAAATGCGTCTGAATATTTAAACTTAATGTCTGGGTACTTTAAAATACACATGCACGCACATATTCCCCCCTGCATTCCATTGTATTCAGGGCACAAGCCTTATGCAATGCATTGTGTTCATTTCATGTTCGAAGAAGGATAATCTCTTTTTGGACTCATGCCTTGGCCACTCTTCAAGAAAAGATAAGTCATGTGTGACATATATCTTTGCTAAAAATAGTACACTCTACCTCTTGTAGTAAGAAATTGTTGTCGTTGTTGTTTGAAGTGCTTGTATCAAAAAGAAAGGAGGAGTCTGCTATAGGTCTGAAAGAAAGTTCAACACTCTACATTTGTCTTTTATTTGTGTCCTATTGAGATCAGCTGAAATAATTAAACCAGCTTCTAATTTTTTTTTAAAAAACTACCCCATTTCCCTTCGATTTTACTTTAAAATATCTTTCTTCATCCACCTAAAGTACACACCACTTGTGTAAGGTTCGAGGTCATTTCAGGTGTGGTTTCTTAATACTTACCAAGCCTGCACGCATCCCTGAGTCATTTAAGAGTGGCTTGTTACATGTAAAACATTAACAAATGGATGATGGGCACTTTAACTGCGGCCTGAATGTAAATACAAACTTCAGTTTGTCCCAAAGTCACACCATTCTAGTCAATGTCATTGGAAAAACTGTTCAAAGGAGCAGTTGGATATAATACCTCGGGATTATAGAAAAGCTTCCATGTTTTTACTATATTATGCAGGGAAGGGCCTGTATGGTTAGAGAATAGAGATCCATATGATAAGGACAATTTGACGAAGGTACAAAACAGGATGTATTTCTCTACACCTTTTATTATTTCAAATATATATGGAGGATTTACATCAAAACTACAAGAGACAGTTAGTATAAATAATACTTTAATCAATGGCAGCAAAACATTGAGAAAGTCTAGAAAAAGCATCACACGCTGACAGATATCATAGTATTGTTGGACAATGCACTCTTATAACAAAGGGCTATACAACGTTGTATCCGTGATAAGCAAAAAGAAGTAGCTTTACTTTTTAAGTTATATAACGTGACCTTTCAGGAGAGTTAAAAACACTCCTGCCCTTTCTATGGAGTAAAACGGGGGATAACAGCAAAGTAGTGTTTGTTGTAATAGTTACACAGAACCTTACATCCCTGAATCTTCAAAACACTGGCAGAAATATAAATAATATATTTTGGTACGCCGGTGCCTCATTTCAAGTATTTTCAGAGTTTACTATGTGATTGTAACCAAGTAAATTTACACTCCTGCTGAAACAGGAGTGGCAAATGGGATTTTAAGAGCTGTGTCTGAACCAAACATTGGTCCAGAAGATATTAACATTTCAAAAGACAATGACTCAACTTCTACTCTCAGATAGATCCTTGTTTTACTTCAGTAGATTTCAACGGGGGAGCGGGCAGAGACTGCACCTGAGAGCAGAATTTGTCCCTTTCACTTTAGGTATTCATTTCAACCTAAAACATACAAATCAAGGATTCGTTTCTCTGAGCAAGTTACTTTAAATAATATTACACAAAGGAAGCCAAAGTTTTGGGCTTCCCCCGAAAAAATAACATGTCTGTATGGTTCACAATTTGCTCGGTACAGACTTAATACTTAGCGGGATTTATCTTAAAGCAGACTAACCAGGGCTTCTTTTTCAGATTAATTTGGACAGAAAATACAAGATGTGTGACAACTGTGTAGAGTTAACGCTTATTTTAAAAAGAATTGCTTTCAGCAACTTCGAAATTTGTCCGAGGAAAGACCTTCCCAGAAGCTGCATCTAACTGCTCTCCATGTTAGAAAAAAGGAAGAGTAGTTAGGGTCCAAAAGGTTAAGGGTTTAGAGGTCACTCTTCCCGACTAAAATACAGCTAATCGAACAGAAAATTTGTCCTCTGGATGAACCTGCTTCTGCAATTTAGCCGAACTTCAGTAAAATACCTTTTCAGCTTCTCAACGTGAAAGCTTCAGAAAAAAGACGTCTTTACTATGTATGAACTCTGTGCTTTTTGTTTTAGAAACAATGATGCGAATAATGCAGGAATATCCATCTTTAATATCACGACGTGGAGATTCAAGTATGGCCATGTGCAAGTCTGAGAACTAGGCTAACCCTAAATGAGAACAAAGAATTGTCTCCAGGCTCTAATACAAAAGACCAAGGCTTGTAAGATACTTTACTGAATTCTAGGGATGAGTAAGGGCAGAAATTAATCCCGGACACAGTTAATTTTGCCAACTAAATTATTTTTGAAGCTCTTTCCTTTTTATTTCTAACCCATATTAAATAATTTTCCTAGTATTTTCTCAAGTAAAATGTCCAGATAGTAGTTATCAACCATATTATCAACATAGTCTCACTAAAATATACTTTTGAACTTTCCAAATAACTGGGACATTGTTATCTTGTATATCTTTGTATCGAAGTAAGAATTCAGATTAAAAATAGAAGCAATGTCTAGTTAAAATAGCTGGTGCACTGATATAACCTCTTGACTGTTTTCAGAGTCCACGAGTAAAGGACTGATCTTTAAATCTGTCTACATTAAGGTGTAAATTAAGAGGGCAAGTTAATTTTGATCAGTTTATTGGAATTTTAGTGAAGAAATAAGAAAGGCTCATTGCCAAAAACTTTTCAATGGTGTAAAAGACATCCCCGACCAAATCAAAGCACATTAGACTTGTTCAACTATTATAAGAACGTTACATTTCCACCTGACATTAACTTTATTTCATTTCTAAGAGTTCATTCAAAGCTCATTTTTCTTCTTAAAAACGAACAACCCTCCCCAAATCATATTTCCCATTCCTCTTAAAAACAATACTTTAATTAAAAATAGGACATGAAACAAAGAGTATGTCATCTATTATCAAGACAAAATGGCTTAAATAATGCCAGAAATCACTTTGATTTTCACTCTGGTTGTTTATTATTTTTACAGCTTTCTGTTTGTTGTTTTTCTTAAATTAGGAAACTCTGCTTTAAAGTATAGCACCGAATAAAGCAGACATTTAAAATACAATATAAAGAATGTAACTTCTTGATGATACAGTGTTATGATTTAGGAACGCTTTCATATTTACAGAAAAGGAAATCAGAAAAAGAGACAGAAAAGTTCTGTATGTTCAGGTTAACTGATCATTATGCATATCAGTACAGAAAAGAAGGAATATTGGATTTCACCTCTTCTCTTTAGTGTTTTTGGTTTAACTACTTTTCTTTTCTTGCTTTCTTTTTCTCTTTTACTCTAATTAACAATAAATAAATACACTAACAGAAGCGGAAAAAAATAACCCGTTTTCACTTCCTTTCTATGCATTTGTTCTGAGGTGTTATGGAAATAAGCAAGTGTTTTCATCACCCCATGAAATGTAAAGCAGCACAAAAAGTTCACAAATACTACTCTCCCTAGTTTAAATAAAAGACTAAGCCATACATTTCTGTCCTGAATTTTCCCAAATGCATAATCCCGAAATTCTATGGGGGCATAAAAAGCAACAAAAACAAAATACCGGAATAAAGCATCAAATCTCATCTTTAAAATTCAAAACTGAACACAGTTTTATTTTCAATGATTTATTACTTTTTTGGGGACCGAAGATCTCACGTAATATTTTCCCACTTCCCACTACCTGTAAGAAGAGTTTTTAGGTTGTGCTGCTGTAGGTAATCAAATCAAGTCCAAAGTATTGTCATTGTGTCTCCTTTGTACAACAGTACCTTAAAGCAAGATGACCCTCTTGAGTCTTTAGCTGCTACATGCAGGTTCTGCTTGGATAATGTCAGTTATGTACAGTACTGTTCCTAGTCAAAGGATGAAATGGAAAATTTCACCTCTTCTATAAAGTTGTCAAGTCAGTCTGATGGTCCTTGGAAACTGTCTGTAAATGTTGGTTTGAACCAGATGAAGATGACCTACCCTTAGTATTGGGCAGTTTGTGATCTTTTTTCCACTTCATTCTTCTGTTCTGAAACCAGATCTTGATCTGGCGTTCAGAGAGACACAAAGTATGGGCTATTTCAATACGACGACGCCTAGTCAGATACCTGTTAAAATGAAATTCTTTTTCCAGTTCTAGGACTTGCTGCCTTGTGTAGGCTGTTCTGGAGCGTTTAGGTTCCCCTCCGGTGTAATTGGGATTCACTGAGAAAAAAATACGTAGAACTTTAACAATCTAATCTTGGCTTTCCAGTTACACTTCATAAAACAAACCTTACAAGCTACCATGTGGCTGCTATGTATGATCACATTTCCTTACAACAGACATGCATGTTTCCTCCTTCTTTACATAGACAGATACTCTGGAAATCTCTACCATTCTCCTAAAATGGAGTTTTCTCCTGCACAGAAAAGAGCCACATGGCCAGCGGCCTATTTCCTCAGCAATAAAAATTTATGACGAGTGTAATTGGCTACCTCGGTTTAAAAGCCTCATCTCTTACTTGGGAGGACTTTAGCAAACAGCTAACCGGATTAGCTTAATCAGGGTAGAAGAGCAGAGTAAGAAGATAATCCTTACCCGAGTTAACATGGACTTTCTTCATCCAGGGATAAACTACTGCTGGCTGTTTAATTGCTGACCCGTTCGGGGTTTTGAGGTTTTGCTGTTGGCTGCAGGCTCGCGAGTTGGATAGTGGAGGCGGCAGACAATGCTCTGTTTGGCCGGGGAAGTGGCTCGGTGGGCCGGATTGCTCCTGTCCATGACCCCGCGGCTGCACTGCAGAGTCTTGGGCATTGGTACAGCTAAAGGGCTGCTCGTTGTAGTTTGACCGTGGATAGATTCCCTGATGCTGAAAATCAGAGCCCTGCGATGCACTGTAATAGTCGGAGCCCTGCTCAGCTAAGTAGTTATTCTGTAAATATTCCTCGCAAGGAGGAAATTTAGGATCCACATACTTAGAGTTCACCATATACGAACTCATGGCCATTAATTTCTGAAGGTAGAAAATACTAATTTTTCTCGTGTTGTCTTTTTTTCTCCTTCCATAGAGCCCTCCTACTTGCTGTCAACTGAATAAAGTTAGGCAGCCATGTGACTGGCTCAGCCAATAGAGAGGCAGGGAGTTTATCACCGGATTTGTGTGCAGCTCATAATTTCAACCAATTTAACTAAATAATATACGTGCAATCAAGTGACCAAAATTCAATATAGTTTATTTTCAAAAGCAGATATTAATATGTTAAGAATATTCATCAAGCGATGACCGCTTCATTGACCCACAGGTAAATCAAGCTTTTTGTCTGAATTGACTTTTCTAACCTTTCATGCCCTTTAGTCTAATTCACCAGCAATAATTTTAAACATGGTTTCTTACATTTGTCAAACAAAATATCGAAAGAAATAAAGACCAGAAGCTAAAATAGCGTTAAGATTAAAGAAATTGATAAGGAAACAAGAAAAAGAAAAGACATCAAAGAAGAGGGTAATATGATGTACAATAGATCTGTCCTGTCTTTGTCTTGCAGAGGTCATCCAAAAGTTACCAGAATCTAGTTGTGTTGAATAAAATTAGGCAATCAGTAACTTCTACTTCACTTTGCAAGACTCAGTATTAAAAAAAAATCACGCAGATAACAAGGAAACATTCATTTTTTAATCACTAAAGTCCAATCAATTGAACTGGAGATGGCATTTAACTTTATGTACAAAATTCACAGATATAATTAGATAAATGCAGTCTTCATTCATCAGTAGCATTCTTGGGATACAAGTAAATACCTTTCAGTGTTTCGAATCCTGCTGGTGTTACTGTCATAAATATTTGGATGAAATCTGTATACTTGATATGAAAATTTTGCTAACATCTGGCATATCAAACTAACTTTTTAAGTCTCTTAAAAGATTCATTAGTTAATTGGTATTTTTCAGAAAATTTGTACTGATCATGTGACCAACTTATTAAATTAACAGACTACTAGTAATAGTTACTATTGAATAACACAAATAGATATTAAGCATTGTTCTACTGAGTAGTAAATATGATAGAGGCAGCAAAACTTTTAGAATTCCCCAGTATTCAGCGTGCACATGTCTTTTGGTACCTTCCATATTTAAACTACTAACCATTTGCAGAAAGGTGAAGTTTTTGCATCGACCATATATTCCCCTAGAATCGAATCTGTGACTATGTGAATACCACACAAATTCGGTTCTACAGGGTATATATAGACAACGTAATAACATTCTGTTTTCATCTATAATATGATAGTCAGGATCATGCAATTTTCTTATTCCTTACTGTCTTCTGAGGAATGCAAACTATTCTGTTGTGATAAAGTTCTGAAATATGGATTTGATGACGGTTGTGATTTCAGAAAAGGTTCAGGTATGTTATTATTGATGAACTGGATCTTTATAACTTTGTAAGAATTTGTAGCCACGAATTTCTACTAACATTATTACAAATGATCAGTAAGATCTGCTTATTGCTTTAGATGCTCTATCATTTAAATTTCCACTAAAGCCAATGGATGTTACTAATCAAATGAAGCTATTTAAAATATTAAAATTAAAAATAAAGAGGAATTATACATTTACGCTATGGATCTGAAGAAATTTTACCCTACTTTGATCACTTTTCCCTCCCAAAGGATTTCTTTTAATCGAAATAGGAATAAAAAAGGAAGCAACACACACACACGGGCACACACATACACATTCATAGACAGAGAGAGAGAGAGAGCACGAGAGAGAGAGAGAGAGAAGGAGAGAGGTTGGTGGAAAGAGATTTAAATGATAACATTTTTTGTTTTATTAAAATAGTTTTCAAATTTATCTCCATCACATTATGCTAACTGTTATTCATGTTAGCGAAATGTGAATCTATCATCAAAACTTTCAGCATAGTCACCCTCTTCAGGTTTTCCGTGCGGTAGCGTTTATGGTAAAAGACAGGGCGAGAGGTCATTCTAAATCATTTACAAACATATCACAAAGTTTCATTATTTGTACGTTGTAGACAGCAGCACACAGGAGTACAAAAGTTCATGAATTGTGTCTGACGCAGCTCCTCAGAGCTGTCCTATGGTCAACCTCTTCTCCTTCGACTGTTTAATACAAGGAACATCAGGACAAACAAGAGCGTATTTTGAGGGTATTACGTTTATCAAAGTAAAATTCGCTTTGGTGCTAAATTTAACATCTACTTTTGATGCGTTTAGGGAAAATATTTTAAAGTTTCTGTCTTCTAATTATGGCCGTGCTAAACACTCAATAGCAAGTGCAACTCCAAACGATTTTCTGAGCAAAATCAACTGTTCCGGACTGCTGATATTTGCACCTAAGTATTTTACTATAGCCTCTTTGCTTGCTTTTTTATTAATGGTGCTGAACTATGAAACGCTGAACAATTCAATATGCTCCACAAGCCAAAGCTACAAAATCTGCTTCAGAGCTCAGCAGAAAGTTCTGGTTTTCGAAATCATGTAGAGTGTTGAACAGAAGGGATCGATAGCGTTGGAAGAATCACCTCCATATTCTGGTAAATAGTGCCCATTTTCATATTTGTTAGACGCTGTGACCTGCGTTTCACCTTACTGCACGACTTGCTCAGACAGGTCAAAGCCAAAGAGTTATTGATGAACAAAAGCGTTAAATATTCACCTCCTGTTCAACTGCCCATACAAATGCTTTTGATCTATCAGCCTTTTTGTATTCTGGTTCATAATCAGTATGCTAAATGTAGGTTTGTAAGAAGAAAGTAATCCATAGATGCAGGGTCGGCCACAGAATTATATGGCAAGAGCATTCATGCAACTCAGTGCTGAGCTGTATAAGAGAAATTACCTATGGAAGTGAATTAAAAACCCTACAGCAGAAGCAAATGTTTAGTTCGGTTAGAGAGGATTCGAAAAATAATATTGCAATGTAAAATCAATACCAGAACGATCAGCCTGGTATTAGGAAATAAAAGGGGTTGCTAGTCAGATTGTATGAAAAGGAAGCAGAGAAAGATATAAATAAGCACTGTTCCGCTCCTGCACATTACCACATTCAGTCCATGCTTTGCAGAAATGGTAGGAAATTTAAGTTTAATGAATCCTCAGCAATCATAGACTTTATTTTTCCATCAGAAAAACAAGTCAATCTTCCTCTGAAGCATTAAGTTAAAATGCATTTAACTAAGATCTTTGCCATTATTTCAGTCATAAAGCGTCAAAACCAAGCGTTTTCTACTTTACTTTTTAGTTGTTGTCTTCGTCACAGATTTCCTTCCCTAATATTCCCTTGTGTTTCATTTCAATTTAACTGATCAAAGATTGAAAAATCAGTAACGTTTGATGTTCCTCCACTGAACTCAAATATTAGTTCTATTCCACTTCCTCATATCATTTAAATAAATGCCATATTTTCACTAGCTCAAAAAGACTTAATTGAATCAGAGGATCAGTGATACTACTTAGAATAATATAATTACATCTCTAGGCAAACAACTCAGCTCACTAATGCTAACAACATACAAATGCCATTATCCCACTCATTCATTATACCATTACAAACGAGTTTAAAATTAGATAGCAAACAACTGGATTTTGAATCCTTTCTGGAAAAGGAGGAGGAGCAGCCAAGCTTACGAGCAACTGTGGTATAACATGATAAATTCAGTATTTGCACGGGGAGGCGCTGTATAGCTCTAGCACGTTAAAATGGTATTACTGCTAATTAGTTTATGCTACTTAAGAGCAGCATAGTATGACACCTAGCACCTGCGCTGCACTGTAATTATCTCTGAAGAAATTGTACATCAACTTTTAATATTATATGTGATTATAAACATGCGAGAGGACAGGCTTAAACAAATTAAAGCCCAAGAGTCTTTATAAAAAAAATAAAACAACTGTGCAGTCACATAAAAATGGCATCTCTTCTCTGATTTTTTCAGTCTAAGGAAAAGAACCAGTGTTTTCACGCAATGCTAATTCTGTAAGAAATTAGGAGTTACTTACTGTAGACGTCCTTCCATTGTGTCGAACCTGTTGCAATAAAAACGTTTGTTATTGTTATATTTAATAGATTACTAATATTTCTATACAACATTTATGGAAACATATGACGTGTGTATATGTAAATAGGCAGAAAAGGTGATGGTAAATTCTGAGAACAGGATCGTAGAAACGAATTCCATTTCGAACTAAGAATAATATTCAATCAGATTTTTGTGAACACATCTTTCTCCAACGGCTGAAGTGTGCTGGTTTTACTTTGACTGTTCATTTACTGTTCATATTGTATGTTTTTTATTTTAGATAAGAGGAATAGGGAAGGAAAACCCTCTACTTTCACCACTGGAAAAAGAATAACAAAGGCCTTTCTTCTTTTGTAATTCATTCTCATCCAAATGAGGTATTCAGCTCCACCTTTGATAACCCATAACCTACAACGTGTGGCAGCACGTCACGAAAACATCATATCCATTCTGAGTCTAGAAATAACTATAATTCAGTTTCAATATGACAGGAGTTACTCCAATATTAATACCCTTTAAGACAGCCAGTAATTATCCAAATATTAACCGTGTCTTTGTCTGCATTACCAGAGGGTATATTTTAGTAGAATTTACCTTCACTTTTCTTTTCCAATAAAATAGAGTTAAACAGTAATGTAAAACAAAATGTACGTGCATTCAAACTGATGCTCATTACAACATATGTGCTTAAGGAGAAAATGTCAATCTACTTTATTTTAAACAACTAATTTGCATCATCCCTTGCATTGCTACCCCATCTTAGAGAATTGTTCTATTAATATACAAAGCAATTGACTAGGTAATAATATTTCATAGATATAGCTTTCCAAGCCTCTCCCCCGCCCCACACTACTCAGTTTTCTTCAAAAATAACAGCTAGAACTTGCAATAAAAGTGGAATCTCAGAAGTTAAACACTAAAAAAACACCTTCCCGGGGTTGAACAAGTTTAGTGTCAGAATGAGATGCTACATTATAATCAGAAATCTCAAACATGGAAAAGCAACCTAATTCCATTCTATGTCTAATCCTAACTACTGGAACTGTAACCGTCCATGTGCACAGTAAATCTGATACAATCCTTATAATATCAGTGCTAGTTTCAGGATGAACAAAAACAGCGGAGCATCTCGATCACGTATATGGTTGTAAAGTAATAACGGACTTACTGTGTGCTTTTCCAGTGGAAGTGGGGGACCTGAAAGAAGAAATGTCTCGCTGTTCGGATTCAAGCTGAATGTTCCTTGCTAACACTTTCCCTATTACTGCTTCCAGGAACTGAAGCATCTGCACTTGTATGCTCTTAAACTAATTTATGGTGGGAATTATATTTTGGCTTGTCAACTCTCAAGCCATAAAACAAAGTTTATTGGAATCACGTGCCTCTAAATAGCCACTCAGGGCCTATCTCTATGGAACCATAAATAACCTTCAGCTTTAAACTTTTATTCATTAAATAAAGGTTCGCTGAAACCGTTCTATAAAATGTAAATAGTTCAAAATAGCAAGGCTGCACGGAAGGTCATAGCTGTATCAATATGACGGCCTTTAAAATAGTATGTGGCAAGGAATACGACTTAAAAGTGGAGTTAGCTCTCCAAAAAAAACTATTGGGAGAAGAAGCGTGTGCATTTCTCTGTGAGTACCAATTCAAACCTTTATTTGAATATGTATGTAGCGCGTAGGGACAGGGAAGCAAATCGTAAGGAGAAAAGAGACGTAGTTCATTTAGGGTATTTCCCCCCACCCCCTTTAACCGGAAGTTTATGGCATTTTGGTCAAGCGCCCATGGAAAATGCTTTTGACTGATTAATCTGCTGAACTGTTTCTCTGTGGATTGGTGCCAGAAGGCTGAAGTCTCCCAACACATGCATGAAGCTTCTAGGAAATGTTTGTCTAAAAGGCGTTCGCAAGTGACCAAACTGCTTAAAACAGCAAGGCACTGGGGCTTTCTCAAGTGAGAAATCGCGAAGCCTGCCACAATGAAATCTTTGATAACCGAAGCTGTAAGGAGGGCTATAAAACAATAAAAGAGCTCTGGTGTGAAGGGAGCAGGGTGTGGGTGAGCAAATGAGGATTTCTAAGCACAGGAAGTCAAATGTCACTAGCAGTCCACCAGTCTCCCTTTGCATAAGGGAAGCTGGGCACCAATTTATAATATATTACCGCGTCCTTTTCAGATTAGAACGGCAGGTAGAAAGTATAGCAGTCTTGGTGAAAAGGAGAGATTTGCTGATTCATGGCAGAGGCTTAAAGCCTTCTCTTTAGTTAAGTCTAATAGATCTGAAAAGAAACAGCAACAGACGTAAAAGTGTTTGAATGGAGAAGGGAGCGCCTCTCTCCCCGAATCACGCTATGCGTATCTGAACCTCATCGCAGCCACATATATTATTAACAATTATTCAGCTATAGATTCAAGATAGTAGAATAATGTCTAGCATGAATGATTAAGTATTTGTTGTTGTCAGGAAACCCAATAGTTTGTAGGCAAAAGCTAGTGCCACAGTCCGCAATCTGCCCAATAAAACATATTTACATCTTAATTTCCCCAGTAGTCTCTATGTCTCTAAAATAATGGTTTAACAATTTGTCTTTCACTAGCAAAAGCGTATGAGGAGTCCTGATTTTTTTTAAATTATAATAATGTTCCTCTCTTGCTTCCTTTCTCTGACACCTGGTTATTTTGCACTCTGGTGTTTACCTTTTGCCTCGTTAAAACTTCCATTCAAAAATAACGTTTTCATGTATTCATAAATAGGACAACTCTGTGAAATAGTTTGTTTCTTTCTGTGCTCTGTACTGCGTCTGATTCATGACAGAACTGTGCCAGTTTTGGTATTACATTCAGCTATTTAATGATGCAATTAAGAAATGAATGTCAAAAAAAAAATGTTTTCAATCAACCAATGAAATCTAAGCAAGCATTCCAAGAAGAATATTTTTCTAGATTCTGTCTGTGTTTGGACCGAAGGATCCTTCTGGATGGTTTGCTATAGTCACACTTTCAAGCATATGTCGAACTAAAGAAGAACTACCATATTATCTTACTTCAAGAAAGCTATGGACTAATGCAAGTTCAGAATAAACTCTTAGCCAGTACAGTGTGTGAGATTTTAGCTTTGGACGTCGTTTTAACATGAAAATGACAGGAAGGGTTAAATCCTCTCTTACCATATAGAGAATGGATCCCTTACAGACACTTTCTTCCAAACTGTCATTTGGGCACTATCGTACCGTGTGAGCATCGGCTTTGAGGATGACAGACCTATAGAGTAGAATTGGACAAAATCCTAGATAAAGCCCTTCTAGATGAGAATAGGCCAGAACCTACATTGCCTGTCTACCCAACAAACCCAATGACTGCAAGTGGATTTGTGAGTGAGCAGGGAATGGAGAATTGAGCCAGCTATGGGATTGCAGAAAGCTAACTGTAGGGGGCAAAACAAATGCAGACCTCTACAAAATATTGAGATATGTACGGGCAAGTTCTTTTCTTTCTACAACTTGGGCACTGTAACTTTATGGGTCTTTCTGAGATGTAGTGAACTGACAGTGAATGTATCACACGAACCCTATATGAAATGTGTGAGTGTACTTGTGAGTATACACATAATGCTATTTCAGAATGCGTATGAGCCTTGTGTACATGATTTAGAAGAATACAAACAATATTAAGTTTATTTCAGTCTTCCTACTAAAGCACATCAGCCAAAGCTTCAAAAGTGCCGACCAGATGAAGCATCCAAAACTAACTACATGAAAGTCCTATAGGTAATTATTAAGTGACAATGAAAGGTAAAAGTAAGCTAATCACAAATAGTTTTATTTCAAGGGCAGAGGAAATAATCGTAGATCAGAATCTAATGGGGGAACCTTCATTGTTTAGGCAGTCAGAAAGGAAGGCACCAGCTCATGGAGTCTGAAAATCATGTTGTAGAGGAAACATTTGCTTCGTACAACAGAGTAAATAAAATGCATTTGGAGCTGGCCGGATACCTGAAATCATTGTGGTACAGAAAAGAGGGGAAGTATTATTAAACTGAAAAAGCTGGCAGGTTAAGATCATGATTCAACTCAGATCATTTATGAACAGTGTAATAAATGAACAGTGTAAGATTTTTTTCATCTGCATGCAATCACTTTAGCTCTTTTTGCAATAACCTGGACAATATAAGAAAAATGTATAAAGTGGAATTTGGCACTATGAAGAGAGAGAAAAGACCAAATGAGCTGTGGGAGAGGAAGTGGGTGTTCATTAAGGTGGCAAAGAACATAATCAGGAAGAAAACATGACACAACTGGACGGTTCTCAGTGAAATATTAGAACATTGAAAAATTGTGTAGTTCAAAGCAAGACTCCATTATTAATCAGTGAAAAAGTGTAGCAGACAGAATGCACGTGCAAAGGCTGGAAGACATACATTATTTAGCCTTAGCAGTTAAGAAGTCAGAATGGAATCATGAATCAGAATGGAATTTAGGGATGGATAAGAATCAGAATGGAATTTAGGGATGGATACAATCAAGTCATTCCACTATCCTGAAAGATACATAGAAGATCCAGAAAAAATGGGGGCGAGGAGAGTTTGGGGATGGGATGTGGAGCAAAGTAAATAGGGAATGGGAGATGGAGAGAGTAAATTGGGATATAAATCGTACTAATTGGGGTATGGAGATAATTTGCTGCTGCTGAACAACTCCACGACACAAACTTTAAACAAGGAAATATGATGTTCTTCCTGCCGAACTCATTATGAAATGCTGGTATGTCTTTAAAGCTCTGGTCAGTGAATGACGAAATCAGATTTTGTTGTTCTAATGAGAAAACGGATTTTGGATGATTCCGAACAGTACCTGCTTTTCAGGTACAGATGTTGCTGATCTTAAAATGGAACAGAGATAGGGAATAAAGTAATCCAATAATAATCAGTTTTCACTGGAAACAGTAATGATAAAGGAGTGGAGTTGTTGTAATGATTTGTACAGAAAGCGACTGGCGTTTATGGGACTTGGCGGACATATAGGAAAGGATCCTACCAGGAACGGTGACGTACTGTATCACCTGCGTCAAAGCTTTCGTCTCAACCTATTGTGCGATCTTTATGATGGCCAATAAATTAGGTTACTTTATTTTATCAACATTTGTCCAGACATAGGAATGGGTGCTACTCTTCAATGCAGAGGTGAGCGCTTTCAATGAATGCCTATGAAACTCGAGGGCCTCATCCGCATACCCCAGCAGCAGGCCTTTGGAAACAAGTAAAACGAACGGTGCCAGCGAAGTGGAAAGTGGGTTGAGTGGGAAGATCAAAAAGACAAACACGCTGACTCTGGCAGAGCGTCCGAGCCGGTGTAAGAGTTAGGAGTGAAGATGAGGTGGAGCGGCTCTACAGGACATGAGAACTGCTGTAGGAGACCAGGCTCACCGTGTACTGTGCTTATTGCAGGGCCCCGGGGAAAGAAGCGAGGGCGCTAAGTGACCACGAAGGTCGGGCTGGTACAAATACTTGTGGCATGACGGTGAAAGTTGCACCCTGACGGATGCACCTGAGAAGGAGACAGGGCGCTGTGGGGGTGAATGTGCTTTTGCCTGTCACTATGGTAGAGAGGAGAGTAAACAAATAAGTGGGGGTACTAGCGCAAAGTGAAACTGAAAGGGGAACGCAGTATACGGGTGCTGTAGCTGAGATCAAAAGGAGAGCAAAAGAAACGGTGACTGAACAACATCAAAGATCGGGCTGATGACACTGGTGAATCATAGTACAAAAGGCTGCCTATACACCCTCATAAATGAGAACTGCACGTGATGATAGTGGAGGCTGGTAGTGTTTTAAATGTCAGTGGCCTGCGGCAGACTGGGCAGGGCTAGGGAGACAGTGTCCTTTGTATGGGGAGGTGTAAAGCTCTACTCATAACCTTTAGATAGATCTGACTCCAAGAACTGGGCCCCCTGATGAGGTGTATGTTGGACGGTGGGAAGGGAAGCTGAGTGTAACTAGAAGGGTCAGCATCAAGAATTTAATGACTCAGTTGATGATGATCAGTACAACTTCATTACACCAGAGACTATCTCAACGTTAATCACAGTGGTCCTACCAACCCACTTCCGTACGGGATTGAGGGGGGACAAAACGGATGTGATAAGGGAAACGGTTTTCATCACTCGCAAAAGGTTTGGGTCGCACTCTGGATTATACCCTGGTAGGGTCAAAGGAAGGAAAAAACGCATATGAGTATTCCCCTATCCCTACAGTAAACAGTCAACATCAGGCATTGTATTCTGGTGACTAGTTCTGCTGATTGCCAGATGCAAGCGTGGTGAGCACGTAGATGAGTGTAATGGGCACTCGGCATTGCTGCGGCGCGGCTCAGGGACGGTGGAGGATCTCTAGAAGGGGGTCTCCCCTCTGATTGCGGAACAGCCGTAGTTTTACTCTCTGGCTAAGCTAAGGGCAATTCTTAAAGACGGAAAACCGTGAGGCTTGTCCTACAGCGCCTTCTCCTGGACGAGAGGCCGGGAAACGAAATGGCTATGCACACCCAGGGAGATAGGCCTCCTGGCTTCTCAGGGACAGGTTCCCCAGTGAGACAGCTTTGAATGATCCGGGGGATGACGAGGGAGAGGGTTTGTGGGGAAATGTCAAAAAGACCAAGTCTTCAGAAAACGTAGCCTAGATTAAGTCTGATGAGTTAATTCGCACACAGATAGACACATAAAAATATTAACTCGCCAAATGATTTACAACATTACCCCCTAAATCAAAGGATACCATCTCGACTCTTCTTTGATTTTGCTATGTGCTGTATCCAAAACGAAGTGATAAGCAAGAGTCCAGGGATCCCATAACCCTCAGGGACAGGTTCTTGCCCTTGTTTTCTATGGTCCCAGTGCCTATGCCTGCCAACACTCATCGGAATAACAGTTTATTTTCGACACATAAACTGAGAAGACAGATGCAAAAGGCAGAATATGACTGTAGAGTTTCGAAAGACAAAAGATATCAAACGTCTGGAAGGAATATTTTCATCTTCTGCAAAGAAAAAAGATCTTCCTTGTACTTAGGGAAAGAGTTTGTCAATTTACTCACTTTGTGTGGCACCTTACTCTTCGAGTAGTTCTACTGATTTCTGACCTAATAAAATACCAGCAGGAGAAAAAAAAGCACACAACTGAAAACAACAAATAACTTATGTTAAAAATAAACCTGTGTCTTTCTTGGCAAAGGAATAACCCTTGGGGCACATTTTGCCAGCTACTCCGAAGGAAAACTCCCCATTGCAGGCAGTGGGGATGCTGCTTGAAAGATGATTTCTCTCTCTGGACCAGTGTCAGGTATAATGGGAACCTTCTGAAAACAGCGAAAACGAAAGACTATCTAACATTAGGAAATATAGAATCAAAAGCGCATTGGGCGTTTTTTCCAACTGGGTTTTTTTTCCCCCAACTTGCTTGGGTTCGTTTTCAATTTCAAAAATGTATTAGACAATACCTGCCTATATAGTATAGAATCTATCTATCTATCCATCCACTATAAACACTCATTATCCGAACGCACGTATGTATGCACACACACATAGAGAGAGCGCACTAGAGAAAAATCATATCTTTCCTAATAATGAAACGGGTAAGAATGCATACATAGATGTGAAACACTGAGCAGTTTTCCTTTTCATTAAAACCTGTCAAAATAAATTGTCCCTCTTCCTACCTTCACTTTGCAAGCACTTGAAACCATTTTTCATGGTTTCCATTTTAATTGGCAAATTTAAGTTCAGACACTCGAAATCACATGTTTCTTGGAGAATGTAGGACGCTTTAATTAGTTTATGTTCCCTTTTAGAATTAGAGATTTGAGATTCCTCCCTTTAACAAGCAATATTGACAACGTGCATCAATGAAATACATATTTGTTGTATCCTGTCTGCTTTGCTGGTTCTTAGTATAAGCTATACCGAGCTGAATGGTTGAAATGTTTACCGGCCTTAATCTTTTCCTTTAATTTGCAGTTTTTTTCCTCTAACACTGCCACCAGCATTCACTGCCGCACTGCAGTAGAGCAGTAAATACCTTTAACAGCTGCCTGCCAGCCAAGGAGTGAAATACTGTCTTTGTTCTGATTTTTGCTGCCCCAAGAGCTCATAAAGCAGTCCATGAGAAATATATTTCTTTGAGAAAACATGATTGGAAAATAAACAAATCGTTGGATTCTAAGGCTCAGGGAAAAAAAATCTTGTATTTATTTTTCCTATCTATTAGGTGCTTTATATTTGCATTCCCCCCACTCCTCTTGGCTATTCACCAAGCATCTACCGGACACACATTCAGCTCATTCATTTATGTTTTTCTTCGAGAGAAGAAGTGAGGGAATTTACTTACAAAAACTAAGCATGGGCTACAACTTTATTTTTAAACTTTAAACGAGTGCTAATGAGGTCTGGATAGCACGACTGGTTCCTGGTTGCATTTTCCTCGATTATGGTTATTCTTTGCAGAACGTACGTCATTAACGTATATTTAATGAATCCTCTATTTCCTTTCAAAGATTAAATTAATTATAGAAATCAGTATTCCCACTGTACTTCTCACACCTGCTTAATGTTACATTAAGAATTCTTTGCAATCAAATAGACATACAGATGAACACATATACTTTCTTTAAAATGTTTGCAGTTGAGAAGCACGTTCACATACATTCTTATGTGTGCATCTGTGTATTTTAATAACAGAAATATATCGAGAGAGGTAAAGAGAATTGAATGTCATCCCTTTTAGGAAAAAAGTCGCAAAGTACCAAAGAAACTATTCAATGGGTGTGTGTGTGTGTATACACACACACACATATATATACAAACCCATTGTCTGTATATATAACATACAGATGAGCATATTTTTAAAATTCGCCCTTGCAAAGTTACAGGGTATCCTCCCCACCCACCCAAAAGCTACTAATAATTTGAAAACTTTTCAGAGAGTGAATTTTGCAATTTTTAGATAATTTTATTACTAATTAACCACATAATATTACCTATACTAATAACTTAATCATACCAGGAGTGAATCTGAGAAACAAATAATTAGCTAATGCATTTTTCCAATTGGCATTGTAAATTGTTGCTGTGTCAGAAATTATTTCCCCAACCTGTCATTTTAAATCGAATGCGCATTATGGTGTTGCAAAAGGATACATATAAAGGGCCGGAAAGTTAAGACTCTTCACTTTATTCATTATAACAAGCTTATGGGATAATAGACCTATTGGAAGGCATACACAGTGAGGGGTTTGACACTGTTTAATTCTGCAGGCTACAAAATAGCTATCCTGGACCCAGTACAATCCTTTCTATTTTCAAAATCAATTCTGAATCTGATATATAATGCTTATATTTGGCATAATAAATGATTGCTTGTCACCTAAATAATGCTGTTGTAAAATGTTGTATGTATATATTATATAATATGTATCGACTTCTTTTCCAGGATTGTAAACATTAGATGCAATACAATATTTATATAACTGAGGATGAACAATTATATAATTATTGTATATATACACACACATTTCAAAATATAGTTTATAATAAGTAGATAATACATATATGCATAACACAGAAAATATATATTATTTGTGTATAATTCAATGTATTTTAAAATTAATCTGTTTATTAAAGTTATAATGAATTTATATATCTGTAATTTTACTATTTACAAGTTGTACTGTTAGAACTGTTGTATTGCATTGTATGGTATTGTATGTTTACAACTCTAGAAATGGCATACGTGAGTACGTTTATGTGGTATTCCTTGTATAATACGTAGTATACAATATATTAATAAAATAAAATCAAGAAAATATAGATCTGGCAAAAATTCTGATAGCCCTGGAAAATTAAACACACAGACAGTTACTACTAAGCTTCTTTAAATTCTGAAATATTCATTAACTTCAGGGCTTTATATTTTCATTATTGTAAAATTCTGCCTTGTGATGAATAAAGCCAAACAGCAAGAAAGAATCGATCACATACTCATCCTTTAGGGTTTGTTATAATTAAAAGCATAGAGAGAAGAGTTGCTGCAAAATATTTAGATTCAGTGTCAAAGTCACTCGTAATTTGCTAACGGCATAAATCCAAAATAACTGAGAAATGATAGCATTATTCATCCAAGCTCAACACTAATAACTTTCATGTGGCATTCAGCGTTGCAAATTATTGATTACCAAAATTCTGATCAGAAAAACACCTGTTAATCTGTAGTTATGCAAATGCATTATATAATCTGGAGCAAACTACAACATCATTAGACTAAGCAATGCGTCAAAAAGCCCTTTATTGGAGCAAAGCAAAGAATATCACACACATTAAAATGTCTGTTCTCTGTCACTCTGCTTCAACTAAACTTCCTGCTTCGACAGTCAGCGGAGTATTCTGATCACCTTTGCCACATTTTCCTAGAGATTGTTCTTCGAGACAGACCTTAAACAAGACCAAACACACCCCAATAGAAATATTTTTGAAATCGGTGCTTCCTTGTGGCTTAATGGATCAGAAAATGCCTCGCGGACAGGTGACGAAACAGGCGCGGGCAGTTAGCAGTCACATTCAGGGTACTTAGAGACCCAGACTCGAAGATATCTGAGAGCCTAAATGAATGCTACGAATATCATTGTCCCGAACACTTTCTTTTGTGACTTCTCAAGTCGTTTGGTGGCGTCTGGGTTCTGGGGAGCCCTGTAATAAGGCAGAAATGAGTGGATTTCTTACCCGCTCGCTGCACTGGAAGAAGGCAGGGGAGCCGAGGAGGGTCGCTGTAATCCATTAGGCGGGTTGGTAGCAATCCGAGCCGCATACAATGAAAAGGCAAAAGACAGTGGGCTAACAGGTACAGGGAGAGAGCTCTACCCCAAAGAACCTGGCTCCGGGAGCCAGGCTGGCAGACTGGGACCTTGCCACTCGGCAGCGAGATGCTCGCTTAGGGGTCCTCAAAATAGCTGGAAGCTGACAAGGTAGCAGCCCGCAGGAGTCGGGCGAGGTTTTTTTAAAGAGCCCTGGTCTAAAATGGATCAGTACACAAACATCATAGCGACTGTAATACACCTCATCGGAGACAAAGGTTAGAAAAAGAGGGGTTGAGGCTCTCAGAAGGCAGAATGCAGGGGGAAATTCGCCAGGGAAATCAGGAAAAAGGCCATGAAAGCCATCACTGCCTGCACATGACCAGCCTCAGCCAATGACGAGCCCAAACAGGTCATAAAAAGGTCTATTACCAAGTTGTAAATTTTCTTCAAACAAAAAGGAATTTACTGCAATTCCTTGCGGATTTTGCACAGACTGCTTACCAGCGCCATGTTTCTTTTGCCTGCTCTCTCTCTCTCTAGCCTTATTGCCTCTCTTTCCTCTATTTTCCGTGGCATGGCAGATCATCTGTGCAATCTGACTGGGTCGAGTAATCAACCCCACCGGAGAGTTGCTCTCGCAGGCAGACAAATTATGGAAGAAAATGCAAAAGAAATCCGGGTTTGAAGCGTGTTTGAAGGGTGTTTATTTCCACAAACACGAGCCTGGGTCCTAAGTTCTGGTGCCAGCGCAATACAAAGGAGAGATCCTCTTCCTCTACCTGTTATCTACATTTCTCGGTTTTCATGTACCAGGAATGTTGGGATTCATTCTGAATCCGTTTTGTAATTTATATTTTCCCCGTACAAAAAGAACCAGAACTGCTTTAGCGCCCACTGTTGCACTCAAGCTCACAAATAAACTGAGCTGGAATAATTTCTTCCTAACTAGTCTCACATGTGTAATGCACACAGCTTGCTCAGTGGCTTCTTTAATTCGAACGTGGAATCTTCCACCCTGTTCAGCTGCTGCATGTTTTTTTCCCCCCCCATTTTCCGTAAGTTTAATTGACCATTTATATTTGGAGACAACAAACATATGTATGACATTTGCTGCTCAGAAAAAAAAAACCCTTTGTTTTCTTAAAAATTGTCACTGAACCTACAAAAGCAGATCGGAGCAAAACCTCCTGACAATCCTGGGTGTTTCCTTTTCATGTTTTGACGTTAGCAAATTGCTACGAATCCTCTCCTATCAACATCCAAGATAATTGTGCGCACAAATGGAAAATAGAGTTAAAAATAAAGTATTCTGAAATATATATACCGTCTTATTTAATAGTCTATATGAGTGAATTACACGTGAACAAAGGGAAACCGTAATGAATGTCACACACTTGCAATACACACAACCAAGTCCATGCATAGCGGTATTAACAGTAGTAATATCTTGTAATTCACTCATTTAAAACACAGATGTTGAAAATTGAAATTAAATCGCACAACCTGTGCAAAAATAAAACGCTTCGTTTTCATAAACTGCTCTTGGGGATTTGTTTGAATTGGCACTGCATCCACTAGCACATTAAAACCACTTTTCCTTCCACATGTTGCCTCTCCCTCTGTAAACCACAGGACCCGGATTTTACGGGGCTGTATGCTGTCACTTTGGGGGCATTTTGTGCCATCGAGGTGTTTAGCAGAATTCCACACTGATATCCGAGAGCCAAGGGTACGAAATAACATTATAAACTCACAAAGCCAAAGTTATAAGTGTTTTGTGGGGATCCCTGTCCCCAAGAACCAATGAGATGGGTACACTCTGGGGTAATATTGCTAGCCCTCTGCAAATAAATTCTACAAGAGTGCGAGGAAGTTAGTTCTTTTTCTTAGCTGGTAGCCTGTCTATACACTTCTCTGGAAAAACATGCTAACAAGCAATTTTGTAATAAATATTTGTATTTTATTCTCTCTGCTTTGAAAAATAGATTTATTTCAGAACAAAATATTTGTCCACCAAAGTCTTCATCCAGACTGAAACATATCAGTGGGAAAATAGCCACGTTAAAAAGCAACATTCGGGTTTATAGTCTACGGTAGTCATTTGTACGCTTGTTCAGACATTCCTGGCCTTTCAAAATGGCTTTCCCTGCAACAGGATTTTCCTACATATAACTGAGTCAAGCCAGTTTTGGTCCGGAGCAAAGATGTTTATGTTGTCTCCGATCACGGAGTATATTTTTACCGCTGATATTTAAAAAAAATAGAATATGTTTTCTGTGTCCCAGTATCAGGTCGCCTGTAAGTCTGCATTACCAAATCACACAGCCTTTGCTAACACTAGGGAGGTACTGGTGTATTTATGCAAATTCATGCAGCAAAATGTTTGCTTCATGGGTTTTCTGCGGTTTCCACACGTTTACGAGTTTTAACCAAGTAGGAGATTAAACTTTTCTCCTTTATACAATAGATCAGAACAATAGCTTTGCTTGAATCGCTCGTCCTTCAAGGCTGTTTTCTTTAGATGAGGCTCACTCTGAACTATACAAGGGGATATGAGTAAAAGAAACCAGTTAACCTGGATTTTATAAAATCATTCCCCACTGCCTGTCTTTAGGCCATATTTCACACCTACTTAGATCGTGTCAAATCCGGGAAAACTCCACTGAGTTCAGTGGAATCACTTCAGATTTCCAGCTAAGCAACTGATACTGGAATTTGTTCCATTGATACAGTTTTCACTATGGGCTGATCCTGAACTACTGAGTTCAAAGTGAGCATGATCGGGGCTTGTATGAACTAGCAGTTTGGTCTGAGTAAACAGCTCATCGCAGGACTGCACACAAACTGAGCTGAAGTGTGGGACATTTCTGAAACCTACACCCCCCGCCGCCCCCGCTCTCCAGTATACATTACAGGCAACTGGTATTTACACAATTTTAAGGTTGGTGTCCTCAGCAAAATTTAGATTTCTGCTTCCGTGAGGACACGTTTGTTTATTAACCAGATAATTTAAGAGCGGGAAGCCATTTGTTACCCCACTGAGCGCGTTCCTGTGGTTTCTTTGCACGAAGCATAACTCATGTAATGTGTGAGGGATTGTGGGGAGGAGAAGGTTCTAAGCAAAATCTTGATGGAGACTATGAAATAGAAATCTTCACCAACCAAGGATTATTTTCAGTTGGTCCGATCAGGGCATGCGAAATATCATGCCTCAGGGAGGAAAATGGTATTTTCTCTATTAGAAAAAAAAAAAGATATCGAAGCATTATACTTGGAACTTGCTTTTTCATAAAGTAGGCAACTGCATCTCAAGCAAAAGCAGGAGTAGCCTGAGGACCCTCAGCCTTTTCGGAGAGATCCCTTTACGTCGCCTGATCTAAATATAAACATTTTCATCTGGGATGTTTTATATTTCTGAATATCAGGATTAATGAGCCTACACTACACCAATCCCCAAGGGTTTATTTTCCAACAGCCCCCATCCCACGAAATTAGAGAAAAACAAAAATCAGAAATATACAGATAGCTTTGTGTAGGGAGTAAAAAAGGCCTTTCCTTTGGTTTGTGCTTGTCTCGATCTGTATTGTCTAGGGCCGGATCCTGCAAAGATTTACTTACTTGAGTAACTCTTATTCATGCTCCCAAACCTAGTAGACACAAGAGTACTCATGTGAGTAAAGAATACTCAGAAGAGTAGGTTTAGCAGGGTAAGAGTCGTATGTTTGGCTGCTCTTTCCTTTAACGGGCTGTTATGTGCCAGAGACTGAAGTACTTGATAGGTAATATTTTTGAAACCTGAAAACTCTTACTTAAAATCGGATTATAATTTAGCAGTGTCATATATATGTCTATACAAATTCCCCTTCTTACTAAATGAAGAAAAAGGAAATAAACTTTATTACTGCTGACAGTTGATGTTCTGTGGTATTACAAAGACGTATTATTGTGGAAATGCAGACAGTACATGCCTAATGAAAGCGATGTACATGTCATGAAATAGTCAGAGATGTTTTCTACTATTCTGAATTTTGATCACAATAATATGCCAGAGGCACTGCTGTTTTCAAGAATAACAGTACGAAGATGTACGGACCTGCATCACGGGGGAAAAATCAAGATGGATCAAATGATCTTACTAGGCCCATACGGGTAACGCAAATAAATATGGCTACCCTTCAATAAATATTGAAGAAGGTTAAATGGACAAATACCACTTAATTTATGAAAATTAAAACAGCAGTTGAAAATGAAAATACGGCGAAAATTCATGATGAGGTGAATAGTTTTTAAGTAACCGTGAAACAGTAGCAGCGTTGGAGAGTTAATGACCACGAGCACGATACTGCTTTACCTATGCATCCCAAGCTCCCAATGAGTTCAAGAGACTAAGTATAAAAGAAATGCAGGAACAGGCCTTCCGAATTATATCATCGGCCTTTCAAGTATTCACTCAATAGACGATTTAATTGTCACAAAGTTCTTTCTCTCATATTAACTATAGCAAAAAATCAAAAGTCTGCTACCATTGAAATCAATGACAAGTTTCCATTGACTCAGCCGGAATAAGAGAAAGCCTATTTTTTCCCTTTTCTTTCTTTTTTTTAAACCCTTGTGGCTATCTCAGTTTCCATAAACTTCAGGTTACCTGTTCTTTGTCTAAAAGAATGCCGGTTTTCGGCTGTGCTCTTTCGAGATATTCGGCTTAAGGTCTCCCGACAATACCACATGTAGCGAGAAACGATTAAAGGGAAAGGTAATTACAGAACTCCAGAAGGCTATCGAGCCAATGAATTACAAAAGGGAGATAAGAAAACTGATCAGTATTATATTTGAATAAAATTATGTTTATTTTAATCAATATCAATAATAGAAGCTAAATATTTTAATAAGATAATTTCTTCAAAATTATTAAATTTCTTTAACTTACTCAACATAATATAAAGGAAATATTTTAAAATAGTACAAGTGCACTTGTTCTGATTAATAAAGAATTTTATATGTCTCGCTTATTGGTACTTATCATTAGGAAGTTTATGTCGTTGACAGTAATCACCATCTTTTAAACATTGGAAAATTACAATAAAATATATTGCTACAAATTCGGTATCAAATTTCCATGTAAATAAGAGTAAGTGAGCTAGAGATTGTGCCTGATACAGTAAAAACAAAACACACAAAGCACAGAAACGTCAAGCCTAATGACATAGGATAGCTTGAAACACAGGGAAGGACCTTTACAACAAAGAAAACCGGCCGAGTTTCCCAGCATATGTGGATCGTTATTTTCAATAGTCTTTTATTAATGTTTAAAGGCAAAACTTAATTCGTCTGGCCTTCAGCTCTGTCTTCTTCCAGATCATGTGCTTCCTTTTTGGCCTCTCCTTCCTTTCCCTCCTGCCTGGAAGCTGGGAATTTGTCTTTGTTGTTTTCTTTTTTCCATTTCATCCTCCTGTTCTGAAACCAGATCTTTACCTGCCTCTCGGTGAGTCCTAGCGCGTGGGATACCTCAATCCTTCTCTTCCTTGTCAGATAAGGGTTAAACAGAAATTCCTTTTCCAGCTCTAGCGTCTGGAAACGACTGTATGTTTGTCTTCCTCTCCTCCTACCAGGCGCTGCTGATTAAAACAAAAACACAGTATTTTTCAAAACAAAGAGCTCACTGCCCTGGGCGCTTTCATGTGTCTGGTCATCTAGATACAATCATATAGCTGGGAGACTAGCGAGGGGCATATAGAGGAATACATAGAGATATGTGGCTATTTAGATATGAAGTTGTGTATAAGGGGACAGAAAAATAGCTGTAGACATTGCCTTACACTCCTCTGCTTTCATTACACATCAGAACTTACTGGCTTACTTTATGATCGAGTCGCCGGAGGAACACACCCAGTATTTACATTTAAGCACGGAGCTTTTTTGACCCGGGTGTACCTGCATTCATGGAATTTAAGCCCTGTGCGTATGAACAGAGAGTTTACGGCTACCCTGGTGTCTCCTGTACCTACTGCACAGACTTTGGTTTCCGCGCTGGGTTCCTTCAGTCTCACACCCCAGCGCGGTTCCAGCACACCCAGAGCCGCGGAGACAGGAAGGGGGAGAGGAGGAGGAGAGAGAAGGAAAAGAAGTTTAGAACTCAGACGTGAGATGGAAGCAAATTGCTTTTGCCTGCGTCCAACCTTGCGGTCTCATCCAGGGGAACATTGGAGCGGGAGACGAGCTCTGATTTAAGTGGTCTGGTTCCTCGCCAATATTAGCACTGGACGATTTACAGTCAGGATATTGTACCAGCTCGGCCTCTTGCTGGGTCGTAAAAAGCTGCTGTCTCTGTAAATTATCGTATCCGTAAAATTTCGCGGGCTCCCCGTGACAGGTAATCCCGCCGCAGGGGGCAGGAGGAGGCGGCGCGGGAGCTGGGGGAGGAGGCGGCTGGTAGGCAGCCGCGGGGCTCCCCCCGGCCGGCAGGTAATAGTCTGGGCCCCCGCCGCCGGGCCCGGGGTGCGGCTGGAAGCCCGCGGCGGCGGCCGCGCTGGTCCCGTACAGCAGGGCGGCGGCGGCGGCGTGGCGGCCGCTCACCTCGGGCGCAAAGGGGCAGTCGTAGTACGAGGGGCCCAGGGGCTCGCCCGCCGCCGCCGCCGCCGCCGCCGCCGCCTTGTACTTGGCGTACAGCGGGTTGACAAAGTAGGAGCTCATGGGCGCGGCCCGCGGCCGGGGGAGGGGGCCCGCGGCCAGCACAGCAGCAGCCGGCGGCGCAGGGGACCCAGGCCCCGGGAGGGGCTGCCGCGGCCGCCCCCGGCCCGCTCGGCTCCGCTCCGCGCTGCTGTCCGGCCGCTGCGGTGCCCGGGCTGGGACGGACTCGCTCCCCGAATGACCTGCCTCGCTGCTTTTACGGTTTCCTATCAGGCACACACCGCGGCCCCACGCACACGCACACGCGCTCCCGGGCAGGGGGAGCTTCGGCCTCGCTTGGCACGTCCCGCTCCCGAGGCACGGCGCAAATCCCCCCCTCCCCGCCCCCGCCACCTGCACCCCCGGGGGTGCTCGGAAAGCGCATATTTAAAACCCCGCGGAGCAGGCCGAGATCGGCCCCAGATAACTGCGGGGCGGGTTGATCCAATGGCTGAGCGCGCTGGGGGGCAGACGCCTGCCCTGAGACACAGAGACACCCACGCCTGCCATAAACAGGCAGCTCTGCCAAGGGCTAATGTGCCTCTTCCAAATTCAACGGTAGGGCTAACGTGCAAGGCGCAGGCCTGCCTAATACACGGGACAAGGCAACCGAAGGGGAGAAGGCACCTAACTCGGAGAAGCAAGGGCTGGTCATCTGGGGCAACAGCCATCCATACATCTCCGCTGGAAATGCAACGGGGAGATGAGTGCTGTGCATGGAAACTCATGCAAAAGAGAAAGGCCCCGGTGTCCTCCGCAGGAGTCAGGCTATTGTCTAGGCCAGCAGATAGGCTGGAAATGAGATGCACATTTACCCTTGACGCAGTGCACGCATGGCTGGGACTCCCAGGTTAATTGATACTAAATGGAAATCATGCCTATGAATATACTTTCCATCATTTCACCCCGGGTGAACGTCATTAGCGAAGGGGGAAAAAAAGGAAAAAGAAAAGAAGAATGTGTGGGTGAACATTAGCATCGCTTGGGGACGGAATAAGAAATAGGGTAGGTCGGAGGAAGGTTCTCAGGAGCCAGCGAAGGAAGGAAGGGCTCGCAAGCTATTGGCATTTCTCGGTGTACAGTACACGCTGCTCTCCCTGTATTCTCTTCAGCCCAATGCCAAGGGAGATTCATGGATTCCAAGGCCAGAAGAGCGCCTCGTGCCCAGCTAGCCTGACCTGTTGTAGACCACAGGCCCTAGAGCTCCTCCAAATAATTCATAGAGCAGAGAGGCTGGTCAATGTTTGTTCCAACTTTCCAGACCTGAAGGTCTGCGTTATTAATTTGTTATTTGGGCAAAGAAATACCGGAATTATCCAGGTCCCTCCCTACGAATTTAGTGATTCTGTCTTTAAATTCAGTTCAGACAGAGACCCGAGAGTCTGATCCAGTTCCCACGGAAATCAGTGGCCAAACTCACGCTGGTTTCCAGCGGTGCAGAATCGACTCCCCATTTTCCCATATTTTGGCAGAAGAGTTTCGTTAAATAAAAGAAAGAGTCTAGGATAAACAGTAATATGATCTCGATGTCCTGTTTTAAACAGACAATAACATTTAGGTGAAATATTATATAGATCCAGTCAGAGCCATGTGTGACCGTCTGGTGAGAATCGAAAAAAATATTTGTGGTTACATAAAAGAGACTCCAGAATCCTTTCCCATCTCTCTCTGTCTCTCACATACTTCTCCCTTCTGTCCAATAAACTTTCATTTTTTTCTGTTTATGTAGGTAACATGCGGTAACTTCTACAAAATGAACTTGTCTATGCATAAAAACCGGAGACAGAAACATATGTAATGGGAAGAATATCCAGTTTAACCTAAAACACGTTAAGACATCTTTCAGCGGAAAGGAAGATATAGAATGTCAATAAAATATACGTATGTTATTTCAGAGAATTTATTTTCCGGCTCAGTTGTTTTAAAGGATATGTACGCAAATTATTGTTGTTGTTATGGTTTCTAATCTGTAATTGCTTCTAACAAGTATCCTGTGTTCAGCTGAATATGTGTGTTCTAAAAACATACTGAATTGCTTATTCTACTAGTGTAGGCCTCGATCCTGCAAATACCAATTCAATGGAGCCGCCCTTACTTATGACAACGCATACTTCTTGTGTGAAAAAGGCTGCCCACCTGATTTTCAGGGTAAAACCCAAAATCTAGAAGAGCTACACCGTTTAGGATTTACACCGGTGCAACTGGGAGCGGAGTCAGCCCCTAAAATATTGTCAGACTGAATCCTTTTGTGAAATGAAGATGTATGGCTATCGATACAGACCTTATCTTCCTTGCCATCCTAATTGGGTGTAGGAATATATCTAGATATTGCCTGTGAAATATAGCAATGTATTGTATTTAATAACAGTGTATCCGTCTGTTAGGTCCCTAACAGTTCTTCAAAATAAATGTGTTTTATTCCCTGTGAAATTTGTACGATTTTTTTTTCTCCTGGATCCGTACATATTATTATGCACAGACGATCACTCAGAGAAAAAATATATATATGTTTTAACTTAATGAAACATATGCCAATTCTGACATTAATAAACCTCATCTTCTTTGTAAAACACAAGGACGAGATCACAATTCTTTGGGGAAAAAATATCTTTCAAACTTAACTTCTTACCTTCTTTTACCCTTGGCCTTTATAATGTTTATGTTCATACTCTAGAGGTCTGTAAATTAATCGAAAGAATGCACAAGACATTTGCTTACTATTCATAAAGAGCTTCAAGTATGTTATAGTTTCAGTAACAAATCCTAGAAAATACAGGGAGCATTTTTCGACAATAGGGCCAATAAGCCAACATTACTTGTAGCCTTTTTTTTTTTTCAGGGAACAACTTCTAAGTAAAGGATGGTATCATTGTGTTTATTGTCATAATTTAAATATAATACAATGAGCTGAAACCTACTGGAAAAACATAGATGTTTACGTATTTATAGCTTCATACAATTAAATATTATGCCATATATGTTGTAGTCTGCGAGACTCTGTCATCTCAAAACTGCTGATTGTGCAACGTTTTTCTAAGCTATCCATTTAGATCATAGTAAAGAACAGTTACATTTGTTTAATTTCTATTACAAATATAAAATTCACAATTAAGAGTAGGATTGTCTATATTTTAATAAAAATATATTCTACACGAAAGCCAGAAGCATTGGCGTTTCAAGAATCATATTATGGAGCAACAGCGCCCTCTAGTGGTCAACTGAAATCGTGATCAGCAATCAAATGGCTTTAACTTCTATTTATAATACATACTCTACCTTGATTTAAAAGTAGTTTACTTGTTTTAACTCTGGCTTCCATTAATTATATACATACTAGCTCTTATCTTTCACTTTCAACATCTAAAGTTATTTAAACAAGGTATACAAAACCAAAGGAATGTAGCGAACATCACTCTTTACGCTGAGAAATAGAGTGGGTTGAATTATACATCCGTAGTCACAAAAAGCTTTTTATTTATAGTTTATAATACTATATATTTTAACACCTTTATAGTTCTCTTTCCATCTTTACCCGTAATATAATTAAGCACGGGTAAAATTAAGTGTCTTCTTTACACAAGGCAGCCAGTAAAGGCGACTAATGGCTTAAATGTTGAACACCGTTGCTATCTCATTTTTGGTCCTTTTACTTCACACATTACATCACTACTACCAGATGTTTGGTATTTTCAGGTTCAGAATTTTGCTGCCTTGAACTTGCTTTTGATTTAATTATTTTTGGAAGTGTAAATTTAAATAGACTATTCTTTTCACCGTTCAGCCAATTGTTTATACCAAATATACCGAACATTCCACTTAACGGATTGGTATAATAGTATATTTCTTATATTTCAGTCTTAAAGCAGTCCGCATATAGGAATTAAAATGTCGTGTCGTTGGACACAGAGAGTACTTTGTTTAAATGGAAGTTGTAGGCTACCCAGTGGTTCGTTTTCCTCAGACCATTTGGAAATAAATACACATACAATATATACAATGCAAAAGACAGGACAACTTCAACTCTGCCACTTCGACTGTCAAATATATTAAAATCAGGTTCAATCTATCTCGCCTTAGTTTGATTGCAATTTCGTCCCAGTGGATGGAATGGAATTAATGCAATAAAGCGTCCCAATTGCAGTAATACAGTTTGTCTTAGATCAGCCAGTAAAAACGGCTACTTTCAAAAATATGTACATATTCGCAACAGTATTTATCACCATCTAACACTTCTACAAATATAATTTAACAATACATTAAATGTTAAACCCTGTGTTAACTTCTCGACCTGAGTGTCTGTTCTTGCCTGTGTTGTCTTGGCCCAATGGTAACAAACTGCAATTTATAGTCTAGATTTTAAGACCGAGTTTTGTCTTTATTTTTGTTTTCTTCTAACGATCGTAAACATCAAAATAAGATAGTTTCAAAGAAAAGCGCCATAGCATATCGTAAACTCATTAGGTCCAGACGTCTAGCCATCTCAATGGTTTTATTATACCTCGGTTCTTCCTGCTTTAAAAGAATTATAGGTATAGGGTTGACAATGAATGGGGAAGCAATGCAACACCTTTTCTTAGCACTATCTGCCTTTCCACTTTTTTTTTCCAGAGGTAAAAACGTTAAGTACCAGGTCCCTGAAACTCTTTCCTTAATCTGAAATGACTGCTCATAAATATTTACAGATCCTTCATTTTATTGGTTGCTCTTTAAACAAAACAAGGTTCTTTTACAGTGAACTTCATCTTAATTATCTTGATAAAGTCATGTGTGTTTATAAATGCTGAAGGCATGAGACGTGTTGCTACATACTCTCCCGCAGCTGATAACCTGGAAGTGGCATTAATCCATTCTGAATTTATTAGTGTTCAGATTAAACAGCACAGAGATTCAAATGACAAAAAAATAATTAATTAGGTATCATCGTAAATATTTGGCTTTGGAGATCCATTTCGGAAATATTTCCTAGATTACTCCAAGAGGTCACCTGTGAAACTTCACTGATTTTTGAAAGGCAACTTGTGTATAACGTGTTTCTTGAAAAATGATACACGCATATCTACGTTATATAATTTAAGCCAAACCCCTTGTGAACTGTTAGAGAAGGTGGTTGCTGACTACAGTAGAAACATTATGAATCCCTTTTTTCTTATCTCTGTAACTGCAAATACAATGCTGTATTAGTATCTGTGTTGAAGTAGTTTTCATTTGGAGCTACATTGCGCATCAATCTTTCCAAAATTCCTGTGTACGAAATCACCGAGAGATCAGAGTCTCTACTGCCTTTTAAAAGCCCCGCGTTAATGATAAATTGACCAGTATTATACATACAAATGCTTATTGGGGCATATACCAGACAATTAAAATAGTGCATGTGTTGTTTTCATAGGATTGCGGCTAATTATGTGCTGCCAAAAGGAGAGGAATGCACACATTGCGCGTATAATTGCAGTGATTTCTTTTGATCAAGTAGGAGTTTATTATATAATAACTGACAATAATTACAATAAGTCTTTAGTTAGAAACATGTGGTAGCTGATACAACATTTACTAATATTGAGAACAACAATCCAACGCATCAGTAAATGTTAGGCCTACTGAAAACTGCTTCAGGTATGACACAACCGCCTAATAGTGCACTGAAGAAGAAGAACGAAAAAAAAATTTCTCATTGCCTCACTCACCTAATGCAAAGGACAAAATTCAGGACTAGAAAGCAGAGTTTTTGGTAATGGATTCCTTTAATAAGTCATAGACAACACAATACTTATATTGATTTAAACAAGTGTACTTCAATATATATATTTATTATCGTAATTATAATTATGTCCTTTACCTTCATTTTAGTAAAGGGACTATCTACACTACATAACCTTTTAAGAAACATGTCAAACATTTAACATTAAGGTCCCAAAGTTAACGTGCACTCACAATATCATAAACCAAACAATTTGTGATAAAGGAGAGAGGGAGATGAAGCAACTTTTATAAACACATTGGCGAGCAAGACAGGGATCCCCCCCCCCATCCCCGAAAAGAACCCTGACATAAACCACATTTCCACTTCTACCTAAAAGATCGGATTGATACAAAGTTCTGCAAAAACGCATCTGGTGCTGAAGGGGGAATAATAATAATAATAAGAAGAAGAATGCGTGTCTACACCCGGGCGTTAGTCTCCTTTATTTCCTTTCTCCTTGTTCATCTTTTTCATTTTCATTCTTCTGTTCTGAAACCATATTTTGACCTGTCTCTCTGTGAGATTTAAAATCCTAGCTACTTCGTAACGGCGGTCCCGAGTCAGATACATGTTAAAGAGGAATTCTTTTTCCAGTTCCAGAGTTTGGTACTTTGTATAGGGACAACGCTTTTTCCTCGTTGAACGAGCGTGGATCCAGTTTGCTGCCGGATTATCTGGAAAAGGGGAGGTATACAGGGAGAAGGGGGAGACGGGGGTGAGGGAAGAAAGGTCGTTAAATTAAATTTAACGAAGGATGGACTCTTTTCACAACTTTGGAGGAATTATCATAAAAGCCTTAATACCCCGATCTGTTTACTGTACAAATCATGTCTTGATGGTAGGTGGTTATGTGGAGTCTTTTATGGGTGCTTGTTGCTGCTTGCGCTAGGGTAGGCGTCTAGACGTTTTTATAGGTTAGTAAAACTATCAGTTTTGCACATTGGAGCCTTACAGGTTTCGGCAGTAAATCAAAGGGGCGATTTCTTTTTTACTTACTTGGGTCAAGTTGCTGTTGCTTCTCTTCCTTCAGATCGCTGCTCGGGCTGGGGTTGTGGCTGCAGCCTGGAGGCTCCTTGGGGCTGCAAGTAGCCGTCTTCTCCCGGGTCTCCTGCAGGAAGGAATTGCACGTGTACTCGGGCACACTGATCCCCTGAGACTCCCGGGACGAGGAGCACTCAGTCCTTTTGGAGGTGGAGGAGGAGGAGGAGGAGGAGGAAGAGGAGGCAGCTGCTCCCGTTTCAGGCTTTATCCCGTAGTGGCGCCCGTTGGAGGAGCTGGAGCTGCTGCTGGGGAAGCCGGGGAAGGGCTCTATCCAGGAGCGCACGTATCTGCCAGTCTCGGCTGCCCCTAAGTGGGGCTGGTGAATGTAGGGATGGTAGATCCCTGTCATTGCCGCAGACGGCTGAGGATGGACCGTGGACCAAGAAGTGGAGAACACGGTGGATTTTGGTGCAAAGCTACAGGAAGAAAAATCTGAACTCTCTGCAACACCTGACGGCCTGGAGGTCGCACTGTGACCTGCCTGGACGAATCTACTCCCGTAAACTTCTTCGCTTTCATGGCCTATGAGAGAATCGACATAATAGTTACTTATGGTGCCACTAGACGACATTTTTAGGCTCCCCTCTTAGTCATATAAAAGGTTACACTGTTAACTGTATATGATACCCTCCCGGAGAACAATCGTAGTATTTTGCAGACTGCAACCCTCAACCATTGGTTGTGGAGCCCACGTGATCATATTTACCAATACTAGGAGTAAATCAATCCGCTAAACTGGGGCTGCTCTGATTTAAAAAAATCGTCAACAACAATAACAATATCCGCGGACAATTAAACCCAAACTGTAACTGTAAGGCCCGGAAGGAGCCCGCGGGGAGACAGCTGCGCCTCTGCCCCAGCTGGATCCCAAGCGGGCGTGGCCCGAGCCAGCGGCTCAAGAACGAGACAGCCGGGAACTATTTCTTCCCCTCCTTGGAGTGATTTCTGCCATTCATTTCTTAATCCGGGAGACGCAGGGTGTTTAAATAAACCCAGCAGCCCGGGCTTCCGAATTAAACTGAAATCTGCCGAGAGAACCCGCTGGGAGAGGGGAGATTCTCGCTTGTAAAATCAAACCGCATCCAAGCGCTCCGAGTATACGACTGCTCATAAAACAGGAAAATGTTACAGTAAAAGCACATTGTGGTGACTTCCATATTTCAAAGCATGTGGCTGTATTCCTCCCCCTTCTAAACAAAGTTTCTATTTAAGGGACTTTTTAAAAAGAGAGAGATGCCCATTGTGTTGTTCTAAAACAGGTGGAAGACCTCTGTAATGATTTTATGCCTTTCCATAAAGATTTTATGAGGTGGATTTGATTATAGATTAATGTGTCCCTAATAAAACGGACTGACGGGACAGCAAAACCTGCACAACCGACTCGTTCCTGAACACATGCCCATGTATTTGTTAAACTTCGGGGCTCGGATGCTCCAACATAGCAAACGTTATTGAATCATTAACTGTAGCCTCGTCACAATTTGGGGAATGAACTATTGGCAAACGTTAGTCAACGAAATCTCTTACAAGTACATTACAAATATAAATAAAACCACATTTGAAAACAATTCTATCTCAGCAGGCGAGACATTGCACTATTGATAAGCAATGTTTTCCTGCTTAGTGTCTAATGCACAGATGCTTCTAATATAGTCCTTCCAAGCATATGCAAAACTCATCCCCTCCCTTCCTCCAAAAATAGTTTGAGAAGGATAATCCCCTTTATTTACTTCACATCCCTAGGTGGATTCTTCTGAACCGTTTGTGCTTCACCAACTAAAAAAATATCTGGTTAGTATTTAAAACTGAATTACCCATATTCGTCTGCACATTTCTGTTCTTTCAGACAGACTGAAGATGGACGTATTTGAATCTGAAGAAAATGCACACAGTTAGTTCATAACCCACAACAGTACTCGTTGAGAATATAACAACACCATACAGGAAAACAGTTCCTATGCACTGACAAATATAAGGAAGGGACTGAAATTCCTGTTTATTTGATGATTTATGGCTGTCTTCTTCATTTGCATGCTTATGTTTTATTTTCCATATACACAGTTTGTTTCATGTTAAGATATTGCACTTAATTATTCATAGATATAAACTGATTAGTCAGGAAGATTTAAAATGAACATTTTTTTCATACTTGTGAAAACTTGGTATGTAGCCAGCTAATTGCATTTCTACTACTTTGGCGATGTATTGAGAACTTTAAAGCGAAAGGAGAGGAACGTAAATAAAGGTTCAAATATATTTCTTATATAAACTGATGGAGAGCCTTGGTTTTAATATGGATATTTTAAAATCAGAATAAAAACATCATTCGTGAATACTGTCGGGGTCGTTAGCATCAATATATTTTTTCTCTGGCTTGAGGAAAATATTGTATGTTCCTAATTGTTGCCAGCCCAGTATATCTAAAACATATACCGAGACAAGAGAGGAAAATTTGATATCACCAATCACACTATGATCAGTAATCGTGTCATTAAGGAAGAAAACATTTAAAATATCGCGTATCTTATCTCTTGCTTTGGAAATTGCATGGATAGAGAAGGGTTGCTTTTTTGTTTGAATGCTGTTTTTCAAGAGTAGACAGTATCCACACATTTCGTTCCAGTATGGTTAGAAGGTGAAAGTATGTTCAAGCATTTGGACTTCAATGTGGAGTCATGTTCATTTGCAAGCCATTTACAGTTCTGTTTAGCATTTCATTCCCTTCTCTTCCCCCCACCCCAGTTTGTAAGATAAAGTGGCTGTTAATATTGTAACATTTTTCACATATGTACCGTTAAGAGTCGTGAACTTTATTAGCTTCATGTATGTTATAAAAATGGAATTGAGTGAAATAAAACGATCTTTCGAGCAAACAAAAATGGTGCAGAATAACAAAAGTAGGTCTGAATAGGTTGTCGTACTTTAGTGTGCACCGTTGTGAGCACTGCTAGTAGAAAAAGCTCATCCTTGCCAGATATCTAGGAGGATTGTTTCTCTTCCACAATGCTCTTCAAGCTCTTGAGTTCACCAAGAACTTCATGATGTTTTTCTGTACACATATTTCTGGATTTTGTATGTTACATTTTTAAAAGCAAACGAGGACAAGAAATCAAACTCTACACATTGTAGGTACACAATGACTGTTATTTTTTAAACCAACACACTAACGTCAAATAAAAAGACACACAGATTGCGGACAGCTTGTACTAGAGATTTTTTTTTTATCACTTACCATTTAGGAGTTGATTGAATGAGGATGTCCAGTTTATGCCATAATATTTTACTATCCTTTTGCATTCACTTTTCAGACTGCGAACGGTTACACAACATTTTACCAATTAATCATTTGTTTACAGTCACAATTATAAAATAATTAGGTTTATACCATTTCTCACCTCCTCACCCACCCCCTAAATAAAACCACACACAAAAGAGAAGAAACAAGAAAAGTAGCTACATCAATCCAAACCACTGATGATAAAGAAGGATCAGGAAACTAAGCTGAATCTGTACTTTTAAACATTTTTTAGAAAACCAAAGGAACCGCAGTAGTTTACAGACTTTATTGCATTATACATGCGAATAGAACATGCACAAGAAGAACATATTGCTGTTGTACGACTACTATACCACATATGCACCACAAGAAAATGTCTACAGTGGAGAAGAATTAATTATTCCATTTTATGAAGGACAATTTCTAAGTTCATTTGATAGAATAGTTACATTGTAATGTGCTTTTTTCCCAAAAGTTTTTCCCCTTAAAGTATTGAATGTATTCAAAATTTTATGGCCCGTATATTAGCTCCCACATAAATACCATTTTGTTAGAAAAAACATGAAAAAGTCACATTGTTTGGATGTTCGACAGTTCCAATAAGTTAAGACCAAATGATAATATTCAATCATAGTTACCCTGCATTACGATGAGAAAAAAAAATAAATTACACGTGCTAGGTTTTTATATATATATACTCATCATAGTAATACATATTCACTTGCAGCACTAAATGAATGACGAAAAGTCACATTCTATCAGAAAAAAATGAAAAATGAAGGGTTTTTTTTTCCAAGTCTCTCCTGCATTTTGGAACTGGCGGTGCTGTGCCCATTTCTCACTGTTTCAACCCCCAGGTTTACGGTTTAAGAGAAGGTCAGATTAGCGGTCAGTTCTCGGATTCGGTTCTCCCTGCTCATCTTCTTGAGCTTCATTCTGCGGTTTTGAAACCAAATCTTGACCTGCCTGTCAGTGAGGTTTACGCTCTTACTGATCTCTAGGCGGCGCTCTCGAGTGAGATACATATTGAATAAGAACTCTTTTTCTAATTCCAATGTTTGATGTTTAGTATAAGGACACCTCTTCTTTCTGCCACTCTTTGCAGTTAACCAATTGCTTGTTGGCGTATCAGACTTGATTTCCTCTATCAAAATCAAAGAAGAAGAAGAAAAATCAAAAATACCTCAGGCTGGTAAAGTGTACCCTTGGCCATGAACCCTCATCTATAGTGTCTGGCAGATATGTTAAATGTTGGTATCAAACATTGCTAGTATGAGTGTGTTCACTGGAATAAATGTTTAATTGCTGTCAGAATCAAGGTAAATAGTTCAGATTAAATGATGCACTATCTTTTGGAATTTGGGGCTCTTTTTAAAATTATATCCAAAGTTTTCACCTAGTACATAACACTTGAACAATATTTAACCTGCCATCAGTGCAATGGTAAAATTTTAACGGATCTGGGCTGCACATGACAGTACAAGTCTTATGAGACATTTATTAATAAAATCTCTCAATTAAAAAGTATGAATGTAATATATTTTCTGTCAGATTCCCCTATATCATATGCTGAATTACACAAAGAGGTATGGAAGCAGATATGGACATTTTTCTTAACTAAAATGATAATTTTTAATTTAACACCTTATACCACGGATTTTTTTAAAATTTTCCTTTTAGAATTTTTCCATTACAAAGAAATTTGTCCCAGATAAAGCTCGACTTGAATTGTTAAATAAATACTATACATAGAATTTCTGTGCACATACTGCTATAAAATTATCCTAAAGGTTGCCAGGCACATTTTTTTAAGAGGAAATGTCCCGTTTTTGATACTCCACCATATTCCGTTCAAAATTAAGGCTCTTATGCACTTTTAAAAGGAAAATACAATCAAATAATTATCTCCTTCATATTTTAAATACATTTCAAAATAATGTTGTACTTTTAAAGACAAAACCAAGGTTATCAAAACCACCACTTCAAAACAGCCCACTTTTCATCAAACAGATAGCGGGCTACTGTTTTCATTGTACATTTGTTTAAAACTTTGGAACCCATTTCTCCTCTATTTTAATAGGATCATAATTAACTTTCAATGCAATCAAACCACAATTAGACCGAGTGCAAATATTCGACCAAAATACTACAAGATAAAAGTCGAATTGGTCGTATTGTGCATGCTCAGAGCTATTTTAAGGTGTTTTACTGATTTTGACATGTTATTTATTACAAAGAATGAAATATATATTCTCCGCATGCACAGAGGTCTATCTGCATAGGAGGATATGCAAATATCAAAAAAGAATTTGTAATCTTTTGTGTAGCATTTTCCCCTTCTAAAAGCTTTAGAGACACAGCACCTGCAGCCCGATTCCTCCTTATCATTGAATGTTATGGCTGTAATGCTTGTTAGTATTTTACACCGTGTTTTACGATGCTGGCGTGTTCAAGTTATAGCACGTTACGGTTTAAACTTTATAATACCGACCTTTACTTTCCTTCTCCTGTACTTCTGGGCTGGACACAGAGCCTTCAGCCAGGCAGCTCCTTTCATCTTGCAAAGTGGACTTTGGCTCTGGACTTTCCACTTGAGAGACTTTAGCTGAGTTGTCTTGGTTGTTCGGATTTTCATTCATTTTCTTTTCCATCTGAAGTTGAGAAGATATCTGCGGTTTGGAGCTGCCGCGAGGGTTTAACTGTAACATTACAGTTGAACTCGTTTCAGGACTATTATTGTACTCTTGGGTTTTCCCAGTGGCGTAGGTCTGGCTTAGTCTAAAATATCCTGGGACAGGAACCTCGGGATTTTCAATGGGACATGATTCAGAGACCAACCTCTGGTAAGAAGGGACGTCTGAAGAAATTAGTTTTGTTCTCTTATCAGAATACATGCAGCAATTGCTTTCTTCCTTAATATTTGTAGTAAAGGAACAAGTGGGTACCTGCTGTGTAACAGGTTGCTCTATTCGACAAGATCTATTCGGATCTGTCCAACTGTCTACTTGAGGTATATAAGGATGTACATTCATACCCATATTTTGGTGATTAACTTCTCTTTTAGCCAGAGACGGTAGAAGTCCACAGGTTTGCATTCCATAAGTTCCAATGTCTGTGCTAGGTGGCATATACATGCTGGCGCTGTTAGAATAAAAACTGTCACTTCTACAGGCACTGATCAAAGAATCTACTAAAAAGGTATTAGCAGCAGGAGAGCTGTTTGGAAAGGACATTTTGGGGAGGAATTTGAAGAAGAGAGATTGTGTCCTTTGTAGGCTGACATCTCTAGGAAAACATTCCCTGTGTAATTGTGGATGCCTCTGCACAACCACATGACAACCAAGCCAATGAGATTTGAAAATGGCCTTGAGCCGCTACCTCCCAGCGAGTCACGTGCTCCGCGGGACAATCCGGGCCGCGTCTGAACTGTGGTCAACAGCGACATCTAGAACGTCAAGGGGAAAGTGCTCGCCTACCCAGGAGCGAAGCAGCCCTGGCGCACTGCGCTGATTTAAAACAAGGGGCTTTATTTCTTTTAGTTGTGTTTTATTACAAACAAGCTGAATCCGAATTCACCGAACTCCTGACAGCTTACTGCCCCTTGGTCCAAGGAGATGGGGACAAACACGAGACAGATCCTTGCTGACAGAACGCCCCGGAAAATCACTGTAATGTACATAATGAAACGCCCATAGTTTGTGCAATTTTTTTTTTGGTACGAAAATAAGTGGTTTCTTCTGACCGCATGGACGCTCATTACTTCAAGACCCTGTGCAGTTTCATGCAGAAGACAGTTGTTTGCAAGCAATGTGCTCTCAGAGCAACCGCCCCCAAAGCTCACTGCACGAGAAAGGCTCTTTCTCCCCCTTTTCCTTAATGCTAGCAATACTAATTACCAAAAAAAAAAAAAAAAAGAAAAAAAAAGAAAAAAGAACCTTAAAAGTTTTAGACAACTGGATGTGCTGAACCATGTGGGAAATCCAAAGGTGTCATTTGGTTATTATGCAAAGAAAAATATGTTTTCCTTTTATGGATTTTGTAAAAGCATTGGTTCCTGACAAGCGAAAGGTACAAAAGGTTGTGGAATTTATTAATACGTATTAAGAAGAATCAGGGCGATCAATAAAATTCTCATCTACATTCTTGGGCTACTTGGTAATTTTCTTGCTTCTGAAGCTTTTTAAAGAGTTATACCCTCTGTTGCCACACACGGGAAGATATTTTATTAACAAATCAATCGAGACTTTGTAAAGGATAAGATTAATAGTTAAGATTTAGCATAATGGCGTTCGCGTTATGAATTATTGAAAATTATACTATTGATTTTTTCCCTCGCTACTAACCAAGAAGGTCAATTTTGTTTTAACACAAACCGTCAAATATTAAAAGCTATACTTTTATCATAACGTGAGTGTATAGTCACCCTAGATTCCTAAAATTGTTTTACAATGCTCTCGCTCTCTCTGCATATGCAAAATAAAATAAGATAAAAAATAAAATAAAAAATTACTTGCCCTAGACACCGAAAGCACCATAAACATAATTTCTTCTTCTGTAGTATTGCTCATTTAAAAACATACAGAAACTCAGTTTTATTACAACTGTTCAAGCCACTTCTTTTATTTCCCCAGAAGAATAAATGCCGCATGAATATTTTAAAAAATCACAGAAAGCAACAGTAACTGCCTACTTGGCAAATTAGACTTTTATTTTCCGACATTTTAAATGTGTTTTGTTGGTTCCCTCCTCACTTTGTAACTATATTTACATCCAGAGCTATTACTTTTTAAATTGTGAGAGACCAGATTTGATCGCACAAGAATTCATTATATTTTTGCCTAGTTTCAAACTCAAACATTTCTCGTTTAAGACTAGTACTGTCAAGGAATTTCATACAGACAACGTGAACTTGCCGATAAATTCCGTTTCAGGTTCAGCTAGCTATTTATTTTGGGCCTTTACATAGTCAAAACTCTGTTTTTAAAAAGTCCAGATATCTAAGAACAAAGTACATAAAAGGCCGTTTAAACTCTATCTTTTGCACAAACGCATAGTTTGAAATGGCGTATTTCAGCAACGTGAATTTTAATCTTATACGAGTTCCTGGTGTTTGAATGTTTTTCACTCTTCCGTACACTTTACATTGTTGGAAACAATAACCCTATTTAAAATCTCGCTGTGGCAATGAGACAGACCCTTTAAAACCTTATCGCAGCTGTTCAAATACAACATCATTGTCAGGTTAAGAGTGTCTTTTACAGCTTCAGTCTCAAGCTTCAGTGTTGCCAGAGAGTTTAAATATTACCTTCATAATATGAGCTACTTTTAAGATTTTTCTGCACTCCCTAAGTCTTGTATGCCTCCCTACCCTTTTCATGTATATTTATTCGCCACCGAGCATTTAGCACAGAAAATGGGATTATGTGTATATTTAAGATCATTATCAGAGCCATTGCTAGGATTTGCCTGAGCTCAGGAACAAGCTCCAGTAGAGTTCACGATGCTCACTGTTTGCGGACTGGGATTTTCCTCCTGCTTTCTAACAATTTCCTCTTTTGGAACAACAGCCCTGACAACCCACCGAGTTTAAAGAAACAAAATACTATTTTCCTTGACACTGTTTAAGACTTGACTGTTAAATCTAATCAGGAATTTTATGCCCATCAAATGGTGTTTCATAGTCTTTATTTACCTTTTAAGAAAAGAATGTCCCAGAAATATTCCTACTGAAGTATTATCCCAGAGGTTTGCTGTGTATTTCGCCCAAATAGTAAAGTTAAAACAATAACCTAATCCTTAAATGATCTGCATTCCTGCGTCTGTTTTATTTAATGAGCTGACTCTGCTGCTGCTGATTATGCATTACGTTTCTTTGATTTAAGTGAAAGTATGATTTTAACATGTCAGAATATGTAATTCAAATTATTATTATTTAATACTGAATTTAGAAATGTCGAATATCTCAATTTGGTCATAATAAATCATGGCTTTTAAAAAATCGTACACGAAGCAGCCTCCCTTTTATCTGGAAAAATGAGCATTAGGAAAGTTGGAGTTTGTTTGCCATAGAAGTTGAATAAACGTGCAGTAGTCTTTAGGGAAATGATTACTTACATTCTAGGTACTTAAACTCACTATTTTAAAAATCATATTAAGACGGAATAAAGTAATTAACATTAATAAATAAATCAATAGTGTGCAATAAACGAGATATACAATCTACGTTAATACAAAAGGTTTTCTTTCGAAGACCCATTTTTTTCGAAGGGGGGACCCCAAAAAGGGCCCATATATACTAGATTACTATTTCTAATAAAGTGTAGGTTGGCGTTATGCTTTTCAGTCTTAATAAATATTATTAATAGAAATCCGAAGTTAAAAGATGTTGCTGTGAAGTTTAATTTTCATTCACCTCCCCCATGTTATTACAGGTTATTTTATTTTTTTCCCCAACTGTTCTAACGATTATTACTTGCAATTTCTTATGTTGGTATCGGATTATTAGTTTAGGATGGAAGAATGGTTACGAAAAAGGAGAGAGATTTTGCAGATGTATTATCAATCAGTGCAAAAGATTTTGCGAGAAATAGTTAACTTTAAAATAGCCAGAAACCCAGGAAGTCTTTAGTAATATTGCTTTCGCTTTGAGCATTTAATGTAGGAAGATTCTAAAAATGCAAAATTTATATTGTATATCACGGTATTATATTGCTTTGCGATTTGAGAATATTTTTATTCAGCAAAAAAAATTAATTGGCTACAATAGCGTGACCTTTCTTTTTTAATAATGTAATTGTAACATTATCCTGCTTTTCGTGAGTCACGGGTTTTTTGCTTGGATTGTTGGAACTTTTAAAAAATATACCGATGCCATTATGAATTTGAACAATATTATTGTTGATAAAACAATTGTGACTGCACATTAGCTTTTCCTGCAATAGTAATATTGCTGTCTTGTGTGATCATACATAGGTGCATTGCCTATATTACGAAGATATTCACACATGGATTAAAGTTTAGCCTATTGTGCATCCACATTTCTTTGTACACGTAAGCACAAAACTCAGTGCGTGATCTGGATGATATCAGCTTTTAGCGTGTAGACAGGCCAGTGAATACGCCCCAATCTTATTTATTTTAAATGCACCTTTATCTAGATATAAATTCCTGACAATTTGTTCTTGAACCAGAAATACTCTATTCGTTGTTCTGATAGGACCAACCAAAATAAATTGGGAAATCTCTGACAGTTTTTAAAAAAGTATACTCTCCCTTATTCATCCATAGAACCATCACAATTACATGATGATCCAAAAAAGAACAAAGCCACATTTTAATCTTCATCTAATTATTTAATTAACAATATGTATGATTTCAATCACAAGTTTACATTCCTTGAGAATGGCCTTCGTATAAATATGAAGGGCTAAAACATATAGACGCCAAGAGGTGGAGTGAAGAGGCAAGATTTCAAAAGAAGTACGTTAATTTAAAAACCAACCAAGCAACCTATCAACAAAAATATTTTTCTGTATTTATTCCTCCTGGAACTAAGTAACTAAATTAATTGCGGGGAGAGAGGGTTTGCTCTGCATTTTGGATTCTGTTGATAAGCGTTACCCTTCTCTTCAAAGATTCCAATGATCTTAGATGGGACAATGTCATTTTATTACAGACTATTTCTAAGAAACCGTTAACAATGAACTTCTAAAAAACCTAGCAGACAAACTGTCAACTAATTCTTTCATGGCGGTAGGGCTTGTTAAATAGAGAATACAGTTGAACAAGTAGATCATGCATTAGCTAGTTTTAGACGAATTTTTGCAAATAAGCAGATAAAAACTAACTGATCTTTGGTGTTATTATTTACACGTGCGTATTGGGGACAAAAATAAATAGGTAAAATTCACTGGAAAACTCCCAGGAAATGTATCGTTCTATATTTAATTTTCAAATCTTTTAGTTACATTTTAATAGCTCTCTGCAGCATTGTAAGGAGAGAGATTTTATTTAGCAGTCCCTTGGGAAGGTGATGTTCCGATATTCAAAATATGTACTCTTCCGTTCTGTCATTTATACTAAACAGGCGCATTCCGAATCAAAAGCCCGTCTTTTGTTTAAATTACATACACCTCTAAAACTATGTTAAAGCTGTGTTTACACTTCTATAAGAACAGCCTTTTAATAATATTTTACAGATAAGCTTTGAAAAGGAGACACATTTTTTGATATAACTTTTGTTCTTTGGGTGTTAAGATTGCACTAAAAAGAGGAACCAGATTTTCGCTCTGCTGAACGAATTCTGAATATCATTATATTCTCTTAAAATTATAGGATTTTTAAACCTCAAATGTATTATAAAAGATTAGAACAAAAAATTTCTTTTCAAGTGGCATATTCCTTGAGCATGTCACGGTTATGGGTTATTTGTTTAATAAATCTTCTTGATGCTTTATTTTCTCATTTCGAAACCCCAGAAATCTTATCGTTATTTATATTATTAGATTTTGTATTAGTAGCACAATTACTATTAAGAGGAAAATAGATTTGAACATCAGGACAATTGTAAGCATTACAGAACATAAGCGCGCCCTCCTGTGGAATTCAGAGGCAAAGCACAAGGGAATTTATTTCTCTTCTTTGGCTTTCAGTTCAACCTTGATACTTTTTAGGTGTATTCGACAATGGGGTTACTTTCTGTTTTTAAATAGACATTAAAATATAATATATTTTCAAAATTCGGCAATGATTATATCGGTATATTTAGTTTCTGGTGATCATCTTTGCGGTGCCTTAACATTTTAAAGGACCGTGTACCCTTGGATGATTTATTAAATAGACCACAGGGATCTGAAAAATCAAATAGCATATTCTTGCGCTATGGATTAAGACCAGGAAGAGATGTGCGATTTTTGTGATAATGTTACATTATTTAATTTAATAGTTTTCTATTACTACTATGTTTCTCCATTTGATAGGATGTTTTCTCTTAAAAATAAATTTGAAGATGAATTCTCTGGAAATATTGTTTTCCTCCAAAATACTTAGTTATTTTACATTTCACTGCTCTGCAGATACTATTTTAGCTCGGAGCGGTTACAGAAAGAATGGCCTTTCCTATATTTCCGGGACACGATATAAGTATTAAGAAAAAATAGAAGATATTTTAACATAAATAACAGATTCGATGAGGGACCTGTCCATACAAAGAGTTATGGGGAAGTATTCACGACAGCTGGAATTTTCTTATCTTTATGATGCATTTGCTAATAAGACTAACTATGCAGTAGTTAGCGTGTGTGTGGATGCGTGTGTGGTGAGTTTGTGTATGTGCGTGTGAGAGAAGAGATCGAGAGACAGAGAAAGGGAGAGAGAGAGTGGGTGGTGGTTGAAAATAACAGAGGAACCTTAAGGCGCCTAATTATTCAGAAAGGTTAAAGGTGATGACCTTGACATTTTGGAAGTTCAAAGGCATACACTTATGTTTTTCTTGCTAAAGAGTTTTAAATTTTATTTTTTTTGCTACGTCTTCTTATGATTTCATCAGATAATTTTTAGGTTTTTTGTCTTTTCCGGCTTTATTTCCGTACTTTTGCGTTAACTGGATGCAAGTGTAATGAGATCCACTTTTCTCTTCTTTTTCTATTCAAAAAAGCCAAATCCTTTTCTCACTCCTTTCCTTTATTGCACTTTGCGGAAATCTCTTTTTCACCCACCAGAAAGTGTATAATATAACCCAATTAAGCTGTTGAGAACCTCGGCTTTTATGGTGATGTCTAGACAGTTCAAGGTTTTGTAAACAGCTTCGTCAGGTCATACTACATGAAATGAAGCGGGGACCTTCACCAAATTCTTTTACTTTCAAAATAAAGACAAGGGCCAGTTATTTTATGCTAAGTTGGGGAAACTGATTACATTTCTGTGATTAAATGTAGGAAATTCAGAACGAATTGGTAAAAAAACACAGTGAAAATATTCACTCTTTTCCCCCAAAAAACATTTTTTACTAGTTGCAATTGTTTACAGCTGCTTGTTGTTTGAAACATGCAGGGTTCCATTCTGACAATCCTTTCCTAGCTAGTAAACATCCATTTGAGCTTTGAATTCTTGTCTCAAACATTAGACGCCTGAACAGTTATTATAGTAATAGTGGCACCATCAAGAGTGATGGTCTTCAGACAGTCGTGTTTGGGCTGCCTTAAACTGAGGGGAATAACAGTGAAAGTTTTATATAGAATAAATTCGAGATTTAAAGTAACATTAAATTCAGCTAAAATGATTTGATTTAACTTCCTCCATTGTTACTTAATTGAATTTGGCTTTAGTGGAGGACACACTCTGATCGTTCAGAGATGGAAATCCATAAGTGAGCAGAAGATAGAACCTTAACTTTACTAGAAACCATTTATTCACATGTAAAAGACAGTGCTCACGCGTTTATATGACAATAAACACACACACACACACACACACACACACACACACACACACATACCATGTACATTTACCCTCTTTTAAATAAACTGCATTCACTTAAGGGAGAATAGGGTTATCCTAGAACAAAACCAACAGGGAAATAAGCCTCTTTTAAAAAAGCAAAATCTACCATACACATAACCGGTCCAGTGGTGTCATTATGAAAAAGAAAAAAAAAACACTTTGGGCGATAAACATTGGAGAATGGACTTTTGGATTTACCCTCGCTTCCCCTTGTGAGGGACGTGTTCCGCCAAACCCCCGATATCTCCAGTGGACAGTGATTGTTTGGAGGCACCAGAGTTGAACAAGAAAATGAAACTTTGCGTTCCGCAGGGTGAATGTGTCCTGTAAACCAATGTCGTGTTGTATTCAGATGGCAGGTTAGATAGGGATATTTTCTTTTTTTTCCTTTCAAAACAAGGGGTTTCCAGTGAAATATTGGAGTCGATCTCTGTTCAATTTCTTTTCTTTCATCCTTCGATTCTGGAACCAGATTTTAACTTGTCGATCAGTGAGGTTCAGCATTCTGGACAACTGCAGTCTTTTTTCTTTGTTTATGTACACGTTGAAGAAAAACTCACGTTCCAGTTCTCTTATTTGATATTTGGTGTAGGGACATCTCTTTTTCCTTGATCGCTGGGGAACTGCTGAAATTCAAGACAGAATAAACCGATTTTATGCTGTTGCAAAAACCACTTGCAGATAACGATAGATAAGACACAGTCACAACATGCCACTTAGAAGAAAGCTGCAGCCTAACAGTTAAGAAAATATTCTGAGAGATTTCTCTCTCCATCCCCCTTGTGGGTAACGTTGCGAAAGGTGGACATTTTCAACTTCCCCTTAAAACAGACCCAATCTAGCAGTACAGAAAGATGTTTAAATTGGCTGGAAATATTCCAAGGCTCTCATAGTACTCCCCCAAACGAAATGAAAATATTAGAATCTATAATTAAGGGTGCTTTGAATAATAGCTGTGAAATGTCTCTGTCTTTTCCCATATCAACAATTCAATAACAATTAATATCCTCCTCCAAAAATACCTTCAGCCCACGTAAATTGGTTTCCTATCGTAAACACGCTTTACAACGGTAAAGGAAATCTTATAGGATATATAAAATCCTTTGGATGCTTATAAAATTGCACATAAAATGCGGCTTGACAAAGTGTTGGCCTTGTACCGTTGCCCCCAGTTTACTAATGATACCTACCTGAACTGTTGCTCTTCTCTGCAACAGCCTCACCAGAAGGGGAACCGGCGCTGTTTTCTGTTGTCACTTTCTTCTCTTGGCTGGAAGGTGTTTTACTACAAGTGCTATTCTGAGGTTTCAAGTCGCTCTTGGCCGCTTCCCCCTCGTTCTCTGCTTGCTGCTGGTATGGAGGTCCATTGGCTGTCTCATAAAACTGGTCAAATCCTTGAGGGAGAATGCCGTTCCTTCCCACCGCGTTGTAGAAGTTGGAGGCAGCGGCGGAGGGTCCAGGGTGGCTGCACACAGGATCCGTTTTGAATAACATTTCCGTCCTCCTGTTAGCAGGCTGCAGAAAGTCTCGATGCATAACCTCCTCAGCTGAGTAATAAGGAGCATAACTGCCCCTATACTGCCATTTGCTGCGCTCTAATCCGTATTCCCTGAATGCCACTTCTCGCACAGGTTGGACATGAGGTAAATTAGAAGAATAAGGAAAAGTCATTTGACAGGAAGACGATTGCGACAAAAAAGAGGGTTTCGTCGAGAAATCTGAAGGTGAAACGTAATAAGCGCACCCTGGTAGATACATATTGGATGCACTGTGGCTGCAATCGTCAAACTCAGTCATGTCTTCCTTTTTGCGATTGCAAGCAACCAGGAGACTTCAGTGCATTGAACAAGATCCATCTATTGCACAAGAGGGTTTGGACAGGATCAACTAAGAAAAAATCCCCACCGTGTGCTGACGTGCAATTCATCTTGATTGATTCTAGTGGTAATTATGTCACGTGACGCAATGTAGAAATGTCCTTATATCTATATCAGTCCTTCGGAAAGACTCCTAAGGTCTCTCCAAAGAGCCTCCCAGCACCGAGAGAGGAGCCAGGCATTTGTACAAATGTTCCATTTTTATCTTTCTTTCTGCCACGGCGAGATGGGGTAAATAGAGAGAGAGGCTAATCACCTGAGAGAATGCAGAGTCTGCGTAGCGACTCTCACCCGCGGCTGGAAATCCAGCCCCTACCACTGAAGCAAAACGCACGCACGCAGAGCTCCTCCGATCCCCTCTTTCTAGGCATGTCTCTAAACAGATTTAGAGAAAGAGGCACAGACAATTCAACTGGGAAAGGTCATCCCTAGCGAGCTGGGTGTGAGCTTCACATCCGAGACCTCGACTCTGTCAAATGACAATTTAGCACCGGAGATATTTGCTTGTTGCTACTTACTCCGATGATTAGCTGATGATAGTAAATTCAGGAAAACAAAGACCCTATTTACATACTCTAGCAGACTTGCTAACTCAGATCTAGAAATCCGTAGTTGGCATAACAATCTGTTACAAAATTCAAACTATGAGACTCAGTAACCCAATTTTTCACTTCCCCAAGTACAAGACCTGTGTGTGAGAGAGACTGAAAAGAGAAATATGCAAATAGCACATTGCCATTAGCCTATTTTGTTAAAGGAAGTCTCTTTCGGGATTCATTTGGAATTATGGAGAGATTATGATGCAACATCATCTCTTTGGAGGAAAAGAAACCCAACAGTCACCATTTCCTCGGAAAGCAGAATATCAGACAAAGTGACCGGCACCATGAACAACCAATGTTCATTTTCATTTCATAGTTGGGAGTTTTGGTAATTAACGCATAGCCACATAATAAGAGTTAGCTCCGCTTATTTTTTAAAAATAGGATTATACCTAAAATGAGCACAACAATGGGCCACCGAGTATGAAAACAAAATTAATTAATTAATTCATAATAAACTTCGGAAATAACCCTGCACCAAGACAATTATTCATTGCGAAGGCATTTACTAAATCTCTGTAGGAATCTTTTGTTCCCCCCAAAGTCCAAAATGTCCAGTTTAGCCACAGGGCATGCTCGTCTCTAAATAAAAAAAAAAAAAACATGCCGTTATGCCACACAGAATCGCTTTTGTAAAAAAAACCCAAAACAAAACAAAAACAAGCTTGAAAGCCAAGCCTTTTCAGGACATTGTCTGCAAACACTCAGGCCACGGATGCCTTAAAATCTTAAAATCTCACACAATGCAAAGCCCCCACAGGTGTGGAAGCAGAGTGAAAGAATAATGAAAACAAACAAAAAGGAAAGAAAAAAACCCAGAATCTTAACTTTGTTATCACGGCTGAACCCAGAAAAGGGGCTCAGTATAACCTGATAAAACATCTGCACTGGGTGGTAGCAATGACAGACACCTATTGTGTGCGCTTTGCTTTTAGCTGTAGAAAGAGGGAGGTAGAGGTATAGAATCTTTTATTTCGATTCTCCCTCCACACCAAAAAAATCTTCAGACGTGTCCATAGGATACAAGGGTCGTGAAAGCAGCTCCTAAAACTGAGCATAATTTCCTATATTCCAAAGGGACTAAGTCCAAAGCCATTCACACAACTTGAAGTTCAATCTATTTTTTTCCATGATGCCTCTTTTGTATCGCGCCATTAATGCAACAATCTGATTTATCCCATCAGATATACTCATTAAAGATCTCACTAGATACAACGCACAGCACATAATACATCATTTCCTTCCTTGCGGAAGACTTTCAAGCCTTTTAGATTTTGCTGCAACAACTATCTCCTAAAAATGATGACTGCGGAGCTAAAATGGCTTCTGTGTCCCTTCCAACCCTGAGTTCCCAGCAGAACATGGCCAAGATTCCTTTGCATGATGCTCCAGGATTTCTCAAAACTAAGATACTAGTTAAATGGGGAGCTATGAACCTATGAAACTTTATTTACTTTAGCACTCAAAACAACTAATTAAGCTCTAGTCGAAATCGTATCCCTTTCTTTGGCTGCAGAAACCCTAGAATCAGTTAAATATTGAGGTAGGAGTCAACCAATTTCAAACAAATCAAGTTCAACGACATGGGGACGATTTGTTAATAAGAAAATCGGCTTGATTAGGAAACAATCCCTGACCAAAACCAAAAAACCCAACAAGCTGATTTTTTGAATGTCCACCCAATAACACAGCAGAGATTCCAACAGATTTCGATGAATGTGCGAATTCCTGATTGCTAAAGCATTTCTACCCCATATTAGAGCCTAGCCCAACTACAAGTAATCCTTTTTCTACCAGATGAAATAGCATCGAAACAAATGCATATAGTGGATATATTCAAGCGAATACTTTACCATTAGGTGTCTTGTAACATCTGCAATCGTTGCCTAGAATTAGCAAGTATTCTTGTCCAAGTGACATTTCCAAAAGACCTCCGTGAAAATTAAGACGACTTGCATAACATTCGGATTTAAAAATATATCCAGTCCGGCTAGAGAAGATGCGGTATTTTTGTGCCACCCAAGATAAGACACTAACTTGACCTTAACTTTGTTATGGCGCCCCTAGTATCTGGAGAACGTGAACAGACACTGTCTGGCAGCTCTCGTAAAAACTGACTGGAGAAGAGATTCTGAGTCATTTCATTTATTGCCACTACAGTTCTGCAAGAAAGCTTTTCCTCTCTGCCAAACTTTAATTATTTATGCTCTTTTAGAAAACACAAAAGCACCCAGACTTTCCTTTCTCTGGCAATCTAGCAGGAATGAAAATCATATCTTAATCATTTTATCCAATTTAGATTTCGGTCCGAATGTAAAGATGTTTATGTTGAACTGAATAAATGAATGTATGTATATATGTGTGTACTGATACAATACATGCATGTTTGTGTGCTTACTTGCACGTACATAGACGCACACGCTCCCAGAAATCTATAGGTATAGAATTACATATAGGAGTATATAAATAGTTAAGAATATATTCGTGTTTACTTATTTAATATATAGAGATTTATTTAATACGTACCTGTATGAGTGTAGGTATTTAGATACAAATATATTTCTGTAGAGACACATGTATATATATAGTATGGATATCTTAGTGTGTGTATCTATCTATATAACTATATAATCACACACTCAACTGAATGTGTGTGCATACATAGTATATCTTTCTATATCTGTATATTTGCATGTATGCATTTATACCGAGAGCGACGGTAGTTGCTTTATATTCAGGGTTGCAGTTTATCTACAAAATATTGTGCCACTCGGTGTCTGTGCGCGCGTGTGTGTGTGTGTGCGCGCGTGTGCCCGCGTTTGCGCTCGTGCTTTGGTTATATATTTTAGATTCTACATCTCCTATTTTTCCTTTTATTTTTTACTTTCATTTAAAGGCCATAAAGAATGCAGATTCACAGTAAGTGAGCATCGCAGAGCAATTAAGCTTAATTAATAATGCATTGTTCTTTCCACATTTTTCATCTGATATTCCTCCCGAGCTTTAATATTAGAAAATTAAGAAATAAAATGGTTTGGCAGTTTGTAAATTTAAAGAGGGAAGTGGAAAATGCAATATAAACAAGTTATTTTTTGCCAGACAGCATTGAAAAGGAATACTATGCGGGGGAGGGGGGAATCAGCAATGAAGCTTCAGAAGTTTTGCGTCTTTTCTTCTGGATTTTTTCAGTTGAATTTCTTTGTATTATTATTATCGAAGAACATGCCAGGAGGAGCAGAGATTTGTATTTGGCAGTTCACATTAGCTTGAAATAAAAAATCTTTAAAAAGATAATTTCTGGAATTCTCAGAATTTATTGTTTCGCTGGTGGTTTTCAGAAGTGTTCTCGTTTGAACAGCGAGATCCTCATCCACAGTTTTTGCCTCCATTTGTGTAATGAGGTAACATGATAATTTAAAAGACATAAATACTAATCCCCAGTTTGCTGACTCTCATTCCTATCATCGAAAATATCTCTGCACCCGTTACCGCTTCCCTCTTCTGTAGTAACCAGCCTCAGGCATTCAGAAACATTGCTGATATACTGCACCCCCCAAAAAAGCCAGTATTTATATACAAAATTAGCTGTAACGAGTGTTTCCTTACAACTGCCATAACACATTTTAAAGCTAATGACTGAATAGGAGCAAGTTCAAATGTGTCTTTTTAAATTATATTTTGGCTAACGCTGAAGCTATTTTCAATCAGTCACTAGCCTTCTATTAATAGACAGTTTCTTTGTACTGTTTACTATCATTCTAATCCTTATTCACACGCCTCGAAGAAGTACATTTAAGTCTATTTCATATCAGAAAAACAGGGGTATAACCCAGTCCCCGTCATTTTGAATTATTATTATAGAGGAAAGGCAGTCCAAGATTTCCCGTGCAGAAAAAGCCTCTGCATTAAAAGCTGATTGACGTGGACAATATATTCAATAGACATTTTAATCAGAAATTTTTAAAATATAAAACCCAGTAAATATATGTAATTTTCATTTGATTCGCATCTGATAGAGAGCTCAGTTGCACATTTAAGGTAAAGGGATCAGCAGCAAAAAAGAAGTAAGAGAAGTGGGTTTAATTCGAGGAAGCATTTAAAAAACATCAGGTGAGTTGGAAAATGTGTCGAGCTCTTCTAGCTGAAGTTAGGTGTATTTATAACTGAAGATGTTTGCATTGGACAAAAGCACAGAAGCTGTAGTGCTCAGAAAAAAATATATGCGAAATGATCATTTGAAGTGACAGATGAAATAATAGTAATGGAAGTAAATCCCTGCCATGAATCGGAGAGCTTTCAATGTTTACCAAGTTCTTTGGCACTACTATATGTTGTTAAGGTGTGTGATTAAAAAGAAATCTGCCTTTATTAACAGATCGACCGGTATTAATCGCATCTTTATAGCCTGCAACGAGGTGTTTTGCCCACCCTCCCCCATGTAACATTTGGATCAGGCCGAAGTCATCTTCTAGACTAACAAGACTAAAGACAGCGTAGACTGAGCACAACACGGGCCACCAAATAAACGATTTGCATCAAACAAATGGCAGGATCCACACGATTTTTTTAGTTCCATTTCTAGATCATGCAGATTGAAACAGAGCAAAGTTATGGTAACGCTGGCGCGGGGGGGGGGGGTGTCTACTTTTTAAAAATCTCCTTCGCAGTGACATTTCGCTTCTTTCTTTCAGAAGAGAGGGCGAATGGGGTGGCCGCGGGAGCTCATACAACTGAGTTTTGCACTTGGATTCTGGTCAATGAATCAACACATTTTATCACGGACTTGACTGGGAGAGCATTATCTTTTTCAAGGCTGTCCAAACGCACTGTATGGGCGGGGGGCGGGAGGGGAGAAGAGACACCTCGACACTTTTGCTGACAAAGACAGACACAATACTGACGTCCAAATAAAAGTTCCTTTTTTTAAATGGAGCAGGCAAGAAGATTATCAACAACCTGCGCGTCTGAAAACCAAAGCAAAAGGCAGCTCGTTTACATGTACTGCTTTGTGGTATACGAGTAAGAAGCTGCGGCGAAGGGCTCAAAGCCCCGATCCCTGACGTCCATTCACTGTTTAAACGTCTAGGTATAAGGGCAGGGTAGGGTGACCAGGTGTCCCGACTTTATAGGGATAGTCCCGATTTGGGGGTCTTTTTCTTATATAGACGCCTATTACCTCTCACCCCCTGTCCTGATCTTTCATACTCGCTGTCTGGTCATCCTAGGGCAGGGCTGCAGGAGACAACTGCAGCCTTCAGTCGCAAAGGAAGGTTTGAAGATGCACAAAGGATTCCCCATCCCCCGTACTGCAGGCATTTTCATTCAGTTTGCCGCAGCCTAGGACTCCAGAACAGAGAGTTATTCGACCCCTTTTAAAATAAGTAGCAGGAGTTAATGCATCGTTTTCAACACGCAAGAAGCAAAAAACCTTTGGGCGCGTTATGAAGCCGTATAGTCAGGTTAAGCCATGCCCTTGCGCACAAGTCACGTGCCCCGCTAAAATGCATGCCTCTGGGTTCTCGGATCTATGCCATTACGCTAATGGATTATTAAAAATAGGGTTTATTTGTTATAGGCTTTCCCATTTTTAGAAAACAGGCTATTCCCAACCACAAAATAAACAAACATTGCGTGCTCATACTGTAAGGCAAGTTAATATATGAAGGAACTGGTCAGTGTTTAAATATCCAAGATCATAACTAGTCAACTTCTTTTATTTTTTTTCTGCAAAATTATGTTTACATACAGTTAGAGAAATGGATCTTAGCTCAGTACCGCTCATCCTCCCAGGAAAGAATAAAGTAGAAGAAAATCTGTTATAAAGGGAAATAAAGGATAAGAGCTGATAATACAGGTCTTAGAGTAGCCTTTTGATGAGTTTGCTTTCTTCGTTTTGGCCAAGAATTCAATATTAGCCAATTTACAAGAGCCCCAAGGGTTTGCTTAGAACTTCTAGGATTTGTTTTAATAATAATAATATTAAAGTTTTCTCGAGAATATACACTAGAGCTGCAAAAAGAACAAGTTCATTACAGGAATGGCAAGACTTTTGTCTAGTACATAGAAAGCGCCTGCTCACGCATTATTACTCTTTTCTTTTTCATCCGTCGGTTTTGAAACCAAATTTTAACTTGTTGATCGCTTAAATTCAGTCTGTTTGATAGCTCTTTCCTCTTCTGTCGGTTAATAAACTCATTGAGGAGAAACTCGTTTTCCAACTCAGCAATTTGTTGTTTTGTGTAAGGTTTCCGTTTCTTTCTTAATCTTCCCTGGGCGGGACACCAAGGCAAACCTACAACAAACATGTCGATAATTTAATGGATAAATTGTCTGCAATACACAGAGCATGCAATAAATCGCATTACACAAATGTAACTTGCTCAAAGTATGTTTTCGTCAGTTACATTGGACATCACTATAACTATCTATCCTGTCAGATTAATTATCTCCCCAAATGGATAGCGTGTAATTAAAATAATTCAAAGGGTCTTTTAGCAGATTATTCTCTAGGTCTCTTCTAGACAAAGTGAGTTATTTAAGGCATACCATCCTGCACTGAAGGTCTCAGACATGACTGGACTGCTGCAGACTGCACTGTCAGGTTCAAGTTGACCGAATTCTTGGTGTCCTCCTTTAAGCTTGAAGGAGAGGAATTCACTTCAAAAAGAGCGGATGAGCCATGCAAGCCCCTTTGCAGGCTGGAGTGGTCATACTTCACTGGCTTCAAGTTGGGTGGATGAGTGATACTTGGGTCATTGGCAAAAGAGAGCCTCTGCCTGCATCTTTCGTCCTGTTTGGAGCTTGCTTCGTGGGCGTAGTACTTACTGTTTTCTTCCAGGCACTCTTTGTTGCTGTTGGAATGGAGCTGGGTTGGAACCGAGCCCGTAAGGTATGGCTGCGAGGAGCCGCTGAAAGCGTGGTTCTGAGGCTGAGCTGCACACGAACTTGAGCAAGTCCAAGGGATCGTGCTTCTGGGGTAGGGAATGGTGGGTAGAGCCGCCAGTTGACTGCCATTAGTCCGCAAATTAGGAAAATAAAAGGAATCCGGCGACTGCAAATTCAAGAGAGAACCAACGTAGCCAGATCTGTAGAGACTGCGCTCACACATTTCCAACAAAGGCCTTCAGCTGTTCTTACCGCAGGATTTAGTTACAACGGGGAATAAGCGGCAAGCCTAAAACGATTGGACGAAACTTTGCATACAGGTTCTTCAAAGCCGGCAATTTCAGCACCGCCTACAGCCACTGAGCCCTCTTGTTCTAAGTATTATAGAAATCCTTGAAATATGAAAATCCCTAACTTGCAAGGGGGAGGAGAAAGCTTTGTCCCCACTCTATAAAATGAGTGGAGTGGGAGTGGAACGCTGCCTTACAAAGGGGGAAAATAGGAGAAAACCAGCATTTGTAAAGCTTTAGATTGGGCACGTTTGCTAGATTTCGGAGAACTGTGATTTCTCCTTATGCCTACTTGACTGGATCATTACGATTATTACGCATTATTTTTTCACCTCTGGTTTCCTCATTTATTGTAAAGGTGTGAAGCCATACATACATATGTACATGTACATACATTTTTATTGCCAACATCATGCTTCTATATATGCTTGAAATTAAAATCCTCATTGATGATCTGCTATTCTTGGTATTATTATGATCATGATTTGATATGACTCTAGCTGTAGATTTATGCCACTTTCAGGTTTTGACACTTTAACTTGCATTATCAGCATGTGGGGGAAAGTGTAATCATTGAAGGTCTGTGTTCTTTACAGGGCGTTTAGTAAATTTACATCTCCCAGTGCACATACCCTTTTAAAAATAAAACGTGTTCCACTCTTTCTCCCACTATGTTTCTTATTGAGGATACTTTCATTTTAATACTACAAAGTAAGAAAAAAAGGCTCCAAAATATATTTATATTACGTGCAATACATTTTAGAACAACCCGCCAAAAGTACAGGTTTTGTTGAATTATTTATTTTTATTTTCGCAAATCGGGCTTGTCAATAAGGACAGGCGAGAGAAGAAGCTAAGAATTAATTCGGAAACTGCGAGAAAACGCATTTAATCGGAGGTGCAATAAGCCAAGGCAATAATTAGAGTGGTCGCCACGAGTTTTCAATTGTCTGACTGATATGACATAATTTCCATTGCATTTATCTTTCCGCCATTAGGAGATCAGCTCTTGGCACTCGGGTCAAACATGATTTCAAGATTTTCCTTCCTGCTTTTCGCCTAACAACTGAAATAAAAACGACACCAGCGAGCGTCCCCTCTTCATAGCGCATGGCGTTGGCAAGGGGTGAACGAATGAGTTGTGGAGCTTTGGGGAGCCCTTGATTCCTTGTGAGGAATCAGTTCCGAATTCCGCGGGGCCGTGTGTATAGTGACTAAGACCGAAATCTTCAATGAAAATTACTGCTAACGGCGCAAGAGGCTTGAACCTGTTTACTAAAACATACAGAAATATGGGGAAAGGAGGGCTATATGGGGCAAGTTATCAGAGGAAAAAGCTTCAGATCATGAATATTTTTGAGATACCTCTTCATCAGTCAGCAGTCTTCAGAGCAGGTTTTCGGAATACAGGGTGGACTTCTAAATAATATTTTCGGCGTCCATCCATTTAATACGTTTCACACAGTACATACATACACGCTGTTTCTAATCTGAATATTTCTTATGGATCGCTTCCATAAACTGGATGTCCCCACAACATAATTAACCTATCTTCAAAAAGAAACACAAAGCACTGACTTCATCGCGTTACATTAGCTCGATTAAAATATCAGACATGGTTAACACGAACATGGTTAATTTTCCATGGTATTGTCTTGTTAATTATAGTTTTAATCTTGGCTTTATTTCTGTGAGATCAGAGGCGTTGGCAGTCTTTATTTTCCTAATGAAATTCGTCTTTCTGTTTAATGGGAATTTTGAGTAAATTATACAGTAATTTCATTGCCCTGGAAGAAAATCTTTAAATGATTACTCTCCAGATTATCCCCCTAGACCACACAAGACCACACAAGCAGTGCTGGAGGATATTACTGACCACTGCCCTTAATTTTTATTGTTTGAGTTATGTCTACCAATTGAGTCCCTCTTATTAACTTATTTGTTTTCGTTTTCCAATATGCTGGAAATAGCTGGGGAAAGTTTAGTTCTCTTCTGCACTAGCGTTTCATAAAGAAAGCTGTAATTGCTTTTAGCCTCTCAAAAGAAAAGAACGGGCATTTTGTGTTCAAAAGAATATATTTTCCCCCAGTTGAAACACAAGAATAGATGTGAGCTCCGTTGCCGGGAAGAAAGGTGACATTTCAAACTAGTTTTTATGGTGTTAGAGAAACCAGGATTTTTCAATTAACCTTAAACTCATCTATAATTGTAAACTAATAATAAAATAAACATGGAAAGAAAAATCTTAGCAACAGCAGAGGTATTTGTAGCTACAGAAAATAATAGTCATGTATAAGTCTGCCCAAACATGACAAAATATTGTATAATGCAGTCCTTGGTCAAAGTTTTTTCCCGTGGTAGGGTGAAAATATCAGTGACCAGAAATCTTGTTGAAGGGGATAATATTTACAGCTGTAAACGCACGCTTCAGTTGTTCAACCATATTTTTTTAACAAAACGTGCCTGTCCCTATATTCTTATTTGTACAAGAAATGTAATGGTTCATTATGGAGCTAGATCCAGACCTTTGCTCTAAAGCGCTTTTGGGTAAGTGTTGCATCAAAAGTAGTGTGACTACTAGACATGATTATGCTTCCAAACCCTTTGATTTTATAGGCATAGCCTTTCCATTTGAATATGAAAGTTGCCCCATGTAAATTAATGGTATTGAGTTGTCATTTATACTGTGGAAATGTAGCACCTGAAAGGGGAGTGAAGTGCTTTCCCAGCCTATGCCAGAGACTGTCCAGGAGATGGCAGGATTGTCCTATACATCCGCGCTCACTCCACTGCTCAACTATAGAAGTCAAGATCAATGGTAAGTACAGGGCAGTCAAGTCCCTGCCACAGCATATTTCAATTCAATGTATTAATGTACTCATTAACTGGGTGAAATAACACTATACATGTATTATATAATAAAGATATTGTCATCATCATAATTCTGCTACTATGTATTATCAATGTACTCATGAATAGTGTGGAATAGATCTTTCTTTCACACTTTTATGTCTCACAATTAGTGAATACATTAATTATATATAGTAGCAGAATCATTACGATTACGCTACGTTTCATTAGTCTAAAATAAATCACTGTACATAGACTGTAGGGCCATGAGATCTCTTAGTTAGGTGCTGGCAGTGGTATGAAATGTACACTGCACACACAATGGCTGGGTATATTATAATTCAGCTGATATTTTCAAACAACCGTACAGAATCCAAAAGCTTGTGATCTAGACGTTGTCTCTAGCACCAACGCAGCTATTCATACTTTCTGCCGAGGCACTCTTTAATTTCTTCCATATCATTTCCGTGCTCTTTGTATGCGTATCCACGGACAATAGAACTTTCATATAATGCTTCGAAATGCAGGTGATGAGAGAAAAGGGCAGCCCTCGCCTTTCGGACTATAGTTGCAGTTTTCTTTCCATTTCTTCACGTTAGGTTCCATGGGACACACTCTTCACATATGATTGAGTTAGTAACGCGCTAGGATGTCATTCTAATGCATTATTTGCCTAGAAAGTGGAGTTGTAATCTTGCCTAAATGTGCATCTCAGTATCCTGATAGAAAGTGAGAGTAAAGGCTAAACTTATAACAAAAAATAATGTAATAGGAGAGAGTTCTGGGCAAAGAGAAAACTAAATGTTAGCAATAAAAATCTAACCAATGAGTATTTCTTAGTTTAAAAGTATTTCAAAAAATAGGATGAAAACATGTAGACGGACTTTAAAATATAGAGAGGAAAGGGATTTTTAAAATTCTAAACAAAGGCAGCATTGATTATCAGAGAAGGGTCAACACTTTTTTGAACATTTACTCTCCCATGTACTTCAAATTAGAGATTTTATGTTCCCCCAAAGTCTCTTATTTTCCCAGGGAAAGAAAATCCAGTTTGAAACTTAGCTCTCCAGCGGAGGGAGATTTTTTCCCCAAGTTAAAAAAGGAAGGTGGAGGCGAAGGTGGGAATAAGTGTAAGGGTAACGTGTGAGCCTAACGAATGGGCTGATAAAAAGTCTGGGCCGCATTCTGAACTCCACTCTCAGCCAAACAAGCTGCATCGGGGAGGCTTGTTGGTGTCTGAATGCAGATTCGGGCCCAAGGACAGCACATATTCTAAAATGCCATGTGAAGCAAACATTTATGGGGCATTTAAAACACCGCAAGGCTGTTCAAAGAAGCTGCATTTCTTGAGCAGACGAAATATTACAATGGAGCTGAAGTTGCTGGAAAAGCACAATTATGTTTAATTGAGCAAAAGAGGTAGAACGCATCTTTTACTCATTATACAAAGATCTGGCATAGCAAAGACCCCCGTCTTTGGGCTGTATTCTCGACTCTTTAATGCACCCTGTCGTTAGATATCTGACTTACTTTAAAAAACAACAACAATCAAGCCATAAAAGTAGCCTTTCCATAATGCAGCCTGCAAAACGCCATGCTGTAAAAATAAATGCGATTTTCTTCCATTGTTTTTTATATGGAAAATAAATGTTTTTTTACTGAAGATGTTTAAAGGAGCTCTTGACAAACTCATTCACGGCTTTGAAGTTGAGCCCCCATTTCCAACACAATTCCAAGTAAAAGCAGACCTTAAAGCAAGAACGGAAACTATCTCATCTGATGGAAAGAGACTTAGTGTACGCCTCACCCACATACGTCAAGTATCAACGCGTTTAGAGCAATAGGCTATTATAATAAAGAGCAATAGTTCGGAACACGAAATAGTTTAATAATTACACGAGAAACAAACGGAGAGATTTTCTCTTTTCTCTCCTAGCAGTAAACTGAGTTGCATGATCAAAATCACTGCATGGGTATCATAACACGCACACTAAGATTCAAACAAAACTAAAACACAACCGCCAGCCTCTCTGATCTATATAAATTAGGGCATCTTTCGAAAGTCATCATTTATTGCTTCTTTCATTAACACCCGTGTATTTTTGTAACTAAAAGGTATCAGCAAGCTTCACTTTCGCAACAAGAAATTCTCAAACCACATGATAGGGTGAAGGTGGAGAGTCTTGTGCTTGTTCAGACAAACAGGATAATAATAGGGCATTCAATACATTATATAAAAATACACATACGTTTATACACACCTTTATACGCATGTCCTCTATATGCAATATGATTAAACACCGGAATTCCATTTAACTGTGTGTTCCTAGTATGCAGCTAACTAGCTAGCTATACACTGATAAAATGTATCTGTTTCCGACTATCTTTACTAATGAAGAGTAAATTATAACCCTATAAAACTGTATTGTTTGAAGTAGTTGTGTGTGCTGCATTTGAATAAATACATCTGCACATATTTTGTTATTCTTTGAATTAGTGAGTATGAACTCATTAATCGGCAAATGATTACAAAGTAAAATCCCCCCCCTAAAAAAAAGTGGAATACAGACAGTCATGGAAACAGCTGAAGTTAAATATGTTTGTCTCGTTCTAATCTGGCTCCAAATAACATTTTTCTCTGAAAAAATAATAACCACCTACTAACTACATAAAAGTAGCTATTTTCAAATTAACAACCATTCACTCTATGTGCTGGGGGCTCACTTTATTTTAGACTGAGAACAGTGTTGTAATGATTTCTTAATCCCCAATTACATTACATTAATTGTTTTTTTTAAATCTGCATGGATGTGAAAATCGTTATATCAAAGCACAACTGACAATTTTGGCACCCGGTTGTTCAAAGACAAGTTTATAGAAAAAAACAGGTAAGTATTTAAGAAAATTATAACAGTAACTGATCAACATACTTAAAGTCGTTTATACTGGCCTAGAGGGAGGAACTGAAGATATTAAAATACACAAAAAAAGAGGAAAGAAACAGAACTACAAAGTCAAGTTTTGGCAGCATTCTCCAAGGATCAGAGAAAAAATGCTGTCATTAATTAAAAGCAAATCACAAAATCTCATCGCCGTAGGAAGGGGGAAAAATATTAAATATATTTTCAAGTCTTTCCAAAAGTCTTTAGCTGATCGTAAATTGTATTTATATTTCCGTCACTGTCCACAACCAATAGATCAAGAAACATTGTCCTTCAGCTTTGAGACTATTTTCTTATCCTTCACCCTTCTGTTCTGAAACCAAATGGTAACTTGTCTCTCAGACAGGTTTGTGGCAGCGGATATCCTTCGCCTCTTGTCCTTGTTAATGAACTTGTTAATGGCATATTCATTCTCGAGTTCTTTAAGTTGCAGTTTTGTATACGGCACTCGCTTCTTTCTTCCACGTCTGTAGACACACATATCTGGCTGGTTTAGTGCAACATCCCCTATTGTAAAAGACATTATGCGAAAAATTAGAATTTTATTACAGGCGTTTAAATCTTAACTGATACTTGCTGGGCACTGGTTTTCATGGGAAAATAAATAATGTTAGGTTGTTCGCAGCTTATTATTATTTACACATCCACATTATTTACACGCTATTAAAGCACCAATCTCTTGATGGTCTGTCATCGCTCTCCAAGCCTGCATGGTAGCGAGCCTGCAACGTTCCGCAGTGCATTTGCTGGCGGGGTGGGGGTTGAGTTTAGTTACATGTATGCAAAGTACACGGAGAACTTTGCTTAATGCGTGTTTCCCTGTGTCTGTCTGCATGCGGTGTTGTGCATGTGCACACTCACCGCATGCAGTTTCTTAACTACTCTGGAGTGTAAGTGCTAGCCCGAATCACAGATAATCCCAAGCACTCCAGACACCCATTGGCACATCTTCCCAAAACAGCAAAGGCAAACATGAATAAAAGTCCAGTCAGCAGAACAAATTACAACTAGCCATAGGGCTAGGACAGCTGGGCCTGCTAAGTTCCAGGGCTCTGGGATCTACCACACAGGGTGGAAACAGAGGGTGTGATGCTCTTAACAAACATTTTCCCCTACCCCGGGTGGCTGTGTGCGCAGGTCGCCAGGCCGGCTAGTGTAACACAGGGTGGAAATTAAATTCAGCCCAAAGCTCGCCCTCGCGTACCTGGAAAGGACGATTTCCAAAAATGTGAGCTCTGGGACTGGTCTTTAGCACAGTAAACCTGACTGTTCCAGCCATTAGCCAGAGTCCAGGACTGATAGCCCTCCATTGAGATGTATGTTTCGTGCCTCGGCTCCCCCGAGCCGAACGTGGAGACCATGTCAAGGTAGCCGGGAACGTGCTGGTAAGGATTGGGGTAGCCCTGGTAAAAGGACACTTCCTTGGCCCGGGAGGAGACTTCATTGGCAGGGACGCTGGTGCTGGCCAAGCTGGAGACATCCATGTACTTTTCCACGGGAAAGCCGCCAATGGAGGCATGGGGGGAAGACTTCAGGGCGTTCTGCTGAATCCCGACCCCGTGGGACATCCGACAGCTGTAATATCCATTGCCAAAGTGATAGCCGTAGCCCAGCGCCGGGGCTGCCGGCGGAGCGGCGGAGCCCGGGCACTCCTTGGAGGGCGGCTCGGAGCGGGCCGCGGAGCCCGAGCGCTCCGGGCCCCCAGCGTACGCGAAGCCCGGGGCGGCCGCCGAGCGGCCCGAGTGAGCCGCCCCGAACACGGGCGACGAGAGAAAATTGCGGCACTGGCTGGAGGCGCCGCCGGTCCCGTCCCCTCTTAATCCTTCCATCTCCCAGCTCGCGGCTCTGCTCATGGCCTTGCACGTCGCTGGCTGCGGCTGGGTCCCGGGCCGGGCATGGTGCACATTGTTATTGCCTCCAACAGGTTAGATCATTGTGGTACGTTTATAAAAACTAACTCCAGGTTGGGAGGGGGATAGGGGGTGGGGGCGGCCTGCTCCAGATTAGTTTGCTGGAGTCCGGGGGCGCCTCATAGGCTGCCGAGGAACATGTGATCCGGCAGGCGCATGAACTAGTTCGGAGCTCTCAGCCCCTGCCCGGGACCCGCGTGTCCCCTGGCCTCATTTATTCTCAATTCACAGTCCTGATCCGCGGGCGTCTACTCCGAATCGCGCCGCTCACGCTGGTGGGACAGGGGGTTTTATGGCCCCCTTTTCTGCCGCACCAGCGGTGCTTTCATCTCCCGCCTAGCTTCCATCGCCTCAAAAGGTGACGAGAAAGAAAGAAAGAAAGAAAGAAAACAAACAAGCGCTCCAACTTTTTGACCGTATTCGTTAACCCTTTAACGATTCAGCACAAAGCAAGACCAGCGGATCCCAGAGAAGGAAGCAGATCTAATGCGCAGGAACGGGGGATGGGGGGAAGGGAAATGTATTGTCATTGACCAGAATATCTCGGTGTTTACTGCAGTTCTTCACACTTGAGATTATGTCTCTTACTTCATTATCGATTCATGTAGTTATTTCAATTCTGGCTCAAAGTCACGGAAAGTTGCTAATTACTAGAGGCTAAATTGTCTTCATTAATTATCCTACTCCAATATTTGAACGGTTGCTGATAAATGTACATAATGGAGATGTTTAGAAGTAAATGTTCCTTTCCTAAATAGATGTATTGACATTTTTGAGTTATTAATGATTGTTACACGGAAGTTTGCAGTATATTTCTACTAAAAAATAAGACTTTGCATGGTTTTGTTTTTATTGTCTTTTGAAAACTAGATATATACACGCAACTTACAAGGTATACAAATGACAGTGCTGTTTACGTTATTTCTGAAAAGCAGAGTACGTAAACGTATAGAGATATATGCGTGTCTAAGATCACAGACACACAAACACACGCACATATAAATGGCAGATCTTATATCATTGCTGATAGCCATTAAAATCCACTGTCTGTGTACTGCATAAGATGTTAAACCTGGGATTCATTACATGTGGCTTTTTTCTTGAAGTGTCAGTTAATCTAGTGGTAAAACTGACAAGTTAAAATGCCCTGTTTGCTTATTATTATTATGGTTCTAGGATTAACTTTCCAGGACTGTAGCAAATCTTTATATCGTCTAATCGACACGAGTGCTGTGTCGGTTTTGAACTTGCCGTAGTGCAAAGATCTTAAAATGTAGCACGTTCTATAAACATATCTCAGTCTCTTTGGATTGGCTCCTTTCAGCATTCTTGTTCGGGGTTTACTTGTTGCAGGCACTTAACACGCTTACTTGGACATAAAACGCAACAAGTTACTACAGTGAAGCTTCTCCAAAGTGAAAGGAAGAGGGGTTTTTAAACTTAAAATGATCATAGAAACGTTTTGAATGCTTAAAAAAACACAGGCACACACATACACAAAACAACACAGTGGAAGATTCAAAGAATGGGACATGTTATGGAAGGCGAAATTAATATTTGACATGATTTTGTTTTGAAATGCAATTTGCATTGACAATAACAACCAAGAATCGTAAGCCCGTTGGGGTATTTTATATAAAAATATTATATCTTATTATTATCACTGGCTTAAGTGAGTTAAATGAGAAAGTGAACCGCTTCTCAGTAATCGCAGGTCTTTTAGCTTTGTAGCAAGTCTAATAATATTTGGCAGTTTCTGAAAGTGGGGTGAGGAATGACAAACTGGTGCCAATAATCACAATAACAACCGCCTGGCAAACACAAGTTCGTGTTCATTAGCTCCAACCACTTAATTACTCGTAATCTTTCATAATCAGGTAAGAAGTCAAATAAATAAACCAGACAGGGCTACGTATTTCGCTCAATTTGAAACTGACTCACAATTTTTTCCCAGGATATAAAATGGTGCCTAATTAGGGAAGTGGTTCTAAGGGATACAAGTGAGGACTCATTCCTTTATTTAACTGAATTCAGTTTTCCCATGGATTCTTAACTAAAATATACAGTATTCTGAGGTATTTAAGATCGAAAATGTGTATTGCATTGGCCATGTGCAATTTTCTGGTTTTATCTCGTATTGTAGTTCTTCTAGGCAATATGTATATTGGAATTATCTTTCGTCTCACAAAAATATAAAACATGTAATTAATAAAAAAAAGAAAGTTAAAGTTTCTTGTCTCCTTAGCCCTCTTACATCAAAGCAAATTAATTTGTGATTATGTTTTAGCGCGAAATAACACCAAATGCGACTTTCGCTTCGATGAGTGTTTCTATGACTCCATGCCCAGTGAGACTATGTCTCTGAACAGTGGTTTGGGATCAATAATTGAAACTCGGTAATATGCCATTTTGTGAGGTGTGTGAAAACACAGCATTGCCTTACTCTCATGCTTTGCACGAACAGGATATTAGGAATGTGAATAAAAATAATGAGCTCATAAGTTAAAGTCTCTTTATAATGCCTGAAAATACACACCCAGTTTACATGTGTTAAGATTTGTTGCTTTAACTATATGGTACACTTAGGTGTAGAACAATAATCTAGACTAATTAGTGCTTGCTTCTGTGTAAGATTATACTTTTGATAATAAAATATTATAAAACGATTCATTATCTACTTCATTTATTGTGAACAAGTATTTTAGAAGGCAGTGGTAACTGACAACTTTGAAACTTATTAGTAGATCGGAATAATGGATGTTTTTATTTGCTTCAGAATGTTACTGAATAATTTTCCTTCCCTCTAGCGTATAGTAAGTGTGTGCATAGTTGACATCATATCTATATTAAATTTTCCATTTAGAAATAATATAGGCATCAGTCTAAGAAGTGAGCTAGATATCTACAAGCACATCATGCAGGAAAGTTACTGGGCTCTTCCCTTAAAGAACTATGTGGCATTTTCTGATTTTGAAATTATCTAATGATCTAAAAAATCTTTGGGAAAATCTACTAGAGTTAGTAATCAAATCTGTGTCCTAATTAACCATACGGATTGAGCAATTGCTGTGCTTCTCTCTTTCACCTCTTTTCCTTCTGCCCAGCAAACACACCCTCATTCTTCCGTCACCTTCCTCTTTTACCTCTTTTCCAGTGTGCCATGTGATCTGGCTTTGGTAACGTTGTCCTCTTCTCTGAGCTATATTTTAAACCTATTTCTTTATTTCGATTACCCTTCTGAAGTCATGGTCTATTACTGCGATTTGCTGCAGAAAACAAAACCATACCAAACAAGCCAAGGAACTTTGCACTTCGGGGCTCAGCCTGAACAGCTCATATACAAAATAAAGAGATAAGTGATATTTCAACAACTCTCTTCTCCAATCCTCGCTAGATTTCTTTGTTTAATTTTAACCAGTTGATGTTTTTAGTGACTAAGTGGACAAACATTGCTCATTTTTTGTGTTTCTTTTTCTTCCAACTCAGCAAAATGATCTAGTAGGAATTGAAACAATCGCAGAAAAGAAAAAGCTTAATTGCCATGTTAGAATATTTGTTAAAATATGTTTTCCAAATCTCTCTTCTGAATGCACAGAACTTCATGTAGGAAGTCAATTAACTTTGATATTTGAACTATACATTTTCATAGACTCATAGAAATGTAAGCCTGTAAAGGACCTTGAGAGGTCACCGAATCCTGTCCCCTAAGCTTTAGAACATAGAAAGATATTACTCTGCACGGTGGCCTCTGCAAAATCCAAACAGACTTTTAAGCACACGTAAGTGTTTAACATACAGCCTCCCCCAGAAAAGGGGATAAAATCTTTCATAAGTCCCAGCCAGTGTTTAGAATCATAACTCGTGCAGGCGTTGCATAAGATAAACTGCTCGGTTAAACCGAAATAACTTTTTACATCATATAAAATGTTATCAGCTGAACATACGTCCCATTCGTGAAGCTAGCGCAAAAAGACACAAAGGTATTAACTTTATAATATATGGTGCTCAAAGTTTTCTTTGAGTAGTAATCAAGTTGTATATTTACCATGGCAGTGAAATATTTTTAGAAGAGCACAAGTAACTAGACAACTATGCTAGAGTCCTCCTAAATAATAATTCTAGCTTTGTCCACCTCTCATTAGGAAGCAGAGTAAATATACGTATATGTATAGATGTAGGTGTATACATGGATATATGTACTTTAATTATATCTTTATATACAGGAGAAGAATATGGGCTCATAGAAAGCACGGATGTCTCCACTAAAACTCCAGGCAGCTGCTGTATCCAGCATCAAGTCTTCAGCAACAATATTAAATGGCTTCCAGTTTTTGCAGTTTGAGGTGTAAGCAGAGAGAGACATTCTCTCAAGTTGCACCATTCAGGGTTTCCCATGATCATATCGTACGATGTAGGATCCCAGCTCTATCACTAGATGGCTCTACACGTTTTTCTGTGGAGGCTCGGAGTGCTGATTAATACTGTAAGTTTGAACGGTATTGTTTCCTTGTATAACAGAATGGGACTTTGTAGCTTGCAAGAGTGAAATATCTGAGTTTGTATATTTTTATTTACTACAAAGGAGGGAAGAGGGTTCCCACAGAAAGGGAACCTGTTGTTTTAGCACAAACTTTCAGGTATAATAGCCTTAGTGCAATAAATCTCCGCTTGCTTTTTTCCTTCATAAAACAAGCCTTCCTTTAATTCGCTGTAGATCTATAAGTAAATAAAGCAAACATAGGCTCTAGTTTCATGTTGTGAGTAGTCAAGTCAAGGACAAAGCGACATTGTATAATAACGTTAGATCTCTCAGACCGTTTCACCTATACATGAAAATTCTCTTTTTCACCAATCACTTTTAATAATAATGGGACAAAGCTCATGGATCTCTATCCACTTGAGCCTTTGTCCTCCTGTAGATACCTGTATGAAATCAGCTGCAACGCCGGGCCTTTAGTTATTTGAGGGACAATATAGACATGCAACCAGAAGCTTTTTTGCGAGCTCCCACCTGAAACAGTGCATCTACACGTTGTGTGTTACCTGTAATAATAGTAATATTTTACAATTTATCTCTGAACACCCAAAGTTAAAAAAACCACAAATATTTGCCAAGGGTTCCCAAGAACACCTTAAATCTAGTCAAAATTGGTTGAAATTTCAGTGGATTTAATATGAATTTTTCTTTTAGTGAAGATTTAACAGACATGATCAAAATATTATTTGATATCATAATTAACAACTCTCAAGATAAAATCGTTTGGCTGCGGGTCTCAGCAGCTATTTAAAGCTCATAAGAACAACTGAGTAAACCGAGGGTAGCAAAAACTCATCTATTTTCAGGGGTCTATATCACTTCATTTACATTCGCTTGCTGATACAACCCTTTAAATATGTGTTGAAAGTTTTTTAGCCATTTTTAAAAGAAAAACTATACACTTTTATAAAATACATCAGTCTAGTTTTCTAAGAATATAAATATCAAACAATTAGTTTATTAGTAGAGATCTATTTTTGAGAGGAATGATTAATTGTATTGTGCTGATCGTTTTTGATACTTAATATGTATTTCACTGAGCGTTGTTAGCGTCTTTATGGCATGTAATTTGCCCATCATGCGAATGTAGCTACATTTTAAAACACACTCTTCATAAACTGAAGTATTAGCATTATTTAAAAGGTGCACAACGTAACAAAAAACTAATTAAGGTAATGCGCACTCGACCTTGTGTATAACATATTTTCCACATTGGTAGTTTTGTAGTAGCCTATTTCACCTGCAATATACAATAAAAAGTTATTTTTTTTAGTGGTGCAGTAACATTTTTGGAATATAAAGCTCTATTGGATTTGGTAGTGTTCGGATGTAAGTGTGTTGGAGAAGTAATGTCTAGCTGTGGTTTTCAAAAAAAGGGGGGGAAATATATTAATCCAGTTAAAGTATTTAAGAAAACAGACGGGGGCGCCAAACGACAGCAATAAAGCAACCCACAGACTTCCGTTTCCCCTCCTATAACTGGTAACGCTCTACTCAATCTGGACGAAATAGGCTGTCAGCTCTATATTTAGGAGGGATATTTTGCATAATAATTATTTCAACTGACAAAACATAAGTTTGTATTTAACTGGGACCAGTACCTTTTGCGGTGGAAAGTTTGGTTACAGTCTGGATTACCCATCTATAGTCAATAATAGAGAAGTTTTTGAATTCAAGTTAGGCAGTATTTACCGTTCCTGCAAACAGAGCCCAATACGTATATCGTCACTCTTCAGCTCAGAATTGTTTAATCTCAGGGAACTGTTGTCCTTATAACATAGTAATGACAGATAGCCTATGGAGACTGTCAGACATACTGTGTCTTTTCAGTAGATATCGATGTAAGAAATTGTGCTCTCTCCTGATAAAACAGAAGATACCGCTTTGTCACCACTTATACTGGGGTAAGAAAGGCAAATATATCACTATCTCTTATGAGTTTAAAATTATTTATGGAGAAATAGTTTCAGAAAGTGTGCGATTGGATTGTGTTGACAATATATAGGGCTTTGACGTTTATATTCCTTCTATTCCAATATATGTTTTTCGTGTCTAAATTACGCACACTGCTCAAAGCTCCCTATGATTAGTGAAAAGTTGACATTTACTTCTATCTGGTTTGGGGCTGTAAAACATAGAACACCAAACTACAGCTAAATTCACGTTTCAAAGAGCTGACATAAAATTTCATTAATAGAATGCTGAATTTTATAAACAATGCCTTGAATGTTTCCTAAACATTTCATAGAATGTTTAGTGAGACTTTTATACGTTGTTAAAAAGCCGACAAGAATCCCGTTTTCGAGGTATGAATCATAGGCGAGAACATAAGAATTTAGGAGAGGTGACTTTAACATTACAAGGAAGAGCTTCTCTTGACAAAAAATCAAAATCAAAACAAACAAACAAAATAACCCCATATGTAATCACAATATTTCTCTTTCTATACCTGATCAAATTCAGAAACTCAGGATCTAAAACTTTACTATGTGGGTAGAAAACAATCTCTCAAAAAGTAGAGATTGGGTAGCTATTGAAGAGTACTCCAGAGATACTAATGACAAAGGATTTATCTTCGTTTAAATGGTTGCCATCAGCGTCATTATTACTATCAAAGTTATCACTGAGGAGAGACTTTCCGATAGTCACGTCTACTAAGCTCGCTAGCCGAGTCCCTTACAGCACAAGACATTTTACTCCGGATCTACCCTGAAAACAACGGACAGCCCCGCTAACTAAGCCACAGGTAACCTTGGAAAAAGAATGATGATGAGAAGCATGTCTTTACTAATATTCGATGCTTTTGAAATACTAAAATCAAGTATATCTATATATATTTTTAAAATGCTTCTCTTTTCGTGAGGGAGGGTGTAAAAAGAAACCTGTCTAGAGAATGACATGACAATGCTGCAGTATAGTGCTTTAAATCATGAATGCATTTAACGTTATTTAGACATTTTGACCATCAAATTGCACAACAGAGACTATTTTCCCAAGAGGGGGAAAAAATCGTAGACTAGCTCCGACAATAAACAAGATTATAGAAAGTAAAAAGGACATCATGTTTAAGGATGCAACGAGGAAAATATACTAACCCCCGCCCCCCAGGATTACAATAAATCCATTTGCAGGCTACTGTGGTAGATGCACTTGAACTGCTATGTACCAGCAGCAATAGTTTTTAAGTCTCAGTATAAGGTTTGTGTGTATGGGGCTGGTTGGGGTGTGTGCTAGTAAAATTCTTAAAGAAAAGTAAGAGTGCATTTTCAAGTGGAAAGAGAAAGTAAATAAAATACAGTGGAAGGGTAGTCTCAGTCCGCAGGTCCTCTTCCAACATCTCCTCTAGTTGAGGTCTAAAATCCGCTCTTAGATATATAAAGCATTATCTATTATTTAGCATGTAGTTCTGTCCGAGGACAAATGAGAAAGAAGCTGCATCATTAGGACCTAAAAGGCAACAAAACAAAAATCAGAGCATAATGATGCACCTAAATGAAGGGGGAAATGTTGCACAGCTCATTTTATTAATCAGACTGTCAATTTCACCCCAGAGGCCAAACCCCAGAGCAATTCAAGCAAGATCTGATCACGCTAAGGACAAGAGCTTTACTCTTCACTTCTTGTCTTTCTTTCTTTCTACCTGGATATATTTGTCTGCTCAGAAGCCGCCTTCATTATCCGCTGACAGAAGCTTTTGTTTATTTGCTTATAAACCTGTTACAATAAATGATTGTTCGAACAGCGTCATTCCTACCTTAATGACGAGCACTACTTTTTGATGAATGACATTTCGGGCTAGAAAGGATGTATGGGTCATTTTGACCAGTCATTCCCTCGCTTTGGCATCCCACAATTTTTACGCCTCCCTCAAAAAGAGATAATAATATTTAGAGACACTTGCTGGGCTGAATGTGAATTAGCCCCTGCTGCAGCTCATCATTAGCACAGGACCAGCCCTGCAACTTTGACATTTTTTATAAAGCTGAGATGATGGAAAGAATAAGAAAAGAGATGATTCTGATGGAAAGAGGGCTGCATAGCCCTACAGCTGGCAAAAGGCTCGCGAATTTGTCAGACTCAGCTGGAAATGCAATGCTGGAGGCCCTTGAAAATTCTCAACACACTGGTCGCCTCAGCCCTAGACTAACTTCCGCCTCTCTGCATAGCGCTATAGGGGACATCCCCGCCAAAGGCAAATTTGAAATAGACACTTTATTCAATCTTCAACATCAGAACAGTGAAAGCAACGTCTCCGCAGAAATTGCTCCGTCGGAAAGCCGGAAGAAAATTAGCCATTATTCAGAAGTTGCTCAAGAAGCAGATATGAACAGTGATGTGGAGGTGGGCTGTTCAGCAATCCGCTCCCCAACTAGCCTGAGTTCCTCCCAGCTGAAGGAAAACAATAACAAAGGTAAATATTATTTTTTCCTCTCGATCTAAACGGTGCCGTTATGTGATTAACCTTATTAGCCTAGGAAATAGCGCTCTATATTCTGTAAAACCACTGCTAAAACGGTACACAATTATTAGTAATGTGTTATCACGATACACAAGATACACTCAAGAGTGTTTATATAGCAAAGTGTCTCTAGATATTCATGGAAATCGCTCTATGTATTTTTCACTCGTTCTGTAGATCTGCCTGTATGTCTCCACCTATGCAAATATACATACCTGGAGTAAATTGAGTATATGGATACGTAGAAACTATGTATCTATGTATATGTGTGTATTTGGCTTTCTTTGTACGTATAAAATGTGTCATTGTGTATTCACACTAATAATAATTGGCCATTGTTCACTTTCAATCAGTGATAATACTGACGATTAAAATCTCCCCATCGTACCAGGTCTGAAATGAATTTGGTGAATTATTTTCATTGTGGAGTGTAATAAGAGAATAATCAATGGATTTCTTTGGGGCAATAGTAGATTCATTTTGTCAAATGTGTCGAAAGAAAAGTAATCTACACCACAACGCAAGACCTATCTTTGTTTATGGCTGCACTTATTTTGAGCCTCTCAAACGAAAATAAGAAACGTTCATGTCGCTGTTAAACCTGATTCAGAGATTAGAGTTATCAGATCATCCCAGTTTGAGAGCGGTATCACAGCTCGAAAATTGTGCTCTGCAGATCTACTCTTACTTGGCTAATTTGCTGCAGAAGCTAGAATTCTATAATTACTAAAACGCCTAATTTACTTAGAATAGTTTCGTTATGAAGTGATTTAAAAAACTTTATTGATTCTATTAACAGCAGCAATTTGTAACAATGACAGCTAGCATTAATTATCAGAGTTCACAGCCAGACTGGTAACGTTGCCTCCTGCTTTATTTAATACACACAAACACACCTAGAGGAACAAATCTTGATTTCACCATTTGCTTGCTTGTTTGCCAGGCTATTCCGAAAGCAGCTCAGCTCCTACCACCACCACCTCGTCCTCAGGTTCCAGTGTAACCAGCCTGCACAGCAGCAACGCACTGGGCAGCTCCGGCTCCGGGGCTGACCAGGTGAGGAGGTACCGCACCGCCTTCACCAGGGAGCAGATAGCCCGGCTAGAGAAGGAGTTCTACCGGGAGAACTATGTGTCTCGGCCCAGGAGGTGCGAACTGGCCGCAGCGCTCAATCTTCCTGAGACCACCATCAAGGTATCTCAGCTGAAGCGCTACAAACGCGGGGCGAGTACACGTGATGTGGATTTTGGTGCTTTTGTGCTGTCTGGGAGTTTAAAAAATCAGATCGAGCCCAATTCCCGGCTAAATAGATGCTCCTCACTGACGGGAAAATGCAGTGGCTTATGCCCTCCTCCTTTATGGCAAAAGAATAAATCCAATGATAACGTAACAACAGAACATAAAAATAAATAGCGTGGCATAATTCCCGTACGGTTGCTTAGGTGTTTTTATCTCTGGCTTTTGGTTAAAGAACATCCGGTCTTGTCTTTCCTGTTGGGCTTGTTTGTTTCTCTGGGTTGAAACTTTTTTTATTTGCCTTTTAATTCTCTTTGTCAATTTGTCTTGCATTTACACGTTAAAAAGGAAACAAACGATGATATTTTAAAAAATGAAGCAGAGGAATTGGACACGTTAGTAGAATAAAATTATATTTCTCCCATTTCGGACAAAAGCACTTGAAAGGCAAACGCTGTATTATTTAAAATGGATTTAGGGTCTGAGTGGCACAGAGCATTTCAGTGATTTATTGGGGGTGAAATCTCTTTTGGTTGGATTATTTGAAATAAATTGGTCAATTATAGGGCTTTACAAAGAGGCAGTGGAGAACTAAAAAGCTTGAGACAAGTAAACAAGCTGCTCCGTTACAGAGGGCGGATCTTAGGCGCTGTCCTTCATGCTCCACAAAGATCTGTACGTTGGGAACGTTCATTTCCTGAAAGTAGCTTTAAAAAATAAGCAAGGACGCTAAAGCGGGAGGCAGATGCGATTATTGCCCATTGTTACGGGGCAGAAGCGAGACTGCAGCGTTTGCAATTGGGAATTTCATGTGTACGGCTGCTTTTAAAAACAAAACGCAGACAATATTTTGCCGTGTGCAAACACGGTGCAATTAACAAAAAGCAAAGCGAAAAGCCTCCCCGTGAAAGCAGCTGGGTTCCTTCAAAGGAGCCACGTTTATTCTGAATTCCCGACAGCTTTAACCGTCTCTGATGTCAGCGGGTTTTGTGCGCGCGCGATTGTGGAGGGAGGTTTTTAGGTAGCAAACCAGGAGGATAATTACTAAATAAATCACTCCCAGCCAGGCTAAGGCGCGGGGGTGGTGGGTACCGAGAGGGGACGCGCCCGGCACAGCCTGCGGCCGGAGCAGGCCTTGGCGGGAGCGGGCTCTGTGGCAGGGGCCGCGGCTGCGCTACTCTCTAAGGCCGCGCTGGGTTTTGTGTCCCCCCGCAGGTGTGGTTCCAGAACAGACGGATGAAGGACAAGCGGCAGCGCCTGGCCATGTCCTGGCCCCACCCGGCGGACCCCAGCTTCTACACCTACATGATGACGCACGCGGCGGCCACGGGGAGCCTGCCCTACCCCTTCCACTCGCACGTGCCGCTGCACTACTATCCCCACGTGGGGGTGACGGCGGCCGCCGCGGCCGCGGCCGCCTCCGGAGCAGCGGCCGCCGCCTCGCCCTTCGCCACCTCCATCCGGCCGCTGGACACTTTCCGCGCCCTCTCGCACCCCTACTCCCGCCCGGAGCTGCTCTGCGGCTTCCGCCACCCGGGCCTCTACCAGGCCCCCGCCGCCGCGGCCGGGCTCAACAGCAGCGCGGCGGTGGCGGCGGCGGCCGCGGCGGCCGCGGCTTCTTCGGCGCCCCCGGCCGGTTCCCCGGCCTGCTCCTGCCTCAGCTGTCACAGCAGCCAGACGGCGGCGGCGGCCGCGGCGCTGGGCTCGCGGGGCTCCGGCTCGGATTTCCCCTGCACGGCGGCCTCGCAGCGGGCGGAGAGCGGCTTCCTGCCCTACTCGGCGGCCGTGCTGAGCAAAACCGCGGGCGCCTCCCCAGACCAGCGGGAGGAGGCGCCGCTCACCAGATAACTACCCCGCCCGCAGCCGGGGGGGGGGAGCCGGGGGCGACCCTTTTGTGAGAGGCGGGGGAGGGGGGCACAGCCGGGCTCTGGAAAAGTTCCTTCTATTTTTGTATCGTCCCCCCTGTTCTGGGGGAGACACGAGCCGGGGGCGGGGGGCAGGGCCCGAACTGACGTTCCCCTGCGCTCCTCCCGCCCCCCGGGGCCGGGCGCCAGGCGCTGGACTGTCGGCAGGCCCCAGGGGCGGGATTTGCACGACAGAGCCGCGCACCCCCGGGAGAACTGCACGGGTGTCACTGGGTGCAAAGCTCCCGCTCTCCTTGCTGGGGCCAACCCACCCCCCGCCCCTCAGTCGGTCCTGAGCCAAACCTCACCCCCGTGCAAGGGGAATTTGGCCTAGGGCCTGAGCGAAGCCTGCAGCCACGTCCGTCTGGAGATGGGACAGATGGGGGCGGGGAGGGGAAGTGTTTCTGTTTGATGCTGTTTTCCTTTCAGTTCGAATCAGTTGGAAATGCCTCGGGTGTGTTATGTGCAGAAAAGAGCGGTGGTTAATGAGGCTGCTGCGGACGGGCCGGTAAAGGGAAGGGAAGTGTGAGATTGACAGGATGCTCTATAGGAGTCGGAGAGGCAGTTTTAAACTCACGCTTTCCAACTACCATCATCCAGGCGATCTGGGAAATACTTGAATCTCTCTAGGTAGAGGATGCTGTCCTGAAGCATTGACCTTAGGTACTTCTCTCAGTTTAATATTTTTCTGTTTCTTTTCATTGGTAAAATGGCTCTTGGATTTATTTGCCACACATGTCTATCACGCCTTTGCCTCTGAAAAGCCACCACTGGATAACTGAGACCTGCCATACCAAGCCACTGCTACTGGAGGGACTTCCTTGAACTTGAAGAAAGGCACATCAAAAAACACCAGTGTTACTGCCATGTCAATTCTGATGCTAATAATGTGCAGATTATGACGAAAATTGCCAATCATGTTCTTTGATGGACCTCCTTTGAATGTGGAATTGGAAAAAAGTTCCCCGCGCAGAGACCTGCTGTCAAGTACTAACAACCCGCTAAGGGAAGTCATTAGAAGAGACAGATAAGAGACTTGGTACATAAAACATTGTTCTTGGTGCATAGAATGTATGTTATTTAATGTTATATCTGTTACCTGAAGTGATTTCGCGCAAGAAAGCCACGTTCTTATCATCTCAATTGCCAGTTTTCATTTTGGTAACTTGAGCGCCCCGGGTAGACTTTTCTCTGTTAAGTTGATATTCCACCAATGTGAAGAATCTCATTAAATCAAACCCAGATA